>OZ012725.1:1205000-1805000 GCA_963942605.1 Poecilus cupreus | reverse complement strand
GAAGAATAGTTATTTGTCAAACTAGAGAGGAAAGCGCTTCTTTTTCCCCCTCGAGTTCGAAGTTTGACTCATGAGCGCAGCGAGTAAGGCATTTCGAACGAGAGTGGAAGAAGAGCTTTCCTCTCGTGTTGACACAACATTTTTTCACGACATGTTTCTAAAAACGATTTGCTCGGACCTAAAATACACTTTGAGAATACAACTGCCAAACTGACACGTTAAAAGTTAGGTTATCAGACACAATGCGGTGTAGCAGTGTTGCCAATAAACCAATCTTAAATATCTTTAATAATTTGTGAAATTGTGATTTAATAAGAAAAAGAAAAATAGGACATAATTGTAAGATAATTTAAAGTATGTATATCACTAAAATAAGGGTTTTCAATAAAATTATGAATTTATTTATAATTTTTATAATATATTTTTTGTAAATAACATTCATATTGGTAACACTTCTATATTTTCCTGTCTAGAGAGGAACAACACATTTTCCTCACTATTTCGGGAGAAGAACGCTGGGGTTTCCTACCATGTCGTGAAAAAAATTTATTACTAAAACAATTCAACAAGAAATCATACAAAACAATACTTATAAATAGAGAGCGGATTATATGCTAAGTGCATATATTTTAATTCTTGCATATCTTCAAATAATATCAATTTTCTGGACGAATTACATTGATTATAATTAAATAATGCTAATTACTAATTGCATATATTGCATATTTGGGCATTCTTATGCATATTTTTACAAGAGTTGCATATAATTGCATATTCCAATATTTTTTAGACCTTGTTTAGTGATAAACATTCTGAATTTTTTGGTAATGCACATTGATAAATTCCAAATATTGGAGGAGGCCGCAATAAATAGAAGAATACAACGGAAAAAGCAATAAACAATACAATAAGCAATTTGAAATTGAAAAATCGCGTCATAGATGTGACGTCAGGGTGGCCAAACATAAATACACATAAGGTAGTGAAAAACAGTACATACAATTAATTGTATTGTTAATTAAAATATGTTTGTAACATCGTAAGTGACAAGTTACGTATGTATCTATGTATCTCTTTCTCTCCCAGTAATTATGTCTGTTTTTCTCATGCCATTCGCACGTCACGTAATCCACTGAAATATAATAATACTGGAACGCTCACGGACGATAAAAATGCAAGCCCAGAGAGACAGCTAGTTGAGGGCTATCTGTCATTGTTGTAAAATGCTTTATGCAATCGCATAGCAAGCGTTATTCCTATTCATAAACATGTGTTAGATATAGAACAAAAAAAACAGTAAAAGATTACAAGTGCGCCTTCCAGTATTATTATATTACATTGACCTAACCTTTCTTCTAATTTTGAATAATGTTTTTCAATGTATCAATTTCGATTCAATAATTTAAAAACAATCAAAATACTGTTATAGATCTTTCATTATATTGAGATTTAACGCACACGCGCGCAGTGTTACAAACTGCTTACCTATAAATCTAAATAACTATAAAAATATTATTCCTATTCACCACCATTCTTTCCCAGCTAATTAATTCCTCCTGATTCCCTCCCTGTGAGTATCAAGTTACCGGCGCCAACACAATTTCCTCATACACGTGTGCCCGACACGTGTGTAAGTTACTCCATGGGCGGCAGACACAGACCGAGATCACACATTTCCTGGTCCTGGTTCCCGCATCCACTCTCCCTGTTCGCCGGTATTCCAGTTCCACGTGACAGGAAGAAATCTGTGCAGTCCCACGTCGAAATGTTAGCCTGAGGCCACCCGAAAAGTTTGGCATTTTTGTGTCGGCCTCTCCGAATGTTAGACACTAGAATTTAGAATAAGGGCTTGAAAAGGGGTGGAACCTGTAAATTGAGAACTTTCTGCTTTAAAATCAAACAGTTTATACAGGCTGTTTCATAACTTCAGGTACATACGTTAATGGTATATGTTATTTGATATGCTGATTACGAATCATAAAGAATTTTTTTTTAAATCGCAAAATTATTTTCCTTTTTTCCCAGTCCAAAATTTTTTGTTGTAATAAACATAGCAACAAGTAAATAAAAATAAAATATCATCACGCCTTTTACCCATTATGGGTGTGGCACTCTGCTTACACAGATCTCGGTAGGTGATATATTTTTGCGTATGAAATGCGGTTACCAGCCGTCAAGTCATAGCCCCCAAAGTTGTTAGTGGAGGGGGACCACAGGGGTAAATTTAAATTGACAACTGTCGGTACTGGGATTCGAACTGAGGATCTCACGATCCATAGTCCGATACGTTACCACTGAGCTATTTACCCCATAGCAACAAGTAACATTTTTATTTAAATTATTATATGTTAATTACATTAATAGTTTTATAAGTTGATACTACATAGAATATTTAAACATTTTTATTAAAATTAATAACTTATATTCCACACGACTCTGCGAAATATACAATTTTCAAGCTTTGTTTAGTGTGGAGAAAGTGTAATTTTCAGTACTGATCGTAGAAAAAAGCTATTCCATAACTAATGTATGCTGAATATGCTCATGAACTCAGAATTTAATTAGCTCATCTGGATTTTGAGTTAAGAGGCATAATACATTTTACGGCCGCTTTGCCTTCCACTCAGAATATATAAAATCGTCATAATCTCAAAAACTAAGACTCAAATTTCGCCCAAACTATATTTTTTGTAAGTTTCAGGTCGGAAATAGTGGAATAGGGTCAAAAAATTAGAATTCTGAGACATGAAATTTTTTTGAAAAAAATCAATACTAACCCCTTGAATTTTTACCGATTTTTTGCTATTTTCAGGCTTTTTGCTCTAGCACTTCACTCTGTAAGGCGATTTTAACGAAATTTTGCATACTTATATAACTTTTCACGAGGAATCGAATGGTGAAGAGTAGAATATCGTATCTTTTTTATTTTCTGAGATATTGGATTTGGAAAATTTTGTGCGGAGAAATTTTGAAAAAATAGATTTTGCTCAAAATTTGTTTATAGGTTAATTAAAGTATGCAGGTTTTAAAACTTTTGTCCGTATTTCGATATTTCGTTTAGTTTTAGAGTTACAGGCCTGGAAAGTTGTGTTTTAGCGAATTTTCTCGATTTTTTGCTATTTTTCAGGTTTTTGATTGTAAAATATTTATTACTCAATGAAATGAGATAAAAATATTCTTATATATTAATAGAAGTATAAGATTTTCAAAACTATACAGTTTTTTGATGTCTTGCTTAGTTTGCATTTGATGCTGCATATTGAAATAGTATATTTTACAACGAGTATGAAATGGACATTCCATTATTCCATTATTTGCTCTTATCCCTTGAATATTATTCTTGATTTTTATATCTTCCTTTGAGGATGTGGCGGAAGGTAAAAAGAAATACTAAATCGAATAAGTGAATAAAGAAATAGGTTTTTATGTAAAATAAGAAATACCTATGTATCCTGTATTTTGAGAACCACTGGTAACTGGTAGAAGTAAATATACCTATATTTTTGCTTTATGTAAACAACCTTGCAAAATAAAAATTGTTCGCTAATTTTACAAACCTTGAAAAAGCAATGTTGGTATAATTAAATTAAAAACCCTGTACAAATAACAATGATGTTAGTGTTAATAATTAGAGAATAGGGCTGAAAAATCAATAACACCTAAATAGTAGTAGCACCTAACCAAAAATAATTCGCCTAATACAGAAATCCACCCTCACTTCATAAATTCATCCCTTAACATCCCTTCCGTAAACAGCCACACCTCTTTCTCTCCTCTTTTTCACTTTTCCCTCTCTGTCGCTTACATTCCAACCTCTTCTGTCTGTCCTTCTCCCACAAGGGGTAGCATCAACCCCTCCGCTGCGGGCTAGTCACCCTCAATCGCCGCATTTCTCTCCTTCTACCAGCGCGATCCATTATTTATATATCTCTAAGTGTGAGGTCTGCCTGATATATGGGTGCCACCAATTTTATTTAATTGACTGGTCACACAACCCATTCGGGTCGCTATAGCAACCGAGCGGCTTGTTGTGGGAGATTTGTATCGATAACCGAGCCGAAGAATTTTGTTTTGAATCTTTAAATGTCTGATATTGTCTTTTGTAGAGGATTTGTAGTTTCATTCAGAACTCAGTTTTGCAAATTTCAGTAGATGACTGTCAACAAAATTCGTCAACCATGCATGTTTACTGAAAAATACAGTCTAGTTCATAGAAACACATGTAACTATTTATTTTTTCTACGACCACTGAGAAATCTGCTCATTGTATGTTTGTTGTTGCTAGGGATATGAGGTATATTGCAAGCATCGTGCGAAATGAATTTGTTTTGTGAGTATTTCAATACAGATCAGTTCATTTAAGTACAGGTGCCATTGCTAGGATACCTATTTAGAATTGTCAAATATTGGAATGGTGAAATCGAGACAAATTTATTATTAAAATTAAATTAATTTTGAAATAATATCGTAGTCGTAGAAAAAGTATAGTGTACTCGCATGGAATGTCCATTTCATACTCGTAGGAAATGAGTACCATTCCATGCTCGTTGTACAATATACTATAATTTGATTGAAAAACGATTTTTACTATATACTTTTAAAAAAAAGTTGTGTTTTATTACAAATTATAAAAATTTAGATCATTTCAGTCACATATTATTCAATATTTCTTATAATTTTTTAACTTTTCATTCACAATTTCCTTTATGAAGTTTCGCGGTTGCAAAATCGTGACGTCATCTTGTAATAGAATATACAGCATGGCAAAGTAAAAGAGGTGTTGATAACAAATAATAATTGGCTTTTCAGGGTTGTAATAATTACTTATTATTATTAAAATGAACACTCCGATAAATTAAATTAGGTATTCGTTAGTTATAACGTTTTTAGACAAAGAGTTTAGGACGTGTTAAAATAAAATGCTTTGATGTACTATATTTTGTTGCTTGTCGGTAATGTCGGTAGTCTCATTATCACACCTGTCATCTCAAGTCATATGTTGCAGTTAACAACGATTTTCAAATTAAACTTATGTTTATTATATTTGTTATATTATTTTGCCCAGGTAACTATATTTGTAAAAACATCTCAGTAAATAACAATGACAGATAACAGTCAATTTGACAGTTGGTGTAGTTCCTCGCTCTCCGCAAGAGCGTGTTTCGTAGAATTACAAGATGACGTCAAGAAGTGAAAAATTTGAAATGGGATGTAAATTTTAAAAAATCGTATCTTAATAACTAATTGCCTTTTAATATTAAAATTAGTATCTATATTTATAATTTTACTCAAACTTTCAGAAAAAAAAAATAAAACGAAAAAAGGTGTATGACCCCATTATAAAAAATTCAATAACGATGTATTTACAGAAATACATTATTTTATGTCCTCTAAATCCTTTTTGACATTCTTAATATCAGCTATATTTTTGGGTAAATAGATAGATGGATGTGCGTCCATATGTTTGACAACACATAGAAAACATAGAGTAAAAAACTTCACAAATATAAGTTTCAAGGCAATGAACAAAACTGAGTTGATTTTTATTATTATTGCAAAGCCAAAACTGAACAAGCAAATTATAAAATTCAATTGATTCCGAATATCAATACGATATAATCCAAACGAACACTGAGACACAAATAACCAACAAGCAATCTCCTCAAAACATTCCTAACTTTTGCTTTGACAACATTCATAGTGCGATTCATACAAGCTCGTCTATTCCTTAATTATATTTGTAAGAATATATTTCAATAATCACAGTTGATATAAAAACAAACAATTAACTAAAACATCTATTTTGTGTGTGGGTCAAACGTAATTATTAAGCATTAAAATACATATTATTTATATGGTGTGTATAGGAAAGTTGTGTTGTTTCTACGCCATATTTTTAATTAAGCATAGACCAGAATATATTCCGCCCTTCTACAATTATTGTTTATTAAACTGTAAGCTGCAAAATTAATCTAGGTACATGTACATGGTCTCCATCAATAAATTATCATTCCAATGAATATTTCATTTATTACCTAGTATTTGTAGAATTTTTACGGTTATTATAATGCGATTACCGTGTTATAAACGATTTTGATATGTTTTCTGATCGCTGGTTAAACATTGGTTATTTTAATACACGGTTTTAACCATAAATATTTGTACATGTTGAACTGTTGTTATTACATCTGACAATCATTATTACTGCGGTTGAGTATTGGATAATGATTTCTTTTTATTTGAAAATAATTTTCCTATGATTACAAATGATAGATGACTCTGATATGAGCAATTTCTGACGAAATAACTGGAATTAAGCCGGCTATTTGTAAACGTATCATTTTACTTTTATTGAATTTCATTCGCTGGAATTGATATTCGAAGTGAATATGATATTAATCAAGTCGTTCGGTAGAACGACGCCGGCAAGAGTCCCAGTTCACCAGGAAGTTCACCGACAACACTTACTTACGGCAACTATTAGGAAAACCTAACCTCCAAATTTTTCAAACTTGTTTAATTCAAATATGCTATTATAATTTCCATTAAAACTGGCACCAGGGACGATATAATACATACCTTAAACTTATTCATTAGTTTTTTTACGATTTATGTGCATATAACTCTTTATTTTCGATTATGTATTTTAGCCGACGACAGAAATGTGAAATCTCTCTTTCTCACGCGTTAAGTTAGCAACTTAAAAATTCCTTTACAAATTTTTGCCAAAAGATGGCAGCACATTGTCCGTAGATTTGAAAAATTCTAACGCACGACCATGAGTACGAAAGCCTCATTTACTGATCGAAACTAGTGTTAGTTTTATGTTCTATGTTTTATTATATTTGCAAGTAACATTCACAAATGACGTTTTACTTGTTGATTTTAATGAGTAGCGACATGTGACAAATATAGTAAATAAATTCAAGAAGATCGGTAACGTAGTTATCTGCAATGGGCCATATTAAATTGAACTGTCAGATAATTTCATAGGTTAGGTATGTATTTTATTGATATGAACTACAGTTTGGTTGTTTGTCCCATATACTTTCTTATACCATACATTCGATTGCAATGAAACTTCAGTGAGTTGTTGTGAGCACCCCTGCGAAGGTTCCTGAATTAGATTGATTATTTCGAATAATTGTATTTATGATCAGATTTGGTCCTATTTAGAATACATATTAGTTGAAAAGAATGAAAGCGAGGAATGAAGTGACGAGCTTGCTTCGTCCATGTATTGACATGGAAGCGAGGAACGAAGTGTCGAGCTTGCTTCGCCAATTGCCTGGTATTTCAGAAAATTTATTTGAGTGGCATTGCAACGCATGCAGTATATTATCTAGTGGTAAATATATTATAAAATTATAAAAAAAGATACGTTTTAATATATAAATTATTCTAGATTAATGCCAAAGAAGCGTTTATTTCTATTTCTATGGTACAAAATATTTGGTTATGTACGTATTTTGAATGAAAGTTGGAAGAAAAAGATAACTGTATATCGCTGCATCATTTTACGCGTCTTTCTATTAATCAATTCTTAAGTATAACACGTAAAACTTAAACAGAACTAACGAGTTTGTGAACTTGTGCGTTAAAACTAAAACGTAAACCCGATTTGTAAACGGTTGCATAAGATAACACATCTGCAAAGTTGTTAAAACAAAAACATAACACTAATACTAATTTCTATTTGTGAATGAGGCTTTAAGGCCAAGTCCAAAAACGAAATCAACAAAAAGAACTGATATCTTCCAAAAACAATTTCATTGTAAGGGATGCGGCAAGAGTAGTGCAGAGAGCAACAAAAAAAAGTGATACCATTTTAATAAGGCAAGTTTGAAATACACATTAAAAAATCGAAATCGTAACATGTAAAAATCGAAAAACTATATTAGCTGTTAGTTTTGATAGTTTTGTTAGTTTAACGAAAAAAAAAACTTGCCGATCCGACTTTATTTATAGCATATTTGTATGGATGCCAATATACGGATCGGCAAGTTTTTTTTTCCGTTAAACTAACAAAACTATCAAAACTAACAGCTAATATAGTTTTTCGATTTTTACATGTTACGATTTCGATTTTTTAATGTGTATTTCAAACTTGCCTTATTAAAATGGTATCACTTTTTTTTGTTGCTCTCTGCACTACTCTTGCCGCATCCCTTACAATGAAATTGTTTTTGGAAGATAGGAATATACGTCTACATTTTTAAAATAATTAAAATAGTTCAAAATCATAATGTTAATGATCCTGAATATACAGTCTTGGAATCTTTAAACTAGAAATAACAAAAAGAGTGAATAAAGGCAGGAGAGTCTTTAATTTCTTAAAAAGTATATTCCTTACAAAAAAGATGTATCGACACAAACAAGAATATTTGAAGTGTTCAAGGAGATAGCAATCCTAGTTCTAATTCATGCATGCGAATTACAGATAGAAAAAAATGAGATTCCTTAAAAAAATAAGGAAAATAATAAATAAATGAGACATGCAAACCTGGAAAAGAATCCATAGAAGAAGAACAATTAAGGAGAGGACACTTACATGGAATACAGAAAGAGAAACAACGAAACGAGTTTATGAAAACAGAGCAATAAAGAAAAGAAGAAATACACATATGCAAAGATTGGGACAGGAAGTTAGAAAGATAATATAAAACAGAGACACAACAAAAAATCCTGGAAAGACTTCTGGAAATGAAAGCCCACTAAACAAGAAAGAAGATATTAAAGAAAAATTCAAAGCCACAGCCTTATACCGAAAAGAAGATAGGGTTTATGATTAAGAAAGTAAATATCTACAATCTACATTTTGAAGATACAGGAAATAATAATCTATTGTGCAATACTCCACTATGAAAAATGATTAAAAAAATGTTGTCACTTATTTAATTAAATTCATTTATTTCAACGCTAAATATTAGTAAAATACCAAACAAAAATATCAGTCCCTTAACAAAATGACAAATATCTCAAACCATAAGTAATTCATAACCATAACGATATTTTAATAGAATAAAATAGAATAGAATTTAATTCACAATATCGTTTTCTGCATTATTTTTGAAAAAGGTTGTTAAAAATGTCAACAAAACAAAATGGTTGCTATCATTTTTTTATATTGATACCAAAATAAACTAGTAGTTTTCAAGAAAGCAGGAAAGTAAGAAGCAAACTTTCGTCTAGAAATTTGACACAGATATAAAATAAACCGTTCTACGTCATACGTCCTTCGTAGCCTCGTCCGGGAACAACTTATTCGTACCGTAAAACCTCATTTATCGGACTATTAAATAACTATTATTGAAACAATAAATATAAAATACATACAAAAATTGTAATTAAAAACTAAATTTTTGAGATCCCATTCAACATCAGTTCATATTATACAAAATAATTATCTAGTTTTCAGGGTCTTCTTCATTTCGATTTTTAAAAATGCGTTGTTTTGAAAATGAATTCGTATTTAAAGAAAAAAGTGTACTTACCTGGTAGTTATCTGAAATTTAATGAATGTTAGGATTTAAGGAAACTGTAAAAAGAAAATATTCCTGAATTTAGATAACTTCGTCTTTTATTCAATTTGATTTGTATTTTACAATGTTTTCTAAAATTTATTATAATATCTATAACTATATGAACAATCTAGGTACACAGGTTTAGGTAATGGCCTTATATTCCACATATACTATAAAATTTAATAAAACCAATCGGGATGACGTTAATTAATTAAATAAATTACTACATTTCCGACAACTAATTTTAATTGCGATATGAAAATATGGAATATAGGCTATCATTTACATGATTATATAATAATATATTCACAGACAATATGAGAAATACATAAGTTATATATTATTAAATATTTACAATTAATACTCAAAATGTACAACTACTTTATTAAAATCTTACATTTCATAAATATTGCTTTCATTCTGACAAGGTTTATTCCTCTAATTATAAGTAATAAATAGACTTTGTGGAATAAATGTGAAATTTTTCACTGACAGTTCGAGTTACACTGCCTTACGACACCGTAAAAATTATATTTACAAACCCACCATACTTTTAGCATTGAGTGTACTGTACATCATTTTTCATACAGCATTTTCATTTGCGAATAATTTACTCATATTTTATAATGATTGTACCAAATTTATTCCAATAACTATTATTGTAAGAAATCCATTTGAGATTTGGAAATAAAGTTAGGCCTTTTGAGGTGAGAGTTTTATTTCGATTTTTTTTATAAATGAAATCAAAACGATTAGTAGACCATTACAACATTAAATTTATTTATTATTTAAAAAAAAATCATAAAAACTGTTGGGAACTGTTGCAATGGTAATATATCATGCACTGCCACAAAAACTGATGAAAATATAATCGTTGTATCAGATCTTAATCACTTGAAAAGAAAGTAATTTTACTGAAAGCGATACATCAACATTCCAATGACAAATGCAATGCAGTGACAATAAAAATAAATAAAACTATTGTCACTTGTTTAATAAAATTCCCGGACCGTGTCGACAAATGAAAACGACTGCACTAGACGTAACCACGTCAGGGGTACACTTTTAATTTGAATCTTTTCTCTCTGTCATATACTCATTTATCATGGAGTTTTGAAATGGCACTTATTTAGCTTTTGCGTGCTCGCAGTGTGTAATCATGCCTCTTAACTCTTCAATCGTGATAATTATTCACTGCGTAATAATAACTTTGTTTATTGCACTCTTACACTACCGTCATAGTTCTGATTATCGTCGCTTACAAAGATGTACGAATTATTGAAACTTTTTTAAGTGTTAGTACGTTTGGTGCTCAGAGACTATATACATCAAACATTTTACAAGGAAAATAATTATTATATATTTTCTTTGTTAATAGTACTAATTGTACCTTAAAGTTGTTAGGACAATTTCAACATTTGTTATCTTTAGCTCAATATTTGTAGTTTTCTGAGGCTTGCATTTACCTTAGTGGCTATTGCCAAATGGGGACAAGTTTGAGAAAGATACTGGAGAATTATTTTCAGTAATAATATAACAAGAGAGTGAGAATAAATTGATAATAATTTAACAGATCTTTCGAAAACTTGTTGCCAGGTAATAGCCACGAAAGTCCGTAGGGCTTGAGTAGCTATTGCCAAATGGCGACAAGCTTAAGAAAGATACTGGAGAATTATTTTCTAATTTATCGAACTCTCGAGTTATATTTAATTAGATTATTTTTTGATTTCATCATCAGGCACGCCTCCAAATATATCTTTTTTGTTCATTTTTACTTGTGTTGATGATAACTATCTGATATCTGACATTTGTCAACAAAAACAAAAAAAGCTACAGAGAATATTCCCGGGAAAAATCACAAGAGCATTATTCTCAGTATAATAATGAAAGGATTGGATAAAACACAGACACGTGACATAAAATGAAGCATTTCATTGGTTTAAAGAAACGTCAAAAAATAATCTAATTTATTGAACTCTCGAGTTATATTTAATTAGATTATTTTTTGATTTCATCATCAGGCACGTCACCAAATATATCCTTTTTGCTCATTTTTATTTGTGCTGATGATAACTACCTGACATTTGACATCTGTCATTAAAAATAAAATAGCTACAAAGAATATTGCCGGAAATAATCACAAGAGCATTATTCTCGGTATAACAATGACAGGATTGGATAAAACGCAGACACGTGACATAAAATGAAGCATTTCATTGGTTTTAAGAAACGTCAAAAAATAATCAACCCAATTTTATGATTATAAAACTTTAGCTATTTGACTTCAAGATATGTACATTACATACAATACATAATAAGTAATATCCATCATAAAAATGATATTTAGTATTAAAGAAATTAATAGCGTATGATTCTCCTTGAGGAAATAATCGAATAGTCAACGACTATGAAAACATTAATTATTGTTCCTGGTAAAATTTAATAATTAATAATCCTCCTCCTGATACGGATCTGTCCTCCGCATCAACACGATTTACTGCTGCGTTCATCTCTTTAAATGAATGGTGTAAACCACCATTAATCTTGTTTTTTACCCGTTGTAATCGTTGGCTCAGAACTGCAGAGAAGAACGGTCACAATGCTTTTACATACTTGTACCGATGCTTGAGCGAAGTAAAAAGTTGTCATACGAGATCTCGATCCGTTATCATCACAAGACTTGACAATTTCGCATTTCACGACGTTGGACATTGTGACCGGAGGTAGAGACATCTCGCGGCGAGGTTTGGAGATGTTTACATGGATGCCACTTTAGTTGGACAAGGGGTATTCGAGTTTATTTGGGTGGGTAGAGTTCTTAATTTGAATTTGGTTGTAAAAGTAAAATGTTTGATGTATTTTGTCTCAATAGGATACTTGTAGCTGTTTAATAGACACTGAAACAGCAATACTGGAACGCTAACTGAAAGCGAAAAATATTGCACACTATATTTTGCTTATTTTAGAACTAGAAATTTTATTTGCCGTATTGAAATAATTGTTACTTCAATAATATTTTTTCATTTTTATTGAATGTCCTACATCTTATTACAGTTTCCCTTCAAAATTAGGCTTCGAGTGTAATAACTTTCTAAGAGAACTGTACAATAAAGACAGATGGTCTCTCTCGCGTCACATTTTCAACTAGAGTTGGCGTACCAGTATTACTAAATTTCAGGGTACAATTAAACCATTTATACCAGGTTTTAGGTTAGGTTATCAAGATTCAAAAACTGTTATTTCTTTTTGAATTGACAGCAATTTAGTTTCAAATAAATTCCTCCAGATCTGAAATAATTTAGAAACCTAGACTACAAAAAACCAATGGGATTAATCCTTGATAGGCGCAGTAATCAAAATTCGTTTGAAATTGCATATTTTGACAGTTCAAAAGACTGTTTAACATTGGAGTAAAGCTATAAAGTTTCATTTCAAAAAAATTTCAGATAGATGGAAAGCCATTCCCATTGCTTTTAGAAAACTAAAGGAAAGTATTGTCCCAAAAAACTAAACCAATGCTGTCAATTCTAACAGAAACATATAATTCCACAACTGTGTTAAGAATGACATTGTTTCGTTCCAATCACTGAAATATAGTAATACCTGAAACAGATAAATATTGAAAGGCCACCTTTCATTATCTAACACAAAAACGTCCGTTAGCGTTCCAGTATTATTATATTTCAGTGGTTCCAATAGATCTTTGCTACGCTTTTTACAATAAATGAAATACAAATCTGCCAATTCTGAAACGCTCGCATCAATACAATCACAATCCATCACTTGAAAATCCTACTAAAATCTATTCACTCACTACGCTTTTCCATTCTGCATCTCTTGCAACTCTTCTTCCTCTCTAGTCAGAGGTACCGTGGAGTGATTGTACAAGCCCTGCGCCATGAGTTGCAAGGCGAGAGGGTTCTTCTGTCCCGAAGCTTTCTTGATCTTGGCTCGCTTGTTCTGGAACCAGATCTTGATTTGAGCCTCATTGAGGCCAAGTTCGGCGCTGAGTTGCTGACGCCGACGCTCTGTTAGGTAGCGGTTCTCCGCGAACTCGTGCTTCAGTCTGGCGAGCTGCGCCCCTGAGAATGCTGTCCGGGGGCGCTTCTCCTCGGCAGGTGTTCCGGGGGAGCCTTTTGGGCAGGGTTTTTTCACTCTTCGGGAACGGGGACCTGCAAAGGAAAATTACACAACTTAATAGAGGATACAATATAGATCATTGCTTTCTTATGAATTGTAAAACTGTTCTTTTCTTCTTTTTAATAATAATAATACATTTTAGTATTTACCCTACTTCATACAATAATATAAATTAATTATACAATAATTATAATTCGCCCCGAGAACTTTTCAGTTTTATCAGAAATCGTTTCGCAAAATTCTATAGAGAAATCTGCAAACAGCAATGAAATCTTTGCATGAAAATATGTATATATTCCTGTAATGTTTCATTGGTAATTTTGAATAGATAGTTCATTACTTATTTAGAAAAATGGCCGAATCATAAATAAAACACAAAATACTTTCCTCAAAAATGTATACCCGTTGAACAAATATTTTGACAATATACTATACTAAGTATATTTTCCATAGAGTTGATATGATATGATTTTCAACAATAAGACAAAATATCTATTTACTTTTTTTACTCTTTTTAAATAGCTATACCTCGTATTCTAACTAAGACTGCAGTTTAAAAATAAAAATTATTGACGTTAAGAACATAATATAATTATTAGTTCTGAAATTTCTAAAGCAAAAATTGTTCAAATCAGTAACTTGGGTGTATTGATAAATTTCTGGCCTAGCATTGAAAGAACAAGCAGATATCAAAAACAAATATTGTTTATTTCAGGTAATCTCCTTTCAAATGTATACTCTTAGTCTTAGTACAACGAGCCTTTCAACCTTTCAAATATATTTTGAGTTTTGAAAATAGATAATAGTCCGATGATGCTAAATCAGGGGAATACTGGGGATGGTCGACCCATGCAAAACCCAATTCATTCATATTTTACAAAGATAACATCAATATTTCATTTTATTAAATTCAAAATCTTTGACAGTCACACTGGCTTGTAACATATCTCTGTTTATGGGTATACTACAATATTCTAATAGTTATTTACTTTACAAGTGGGTAATTCCACTTTGCCCACGTGTGAAGTATAACGTTTTATCCAACACTTCTTAACAAATGAAAATTTTATTAAAGATTTATTATTTGACAGTGACATATACTTTAAATTTTTAAATTTAAATGTCAATCGAAGTAGTTACCAAGGTGTTGTGTGTTATTATTATTGTTATAAATAAAAAAATACTCACTAGTGTCTTTCCTCAAAATTATACCCACTAGTGGGTAATCTGTTACTTTGCTTGTTTAAAATCGCCATAGTTATAGAGCATTTATTGAGAGGTGTTGGATAAAATTATTTTATGAAACAATACTTATATAAAAGTGGTAGATAATATATTTCTTTCTAACTTTTATTTGAAGCATAATTTTAGAATATTAGACATCACTAAAACACTTCTCCTAGTAGACCCAAAAACAGAGCTCATTGTACCCGCCATTATCATTAAAAATTCACAATAAAATAGCTCAATAAAATTTGGACCATCAAATTTACTAAATGCCGAAAACTACTATCCAAAGAAATCACATTTGTTGCCAACTATTTATTAATAAATCTTACGTTAAAAAATAACTAAAAATTTTGACATACATTAGAACCAAATAAAATTTTGTAAATAATTTTTTCTTAAAGCTAATAAGGAGTAGATGAGTAGGTAGTTGTACTAGTTATCGTGTATCAAAACTGAACCAAAAAATGTTTCATTAATTTATTCAAGTAAGTTATCCTTTAATCACGGATACATAAACAACTCTATCAAACATGAAATCCTTGAAGATGTAAAACAGAGTAGACTTCGTTCAGCCAAAACAAAACGTTTCACTGCGAAACAAACGAAACATTACGGAAACCTTCAAACTTCAAACGTACAGCACACGTCATCAGTTTCCTCGCAGTCACAACAAACGATACTATCCTCGACTTCTTATTCTTCCTCCTCTCCGTCGAGTTCCGGCGAAGAGTTGCAAGTTGAAGAGTTACGCACCGGGTGACTTACAACCTCCGGTAGATAAAGTTAGTGCGAGAGCTACGTGCTAGCGCAATCATTACGGAAACCAGTGATTAATGACAAGTGTATGGTAGCTAATTCCGAATGCGGGTTCTCTGTGCACGTACAGCGCCCCCCTCAGCCCCCTGCGTTCTCTGTACGCTGCGGAGTCTTGAAGAAAGATCGTTTATTCGCGAACATGTTGCGAAGAGGCTCGCTGTAATTAGTTTCTTAAAACGGATTGGCCGCCGGAACGATGGACGAATGAGAACTGAGGAATGAAATGGACTCGTAAAATTTATTGGTGAGGTGAATGGCTGCGAAACGTTTATGATGAAATTTGTTTTACTATTAAACTGGAGTGATCCAGACTTTGTAATGTTAAAAGTTAAAACTAACGACAGTACTGTTCATTTTGACTGATGGAATTGAGGCAGTTTTGCAATAGTTATTTACATACCAAATGCAGGAACAATTGGTTCCCGGATGAGTGTTTGGCGGCGCGAGCTTTGTACAATACTTTTTGTACAAAAAGTATAAAACTAATAAAGTCCATACAAAGAAATGAAGTTCTTCAAGTAGTTATTTTGATAATTGTCAAAGTTGCACTATAAATATAAACACACAAAATAATTTGTCTAATATATTAGAAAACAATTAAAATATTTATAATATTTCCCGTATTCACTTGTAAATTGATTACATTTCTTATTTATATTGAGATAACTAACATTACATTTGTAGGTTATGTATTTTACAGCTGTAATATTGGGCAGATTTTATTGCCAACATTGGTAACCAAATGCACTAAATTTGTTATTTTAAAATTCAATTTCATGTATATTCCACCATTGTTTATATTAATATTATGTAAAGGGATGTTTGAAATACTATATTTTTTATTATAAATTTAATTTAATAATAATCGCTTTAGAAATAGAAATGTTTTCGTCCAGATTTCCCGGTTGTCTATCTTGTGGAGACCTGGGAAATAGACATTTCAGACGTTGCTTAGGCAACGCTAAACAACACATTTTAATGTATCAGTACAAAATATTAATATACCAAATAATATCCAAGGTTAGGAAAACAATAAGTCTATGGTTGATACTGCTAGCTCTACATTATTTCATTTACAAATGTTTCAAATAAAAGTTGCAAAAAACTAATTTCATTCAAGCTTATTTGGTAAAACTCTCGATGATGGTCTACAAACAAAAATGACTCAAAAATATGTGGAACTGTTCTAGTTTCGCACCAAATGGACGGAAAAAAATCACTGCGTTTAAAATAAAAAACAATTAATTAATTTAGACGTTGGTAATATAGAGCAACTTTTTCTAAACATTTTCCATTAAAATGAGTAGTGATTCGAGTTTGTCGAACGTCAGTTGTGTAGGTAAAGATAAATTCTACATAAACACAATTTGTACATGATTGATTTAGTACAGCTGAAAAAAAATCCTATTTCTAAAACGCACCATACGGCCATCTGTTTGAAACTTCTCAATTGTTATTGTATATCAGCCTCATACTAAAGTTAAACAAATAAAAAATTGTACAGAGTTTAAATGGTATTTTTCAATTACTTTTTTGTCTTAAATATTATTTTTCGAATTTACAATCTTGGAAACAATATTTAACGCACCTTTGGTTCCCGGATACGTATTTAAATTTCCTCCCTTTCTTATTTATATTGAGATAAATAACATTACATTTGTAGGTTATGTATTCTACAGCTGTCATATTTTGGTAGATTTTATTGCCAACATTAGTATCCAAATGCACTAACTTTGTTACTTTTAAATTCAATTTCATTCTTGTTCCATCAGTGTTTATATTAATATTATGTAAAGGGATGTTTGAAATACTATTTTTTATTATTATTATAAATATGATTTAATAATTAACGCTTTAGAAATAGAAATGTTTTCAACGTAATTTCCCGGTTGTCTATCAAAGTGGAGACTTGGGAAATGGACATTTCGGACGTTGTTTAGGCAACGCAAAACAACACATTTCAATGTATGAGTACAAAATAGTTATTTACGATACTAGTACGTAAAGCTGGTCTTTAGTCATGAATGGGTTAAGACCCCCGAGTGACTAAAGACGCTTTACGTATGTGTATCATACAATATTTTATCTACAATATAAAGAAAAACCCCAATAAATATGAAAAAGATATTTTTAATTATGAAGTAGGATCACAATATTAAATGAGAAGTTTGCTATGATAACAAAATTTTTGCAAATTTGGCGCATTTAAAAATTATGGTAGTCACTGTATTTTTATTTAATAATAATCTTAAGAACGGAAAATTCTTTGCAACTCAAATTTAAATAAATTTCCAAATGAAAATATATTGTCTGTTCATTAAAATTTAAATATTCTGTTAATTCTAATTCCAAATGTGAGAAATCTTCAAACATATCAATTTCTTGCGAACATGGTAATATTTTTTATTGGCTAATACCTTTTCTATAATTTAGAGTGCGTGAAAAAAATGAACATTCGCTCATTCGCAGCAGAAACTTTACCATCAAACGCCAAAGCCCTGTTAGTTGTTAACACATTTAATCAATATTCTGTTTCTGTTAACAAAATGGCTTTCCAATTCTTGTAAACGCTTACAAATGTACAAATTAGAGAGCTATCAGTTGTCACGCTGCTGTGACATTAACTAATAATTTACGATGTGTTAAAAATAACGATTTTTAAAATTTGATATTTACCTTGGGATCAAATTAATTTAGCGGAACGGTTACCAGCTTAAGTAGCAATAATTTATAGTAAAACGCAAAATTCGATACATGGTTTAACACTTTAGTTTTTAGAAAATCCTCTTGAATGTATTGTACTTTTAAATGTTGAACAACAAAAAAGATTATTTCTTTTTCCACTGAGAATATTAATGCGATGAGTACTTTTAATTTTTATAGAAAAACTTGAAGGTAAAATAGGTATCGGCTAACGGAACTCCATATAAGGTAATAAAAGTACGTTAGCTACTCATCAGTTCAGCTGTCGGTAATGCAGGAATTATGTTTAGTTTTTGTATAAATCCCGCATTTAATAATAATAGATCTGCAATTACCATTAATTTTGTGTGACTGCGTCAACATATGCGATAGGAAAAAGTGGATATAATTAACTTTGTAGTGCATATCAATTAGATTTCAATAAAAGTGGAATTTTACAAGTAATTACTGAAACTCGATATTGCTTTTTTTAAATTAATTAATGGAAATTTTTAGAATTTCCAGAACTTTGATTATTAAATAATAGGATCGCTAATCAAATTATATTTTCTGTACATAATAATAATAATTATATATTTATTTAAATAGCAAAGCTATTACAGACATGAGTATAGATTAATTTGCAGGATACATGTACTTGGTGTACTAAAATAGTATATTGCACAACGAGCATGGAATAGTACTCATTTCCTACGAGTATGAAAGTTTGTTCATGCTGCAAATCATACGAGTATGAAATGGATATTCCATGCGAGTTGTACACTATACTTTTTCTACGACCACGATATTATTTACTAATTAATTTAATATTAATAAAAAAATTGTCTCGCTTTCACCATTCCAATATTTGACAATTCTAAATAAGTATCCTAGCAATGACACCTGTACTTAAATGAGTTGACCTGTATAGAAATACTCACAAAACAAATTCATTTCGAATGATGCTTGCAATGTACCTCATATCCTTAGGAACAGCAAATATACAATGAGTAGATTTCTAAGTGGCCGTACAAAAATATAGTTCTTTTATTTTGTTTTGAAAGTTTTGAACAGAATTACAATTTTTTATATCAGCGGGTTAATTATTATAGCTTTTTTAATACAGAATAATTTATTTTGATACCGCAATTTAATGAAATTAATAATAATAATTCCTAATTTTCCGCCTACTCTTTTTATTGCTACTGACGTACAGTGCTTGCAATTTGTTTTAAATATTTGAATCTGTCACTGTCATCAAGAATACATTAAATGTCGAGAATCGTGTAAATATTACTAGAATGTATTATGGGGGCGCAGTGCAAGACAAATATCTGAATACTTCACAGGAATGAACGCCAAATGGTTTCCATCGCCAGAAATTGACAGTGACAGATTCAAATATTTAAAACAAATTACAAGCACTGTACGTTAGTAATAATAAAAAGAGTAAGCGGAAAACTAGGAATTATTATCATTAATTTCATTAAATTGCGGTATCAAAATAAATTAATCTGTATTAAATAAGTTGTAGGGATATTGGCAGTATTGTGATATAAAATTTGGATGCATAATTTTTTGCCGGACACTTTTTACTTACTCTTACTCTTCTCTTTTATGACATAAATAATTTTTAAATCTGGAAACTATAGAATTATTGGAATTTTTTGCATATCAATTGTACGTAAATGCACTTGTAAAATATAGGTTATATCATTCGACGTCTAACAAACGTCAGTTTCAATGCGCTATGCTCTACCAATTTGATGTCACGTCAATGAAATAAATGAAAATACTACAGAATTATAAATATATATATATATATATATATATATATATATATATATATATATATATATATATATATATATATATATATATATATATATATATATATATATATAGTTATGACTTATGAGACAACTGTAACAGGTACCTCGCACTTGGTACCAAGAGGTAACTGACATACGAAAGGGTTTTACTTGATTAAATGAATAACTAAGGGTAGCGTACAGTATTTAGAAAAAGACTGCTGATCAAATGGCGGGAAATATGCGCGCAGGCGGGAATCAAACGTATTCAACAATAAACAAAATTATATAATATTTAATAACGAACAACCAAAAGAAATTATATAAATCAAATACTTTTACGAGCTGAATAATCCGACGCTACATAATCCAAAGTATCGCTTATTCACTAACTTTTACAATAACTTTCAAAGATTGAAACTGATGTAACATTTGCTATTAACAATACTCATATATAAAACTCAAATCTACTTACATGAACTCACAAAATAAACTTCACAAAAACTATGTATACAATCGAGAGGAGCCCATAAACTGTGTAGTAATTCTTTCAACATTTCACAAGAAAAGCCAAAATGCAAGTGACTGCTCACTGCCAAGGTTCACAATTTATTACTTAAGGGATGGGACAGTGGCACTCAAAATAACTCTAGCTGAGCACTACTCTCGCATAAGACCCTGGTTAAATATTTCCTACAACATATTGACATCCGCTGATTAGGCGGGAACTGAACTGAAACACTAAAGAAATGGAATTTTCCACGAACAACTAACAATGAACCACTTACTTAGTTTGAAATCTCTTAATATCGTTTGCAATCTTTAGTCGTAATAAACGCAAATACAGTTTATTATACAACATTATGATTGATTTACTTATTTCCTAAGTCGTTTGTTAAAATTCGACTTTGGAAACAGACTCCACTGCAGAGAGAACAAATATTAAGCTTCCTGATACACCCCAAAGTTTCAAATTTTACCTGGATGTTGTTAAATTAATAACAATTCCTAATAATAAACTCGTAGTTTGAAACTTCCGATATGGGTTGAATGGGACTCCAAGTATCTCACGAACCCTCTCGTCTTGAGAGTTCAACTTCAGGGTTTCTAAAGGGTTGAGGGTAGTTGCGAGGGCGGATCGACCAACTGCTAGAGTTTGCAAGACGTCTAAGGGTGGCAGACATGATATTCGAAATGTCTTAGTAAGTTAGTCATTCCATGAGAGTATTTCGCTAATTGCGACCTGTCAACCATTGTCTTCGAGACGAACCAATAAACGTCGGCAGGAGAGGGAAACATGGAAGGAAAGGACCGCTTCGGGAAGCTTCGCATAATTACGATTACAAAATAATACTACACATTTTTGATATTTTGCAGTAATTCCCAAATGATTTTGCAGATCTTGGGAGGGCTTATAATTACAGTTTTGTAAGAGCTAGGCAGTAAAATTGAATGGTTATTATCACAAGCTCTGTTTTTGGATGCTTAAATAAAAGTGCTTTAGCCTTGGTTTTAAAGCTGTATAAAGTTCTAAAACTATTTTATAAAAAAATACTTTAAATAAAAGTGGTAGATAATATATTTTTCTACGACCACTGAAAACTTTGCTCATTGTATGTTTGTTGTTGCTAGGGAAATGAGGTACATTGCAAGCATCGTGCGAAATGAATTTGTTTTGTGAGTATATCAATACAGGTCAGTTCATTTAAGTGCAGATGCCATTGCTAGGATACTTACTTAGAATTGTCAAATATTGGAATGGTGAAAGCGGGACTAATTTATTATTAAAATTATTTTTTAATAATTTGTGTGTTTTGTATACTAATATATTTAAAAAGAAAAACCTCTATATTAAGCCGAGTTGATTTAGGGAAATATGTTGTATTTGGTAACATTGAATTGACATTTATACAATTATTTGAAAATTATGTCAAATTTTATTTATGATTTAAAAAAATTTAAATAAATGTCATCTAGCAGCAAACTTTTAAAACAAAAAAGTGTGTATCGAAATTAAAGCTATATCGAAACATAATTGGGTTTCACAATGACTTCATTACTAACATAAAATAATACTTTTTATGTTAGTAATAACACTAAAAATATACAAATTAATTTCTTTTTCATAAAATTGGTACTAACTTTTGGTTTGTCACAATAATAAACTTTTAACTCGGAAAATACAATTCAAACTTACTGAAGTAGACGTTATCCTCTTCTTCATGTGTATCTATTTATTTATTTTTTCAAGTTTACTATACTTCATGTACCTACGAAATAGCGTTGAATAAGATACGGCGTTGATATTCTTTCGGATGATTGGTTGAATATGAGGTGCTAGGTTTTTTACATAATGCTATTTTCTTCAATATCCTATTTAAAATATTCTTTTAATCATGCAAAATTGTTTTTGTCGGCGATGCAATTTGCAATTATCTTACAGGCAAATTCATAAAAGGGATTACGTTAACTCTATTTTTTCATCATCTGTAACTTCGTTTCTAAATTAATTATATTATCAAAATGTGTAAAGTTTTATACTCACTAATCTTGATTACAACCTTAGGTAAAATAATTATGTTCGGAGAATGGAAAATGAAGTTACGAGTAATAATAAAAATGAATTAGTACTAATCTCTTTTATGAATGTGACTGTTTGATAATATGAAGTTTAAAGTATGAAACACTTTCAGAAAACAATGTTATTAATTTGTATAATTTTGTTTCAGGAACCTGCCCAAGAAAGCATCGAATCTTCCAATGTAAGTACCTATTTTTACTTAATACTATAAGTATCATTCAAGAATATTCTACAAAAATATTATAAACAAATTACATACAAATGCTATCACTATTATACTTGAAACGAATGAACAAGACAATGAGTTATATTACACAGCAATGTACAAATTTTACGTCCCGTAAACCTAATAAGCGTTTTTGAAATTCCATCGCAACGAATTCCGCAAAACACAGTAATTATTCGTCATGCTCGTGACTATTGATCACAAATAAAACAAATTGCGATTAAACTGCAATTATTTAAACTAAATTGTCGTGATTTTCTTGCGAATCTCGCGGAGATGCTAAATCAAGCGTATAAACTGTTTGCTAAAGAACAAATTGAAGATTGTTACCAATGCAAAAATGTTAGTTTCTCGCAGTAAACGATTACAAGGTTTGAAAAAGGTATTGGAAATCATTGACAACCATGAAACTGAAAACTATATCGGTAAGAAGAATTTTTACAATTGCCTTTTTTAAACAGCATTCCGTACAAATAGTGAAGATTATCATTATTCATTACTCATTATAAATAATTAGAATTGTCATACATTTGTTCCTCAAAATTATTTTTAAAAAATTACTAACATAACCTACAATATAAACGTCAAAAACAGAATCAAATTATAGGAGATTCTAACCTCAAAATTAAAGTTTTTGGAATAAATGTAGTGAATTCTCGCCTAAAATTAATTTTAGTAAATGAATTTTGTCTCACAGTTCATTCCATCATCATCATCAGTGTGGTTTTCTCTCTGTTTACGTCGGTACTTACTTCTTCCTAGAACAAACAAAAAGAACACAAAATTAGTCAACAGTAATTTGCCAAAATCTTGAACACAAAATAACTTTAATCGTTTTGTATTCAAAATCAAAAACAACGTAAAATTTAGCGATATATTTTGCCAATTTGTTACAGTAGTTCGTATAGATTTCTGAAACTTTTTATTTTGAAATATGAACGTCGAACACTCTGCAGAAAGAGAGAAAATAATCGCAATTTTACCAGGTACAACAATACAAGTCAATAATTTCATATTATTATTAGCACATCCTAATCATCTAATTTAGGGTATAAATTATAAAATTAGCAGCATGAATAATTATTTCGTAAAATAGTCTTTACTGTGGCAGATGCAATAAAATTTATTATTTGTCATTTTAATTACAAACCAACATCTGTATCCAGAATTCAAACTTCTGAGTAGACATTAAAATATAAATTACAAATCGTAAATTTTCCATCGAAGTGTAAGGCAATAAAATGAAAAGAATAAAATTTCTCAATTTTCTGTGGGATTTTACATCACGTTGGCTTTGGTAGGGAGCAGTGCTGCCACACTGCGGCGTTGTTCGCAACCCGATAACGTTACATGCATTATGTTCAGGCAATTTGTTTCGCTCATGTTCGATGCTCGTTCTCGCCTTCTTTCCTAATTAAATTCGAATGTTTTTCACGTCATTTGGTGTGAAAGAAGCAGTTTAAATTATTTATGTTATATTGCTGCATTATTGAAAGTCTTGTGCTTAATGATCTGTGGAACAATCGCATTTTATGTTCGACTTGTGACAATGATTCCTTTCAGCAGTCATTTCTATTTCTACAAATTTTTAGCTGATTTAATGGTTCTAATTATCGTAATATTGAACAATTATTTAGGAAAATAAGTATTGTGCAGTCATTGCTCTCTTATAATTTAAGAAAAAAAGTTGAAAGAATCGAATTCCGCAGCTAAATCAGTTAATTTATTGCATTTAATTACTGCTAAAATTAGTCTTAATTACTCGTAATGACTGAACATTCAACATTCATTTCAATTCCATTGTTATAACAACATAACCAAAGAGATTCAGACTTGGTTCACTACCTAATTTTGACACTTCAATCACCTATAAAAGCTGGTGTCCTGGACGACGACCATAGGAATTTCAATGGTAAATTCTTAGTGTGCAATTGTTTCATCCCCTAATTATTTTAGATCAAAAGTTTATTTAGATTTTATTTAGAGAAAAAAATTCTGCATCATAAATTTCCATTGTCCGAAAAAGGAGGAGCAAAAAACAATGATGCCATGGAACAATAATTAAAAATCAAGCGCGCTAACATTTACTATATTATTCCATTTGTCATATTTCATTGTTGTAATCAGCTATAGACTTGTTTTAATTTTCGGCGTAAAACCATTTAATCATTTCTACTTTTTCTTGTATTGAAAAAAAATGTAAAACATAATTAAAAGATATATCCAGCTGAGAATTCTCGGTCTTATATTCATTGTACCCACTTTTCCCAGCATTCGTGTATACAATGAATAGGTACCTAACGTTACCGATACAGGGATTTCCCCAGAAATATTAGAGTTTATTGGTTTGTGTATTTGTTTATTGCTTTTTCCGTTACATTCTTCTATTTATTGCGGCCTCCTCCAATATTTGTGAATTATCAATGTGCATTACCAGAAATTTCAGAATGTTTATCACTAGACAAGGTCTTATAAATATTGAAATATGCAATTATATACAACTTTTGTAAAAATATGTATAAGAATGCCCAAATATGCAATATATGCAATTAGTTATTAGCATTAATTAACTCTAATCAATGTAATTGGTCCAGAAAATTGATTTTATCTCTAATAATGTGTTAATTTTATCTAATTGGATTCATATTTTTATCCAACACCTCTCAATAAATGCTCTATAACTATGGCGATTTTAAACAAGCAAAGTAACAGATTATCCACTAGTGGGTATAATTTTGAGGAAAGCCACTAGTGAGTATTTTTTTATTTATAACAATAATAATAACACACAACACCTTGGTTACTACTTCGATTGACATTTTAATTTAAAAATTTAAAGCATATGTCACTGTCAAATAATATTTCTTTAATAAATTTTTCATTTATTAAGAAGTGTTGGATAAAACGTTATACTTCACACGTGGGCAATGTGGAATTACCCACTCGATAAAATTATCTCACTCAGCCTACGGCTTCGTAAGCTAAAATTTCACTCGTGGGTAATTCCTTACTTTGCCCACTTGTAAAGTAAATAACTATTTTCTGTTGATTATTTGTATCATTCATATTTGCAAACTTATGTAATTGTATTTATGAGTAAAACAAGTATTGGGAATGGTTACGCATAATCAGTGTACCAAATTGTGAAAGACTATTGATTACGGCTATTATTACATCTAATTAAGTGTTTAAAAAAAGAAATATATGTACAAGGAAATTTAATATCTTTAATCAATTTAGTATACATAGTATTGATTTATCTTAAATTCAACAAATCTTGAAAAACACATTGATTTTGAAATGTCAAGTTAGTCTACTTTTCATCGAATGACATTCCCTTGGACTCGCTATATTCCTCATTTTTTGTTATAATTTCTAAGTATAATTTATAAATATATCTAATAAATAATTTAGTTTACAATTTCGTTGATGCTACTACAACTAGCAAATAACACAAAACATTGACATCAGTTCTATTAACATCTAACAAATCGTCATAGTAATAACGAGGCTCCCAAAGAACTCCATTTAATTTGCATCATTAAACTACCAGTCCAAAAAACTCCTCTCCGAGTTCTTGTTTCCTTATTGCCATCGCGTTACTTCTGAGCATATGCCCGCAGAGCATTTGCTCATATGTCCACGTGCATGTTTGCATACAACTCGCAGTGCAATGTTGCCGCGTGTGGGTTCCAATATGTCGTCCTCGTTACATCTGACAATGCAGCACTACCGTGGCCCGTGTGCAACGTTTAATTAAACCGCGATCTGACAGTTGACAGTCGGGTGTCGCGACGGGGATATTGTACTTCCGATGCAAGCCGTGGAAATTAATTCTGGGATTGCTGCGAAAAATCATAGTCAAATAGAGAACTTGCTAACTCAGAAGATTTTGAATATGTTTCAATGTTTTCAAAATTCTACCCTCATTTACACCTCAGGCCAGTTGCTTAAAGCGTTGTTAAACTACATTGTTATCTACCAAAATATGCTAAAAATCAACAATGCCCAATATTTTTCACATCAAGGTTTGATTCTAAATTACAGTTAAAAATTACTTGTCTTTAGTTTAATGCATTTTATTGAACTTATAAAAGTTAGATGTTAGAGTACTGAAAAGTCAAATTTTGTCATATATTACATGCTTTGTTTTTAATTTCAGTTCTATATTCTCGTAGTTTGCACTTTTATGTATGTTTATTGAATGTTCTCTCAATTTTACATTTCAATTTGTTGACCAAAATTCCGTTTCTAAAACATTATTGTATTTCTATTAGTGGTACTCGTACTTTTTAGCTTCATACAATAATTTTTCCTATATTTATCGCGTTTACAATAGTTATTTATGTATCAAGGCACTGAAGTTCAATTTTTTATCACGAATATGGAATTCAGTTGCCGAGGCCCGTAGGGCCGAGGAAAATAAACCATAGGAACTTCAGTGTCGAGGTACATATTAAGTTTTATTTGAAATCTATAATTCGAATAAACTGTAACTGACAGTCAGTGTTGCCAATGTAAATAACACTCAAAATTATGTGTTTTATCCTCAAATTCGTCATCGAAATTAATTAGTTAATTCTTCTTGCAAATTTTGTTTCATGTTACGTCCAAATTTACTATATATCTGCCAAAACTATCATAATTGTACAATAATTATTTAACGGTTGCCAGCACTGGGTTTATTAATTTTATTGTTTGTCTAATTGCAAATGTCGCCGAACTACATTTTGGTTCTTTCCGCCCATTCTTCCTAATACACATAATAAAATTCTTGTAATCAGTCCATTAAATTTTTAATATCCTCAAGCTCCTGGGTTTTATTAAGTTTATCTTCATAAACCTTACAGCCACAGCATACACTCAACCCCCTTTCAGTAGCGAGCGAGGCAGTAAAAAAGCAACAAATTTTACAAGTCACTTCTCACAATCGCGGAACATATTACCAGGCACGCAGCCTCACCCCAGCAATCTGTGCGTCGGGGCGCATGCGCGTGCGTACACGACTCGCATTTCAATAACCGCTTCAGCAGGCGTTATCGTTCCGCCACAGCCCGGATTCGGCAGCCGCTATATTGAAAGTGTCACTGTTGTGTTACGCGTACATTAATTTAAATGTTGCCGGGGATATCTGCCCCCTACCCCCCGGAAGCTGCGTAGGGGTGTTAGGGTATTTCACGCTAGCAGCGTGTTATTGTTTTTGGTTCAACTGATTTTAAAAGTGGAACACGACATTCAAACGGAATTTACGGATATTTTTTAGTGCAACTTACTTATTAGTACAACCGTAGTTTGCGGCCAATTGTGAAGTTAGCTACGGATCGCCAATGATGTTTGGTAGATATGACAGTTCGTCGTGATGCAAGTCAAACAACAAAAAGCTAGTAAATTTGCATTCCGAAAATGCTGTTGAACAAATTCGTGTTTATTCAACCTCAAAACTAAAATAAATCTGAATTTCTAGTTTTTTTTAATTGTTTTTTTTAACTATGACCGGCTAAAGAAACTTGGACCTGCAGCTAACTTCTCTTGTGGCCGTATACTACGGTTTAGCCAATTCAAATCCTACGGTCGACAGTTACCATTTTAACTTTTCTCCTGTAGCACAGGCCCTAACTTATGGCTTTATTGCACATAAATATATTTCACATCCAAAATGGGTAAATAACGTAATGATATAATTATGTATTTATTATTTAATACCGTTTTAGCTTCATCATTTAAGGAGCAACCAACGCTATAAAGTTCGAAGATAAAAATCAAAAGAAACGCACCGAAATATGAGTAAAAAAACAGGAAACATAAAGAGAATTCTCAAAACTAAAAATATATAAAAAATTAAATGTAATTTGTTTTGTACTAATATTTTTATAACCAAGGAATTTAAGTTTCTCTGTCATAAAAATACCAATATAATATTTTCATCACATAACCTACCGCTTTATCAATTTTTGAGCAGTACCAAATACTGAAAAACGTTTCAAGTTAAAATTGTAGACAATACTTCAAGAATATAACAAAAATATGAGAGGTACAAAATATTCAGGACTGCAGTCAAGAAAAATGTATTACTCAAAAGCCGAGTTTCACCAACACTTTTGCCTTGAAGAAGCCAAAAGTGTTAAGAAACGTCGACTTTTGATTTTAAAATTCTGTCATATATTCAAGCCAGTCAAATTCTTAATTTTCAAAAGAAAAATATATCCAAAGACCTGATATGTCTTGACTATCATAATCTAATCTTGTAGTAAATTTTGACATTTTCAATTGGCTACAATTTTTAATTGAATCCTTATTCTATATTATTATGTTAACGGTATAGTTTAGAATTAAAATACAGGAAATTATGTAGTGGCCACTTCAGATTCTAATGAGAATACCATTATCAAAAGACGTTGAATATTAAAATTACGAACTGATTAGATTATTACATTAACCGGTAATGTAGTTTTCTAGGCCTATAAGGTATTTTGATCATATTTCAGTAAATACTTAAGATTGTTCTTGACTTAATTATCAAGTGGATTAGATTATATTAGGGTTGGTGCAGTGTCTTCTTTGGTTTCATTTTTCAAGTAGTTTTCCTCAAAAAATATTGCCAACAGATGTTGGGCACCATTTGTACAAATAATCATCTTATCGAAGATCACAACTAGCATAACAAACGAACAAACATCACAAGCAACGTTCAAAACAAAACAGAAACACTACAACACAGATCAGCTCTTCCGACATCCAATTTAGAGCGTGTTGAGAACGAATCCACGCAGCGTACAATTTAATTCATATCAGCAAGTGTGACAGGACAGGCTATGCACTACTCCATGTTGGCTGTAGCCTACTCGTTACATTGTTGGCCGACAGATGGCAGCGCTAACGACGCGCTGACTGCACAACAATGCGGCGCTTGATTTGTCACTGGTTGTGCCGCACTGCGCGTTGAGGTTAGAATTGAACAGTTGAAATTAAAGGTGTCGTTTTACGTGAATTATATTTTGTTTGTAGCGCAGCCCTTGCGTGGGGGCTGTTGTTACGGTTGTTGATTGTATGGGGAATTTATTTCAAGCATTTTTGTTTACGTTCATCCTGGAACACAAGCTGAAGAGGATTGTAATTGCTAGGTTATGTTGCGATAAATTTTGACAAATCATTTCACCACCGAATTTTAAAAGAAGCCTAAAAGACATCGCGTATTTAAAAAATACAATAATTTTTATGGTATTTGACGTTCAGTCCGCTTAGAAAATATAAATTATCATTCAATAATTTTGAAATAAAATGTTTCAAATAAAAATTAAATAATACTAACCACTATTATGTATGTGAATTTAAAGGAAATTTCAAATAATTGAACAATACATTGTTAATAATATATTACGTACCGTGAACTGTAAGTACAATTCGAGGATAGTAAGCTATTTTTTGCAATACCTGCGTAAATATAAGAAAAGGAAAAATAGGTATCAAAATTAACAGCTGTCAGATTGAGGTTAAAGATAAAATTTGAATGATATATATTTACTTACCATCCACCATGAACGGTAAGTTTCACTTACTATCCACCGTGGACGGTAAGTAAATGATGTAACCATGAAAACCAATTGCGCAATAAAAGTTCCATTTACTGTGTTTAAATTTTGTTATTAATGGGTAACTTACAGTACAGGTATTGCAAAAATATTATTAATCACTTTGGATAAAACTATACAATAATGTTTTCACATAGTAACCGCTCAACAAACCTATAGCAACCGTTCTATAAATAATAACCCACGATGTATATCTGTCTCAGGCTCGTTTTTCTCTTTCATAAAAGCCTACAAATACGCGTTCCAGAATTACTATATTTCATTGTAAACAAGACTATTGCCATGGTGGGACTATATGTTAAGAAAGAATGAATCGAGACCGACTAAGCAAATTTGGATAACATAAAAGAAAAGAGGAATCGTGAAGACCAAAAGACACCTGAGATATATCAAAAAAGAAGAAGAGTAACGTTACACTGAAGGATACACGAATGATTGCGATGAATAAGAAACAATAATCGAAATTTGTGCACGATAAATAAATAAATAAATGTGTAATGTGTAATGATTCTATTTTGGTACTATCTAGAAACAAGACTAACAATAAATAATTTGTATCAAACAACACTACAGATTACAAAACTATTGAATGAATTATAAGTACACGAAAAGAAGGACAATAATTTAGATTGCCAATAGGTTTTGCTAGAATTCTTTTTTATAAGGATTCACAAACACAAACTGCCCAGCATTGTAAGAAATGTATGTCTGAAAACTTCACAAACGCCGACCAATAAAATACAGTTCCGTCTCCTCATTTAAATGCCCTAATCAAGATTTATGAATTGTATATATTCGGACGTCAATTATGTCGTTCTAAAAATTAATTTTACGATTATTTTATGACATTTTAAGTCGCTTGACATAAATTAATTTTAAACCGTATCCGGAGCCGACGGCCGGATCCCACAGCGTTTCCGACCGCGTAGGAATACACTACCTGCTTTCCACTGCTTGCTAAGTTGTTAGCGCAGTAGGACTTTGTTGTTAACTGTCCAAACAACTTAAATGTTACAATAATATGGATACTTTTTATTATAATTATCGTAAATGTAATTATCACGATAGAATTCCGTAATAATTTTTGTATATCATCATGTGTGGATCTCTGGTTCTTCAAAAACTAATAAACAGAATTTTTTTTATTTTGTATATATCAATTGTATCCGCATTGGAAGAGCAGATTAGTTTTTGGTGATAATCCAATAACCGGAAGAGGTAGTTTACTTGAAGCCATGTTATTTTGAAATATCTTAGAAAATTATGGATTCATGAAAATTACTAATAGGTTTTACATAGTTAGTCAGCATACCATCCCCATAACAATATAATAAACTTTACATAATCCTTAGAATTTTATTAAATTTTCAAATTGAATTAAATTTAATGACATCGTATTGGCAGAGCAAAAATTGACGTAGATCGTTTTACATAATTTTGAAACTGACATATGTCAAATATTTGATTATATTAATGCATTACAATGATATGCAAAAATTACAAATAAATATGTATTTTCCAGATTTGAAAATTATTTAAATCAAGAATTGTAAACATAGAAAATTACCTATCTCTAAATAGACGAATAAAACTTGAAAAAGTTTTCAGAACTTACAGTAATAAAATGAAGAGATTTTTGGTTTAGTTCTGTAAATGTTTTATTAAATTCAACGCTTCGAATTACTGCACGCAGTTCTTCGTCAGGAAAAACAAGTAAACATAAATGTATAAAAAGAGTAAGTAAGTAACAATTTATAACTTATAAAACAGAGGAAGCCATGTCTTGTTCAAATCGCAGCTTTCATTCTGATTTTACTTACTATACATAGATTCCTACAGCTTCTCTTATGAGTGTTTTAAATTTATTTTGTGCAAAAATTCAATGGCATGATATTTCTAGTTGGTTAAAACGAATGGTCCGTTTGTGTTCTGTAATTTTACAGAATTTAAACCATAAATCTTTTCATTTAATACAAAATACAAATTTAAGATACAATACATCTAATTATTTCTCTTTTGTTGCCAAAATTACGTCAAGAATCGAAGAATATATTTAATTTTTTATAAACTAAAACACTATGATCTTTCGGGGCTATGATTTGACCGCTCTTCATACAAAAAAATATATCACTTACCGAGATCTGCGCAAGCAGAGTGCCACACTCATAAAGGATAAAAGGCGTGATGTTATGTTTAAATATTTATTTTATTTTCTATAAATAATTCATTAATTTAGAAAAATACGGATATTTTACGACAAAAATAAAATGAAAATCAAAGTTTAATCATAAACTCTATTAACCACCGGGAAATTAGAAATCCTTGTAACCCCTGAGTACCTCAAAGTCATATACGAAAGATTATTTTAAATAATACAACGCTCTCTAAACTTAAACAAAAATTGAATCCAATCCTGGATTAAATCCGTATTGGGATCAAAATACATCTACGGATAATACCCTATTTTATACAATGAATAAGATTTATTCAATAAAAATTAGATTCCACAATAGAATTTCTCATACGTTATTCATCAATCGCCAGCACTTATACAGCATTCGTGCAAGAAATAAAAGACAAATCCCATTAAAAATGTTTAAATTTCCTTCCTGAATGAATATTCCGCACAATCGCATTCGCTATTCGCTTACTTTCATTAAACCTATAAAACCACATCATACCTTGCAGCCCACATAGCAACTACAATTACAACCAGTTAATGAAATAATGACTAAACTATAGTTACAAATGTGCTTGAGACACTGCACCGAGTTTTATAAACTCATTCGTGGTTTTACGAGCTAGGCGCGGAGCCAGTAAGGCTCTTAATCTCCGATGGCCGTGTTCTCAACTTGCCGAATAGGTTTTTGTAAGGCTGAGACCGTGCAGGGCCGGCTGAGGGGGGGAGAGGGCTTGCTATTTGGGTGGGCGACTCATAAATGCACATTAAGTACTGCAAGCACAGAAAAACGATACTGCGAAATTGGTTTATTAAGATTACTAATTTGTTTTAAGGCATAACTGCGACGGCTCTGCAACTGCGGAGCTCAGTAGGTCAAATTTTAGACTAGGTGAAACAATAATTGACCAATACTAAAGTTTTAATTTTGAAATGATTTCCGGAAGTAACAAGTAACGTAAGAATTTATCGAAGATTAAGTGCAGAATTTTTAATAATTCCTGAACGTATTTTTTTATTACTCAGAATTACTCTAGCCGTCAAATGACGACACCCAGCAAATAATATGCCATAGAAACCATTTCAGGGCACTTTATAAACAGATTTAAATAAATCCTTTTAAAATTCACTTAAATATAAGGTAATATAATAATAATAATAATAGTTTATTTACCAAATAGCAAATACATGGTACTAATTATAATGGCGTTTGATGAATTTATACCTATTCTGAGTTATGAATAGTTATAAACCAAAAATTTTAATCCTAATTATGCTACTAATTATAATGGCGGGATTAAGTAAATAATATATAAATGGTTTTATTTCTACGAGCACTATTAGTAATATTATATTAAATTTTTAAAAATTAGCTCGATTAACTATTCTTTATTTGAACCGACATAAAATCGCTAAGAAAATGATTCACTATACTATGATTTTGAAGGGAACGCAAGCAACACTCGAAAATTCTTACGCTGCCTTATTCATGCACTGCTTCATGCTCATGCATACGTTGCTTTCTTCAATCACTGCTTTGTTCAAACACAGCTTCATTCATACACCGATTTCTTCTAACACCGCTTTATTCACCGCACGAAAAATCATCGTCCTAATGCAGCACGGAAACAAACCTAAACCTTAGTATTCAATGAAATCTGTTATTTCAATATTTTATTACTATTACATATTTAGATGATATTGTATAGTAAATATTATAAAAAAGATTATAATTTATAATTCATGCCATTTTCCTGCCTCTTAACGTTTTTAAGATTGGTAGTGCATTGATTGTGCTGCATTAGGACGATTGATTTCGTACGGTGAATAAAGCGGTGTTAGAAGAAATCGATGCATGAATGAGGCTGTGTTTGAACAAAGCGGTGATTGAAGAAAGCAAGGTATGCATGAAGCAATGCATGAATAAGGCAGCGTTAGAATTTTCGAGTGTTGCAATGTTACCCCTATAGTTAATTTTTACGTAAAATGAAACAGAATATGCAAGAAGAACGAACTAAATAATTCTGATGTAGAAATTGGCAGTGAGAACTGAGAACTGACTTAACCTATATAAAATAATTTTTTTAAAGATGGTTCTAATATTTCAAATATTTTTTTTATCAATAATATGGTTTAATAAATAAATTCCATACCGAGATCCCAAAATAAATAAATAAGTAGGATAATTTGCGGGTGCCTAATTATTTGTTGTCTAACTACTTTTCGAATGTCAAATATTCCTAAATTATACCTGAGATAGTATTTCAAATAAAAGCTTCAGAATATTTTGTTCCCTACATATTTTATAGGAAACAATTTCCTCTAAAATAAGTTATAGGTGGTTGACAACTTTAAACAATTAATCAACAATTACTTAGTCGTTATATTTCTAAGTTGTTTTCACTTTTCAAAACCGGGTTGACGTTTAAGAAATTTACAAAAGCATTACAAGTAAAATGCGACTGCAGCGCTCGAAACGTCAATCCCCTTGAGTTATTTTTATTTATTTTTGCACTCATTTTAAATTACCGAAGCCTGTCTCTTTACTTCCTTTTTAATAGGAAACCACTCTCATCTTATTAATTACCGAATTCGTCTAGGAAACGGCGCTCAGTAAAAAATTCCATCATAACAAATTTGAATGCGCGACGACGCGGGTGGTCCCAGTCTCCGCTCAACATCACTCCGCTCTCGGACGTTCGTTGGACACTCAACTTCCAGCTCGGGCTCCGCTGTCAAAGACCTTTTCATTAATCGGGTGACGCGCATATTCTTTCAATAAATTATTTGTTCCAACCGCCGATTTTGAATTCCTCACTGATTATGTTAAGAGGACTTCAAAACTATTTCATTTTATATCCGTTTCTTTTGAGTTGAGTTGTACACATACATTTACATTTAGGAATGATTTCATGCTGAATTCAGTAGGTTTTTTGCTGAAATTTATTATATTTCTTTTTTATTTCCACCTAGAAAAAACAGTGTATTCTTATTTTTAATTTGAACAAACTCGTGAAACTTGTATAACTCGATAATACGAGCCCAAAATCATATTTGTTGGCCTAGTTAAGACTTTTAGAATAGCTTTAAAAATATAGTTTATTGTACTAAATTTATTTATAACATAAATTCTGTTATATTAAAGAATATTTTAAGCAATAATAACAACTGAAATAATATCAAATTTACAATTTGTCCCAAAGGTATTGACTGGTATCACAAACATTGTTTTTAAATCTGATGACAACAAAATACAGAAAATTGCTTCAAATAAAAATTGTAAGTAATATTATTCTACATCTTTTTGATTCCAATGAAATTTTCTCTATCTCATTTATTTATTGATAAGCCCAAAAACCCTGATAGGCCTTGAAATAATCAACAAGTTACTGTTGATGAATTGTTAAAAAAATCTAATTAATTCGTAGCATAAACAATACCTCTGTTACACATATGTATGTGCGAAATATAAAAATTATAGAATTTAAGATATAAATAAGGCGAATTAACAAATTTCCTTTTTATGACTTTAACTGGGCCAAATAATATGATTCTGGGCTCGTAGAACCTATTCTGTAAATTATCTGTTCATTTTTAATGGCTTGTTAAAAAACTTGACCAATAGAAATATATGTGCCAAATGAAAAATTATTACAATCTTCTACGAAATTTCCACAGAAAACAATACAACACTGTAATAAATAAATCTAAATCTGTTTTCTGAAACGTCAAACATTATTCATTTTTGTTTAATTTTCCATGGCTATGTTACAATTTTCTTAATAAATATTGATTTTAATTTGATTGATATATCGTGAAATACTAATATTTAGGTAATCAAATGGACCTTATTGCTTGCATTTTTAAATTATGAACAACTTTTGTATTTACACATTTGCTGTTAAGTGAACAGGTAAAAATTTACAGCAACATCAAGGAAATAGCATTGAAATCCCTATATTCCATATTTTAATTCTACGCCCTGTATAAATATGAATATTTAACATTGCACTAATTTTAGTTAGCTTACGGGTTTTCAAAGTCGAAACTTATGGTTAGTAGGTACTTAGCGACAGATACATTTTCTATCTTTATTAAAAAAAAGATCTGTGGATTTGTTTCTGTCTTATTATATAAAAAAAAGAAACGCATCAGACTGTCTCATAAGATACTTGGTTCGATTCCCACTGCCAATACTTTCTCGAGAGGCCGTAATTTGCCGGACCTTTCTGTGCAAAAATATATCATAATAGTGAGATCTGCAATGAGTAGAGTGCCACACCTGAAAATGGGTAAATGAAATGATAATATATTCATTTATTTTATTATTATTTTAAATGCTTTACCGACAGAAACAATAATTCGTATCATTTTAAATTGATGCATTGTGAACGATACTTTTCAAGGCTTTAACTTGACCATAACCACTAACAATAAGTACTAATTTAGTGTTGTAAATACAGCTTTAGGTTGGGGAATTGAAGAAAAATACACACAAATTAAAAAAAAAATAACGAAAAGATAAATTTCGGGGTATATGTTTGTGTTATCTAATCAAGAAGGAAGTAACAAAAGATGTATTATAAATTATGCAAAATACCAAAGAGAAGAAAAAAACCTCTTGATAAAATTGAGAAGAAAAAGAATGAAGTCAACAGCTATCGAAACTCCGAAACCAGAAGATTGAAATATTTAATTAAAGGCGCCGCTTTTTATTGGATGTTTTTCGTTTTATTTTCGGGTCGATAAATTTGAAACATCTTAATTAATTGACGAACAGTTAATTACAATATACATCATAATTAGTAATTACAATAAGGTGGGAGTTTTGATTATGATATTATGAATTATGAATTGTGTATGAGGTATGCTAATAGATACAGGGTTATTAAAAACTTGTAAAAAAAACTAATAAAAAGATTCATGATACAGTCAACAGACTTAGAAAAAATATTGTAGCGGATTTGCGGGAATAAGTCATGGAGCAAAAAAGATTTGCTCAGCTGAAAAAATCGGACAGTGTCATTAAAAATGAAAGAAGATACAAGGACAGTATCGTCTTTCAAAGTATTTTTGTACGTGGTTCTTGACACAATAATCTTATTTGTAAATTTGTATATTTATTAGAAATTTTATTATATCGCAGGTGTAATATTACAGCTACGTTTAATGCATTTAAATATTTATGACAAATGTAAAAGTGTTGAATTAATATATTCTAATAGAAAAGACGCGCGTTGTTTTATATGTTAATTAAATTGTCTATTAAGTCGTGAACAAGTTTTTCTTTAGCACTAAACAATGAGAATACTATTAGGTTGGTATTAGTCACTATCCCAGGTGCAATACCATCTAAGTAAGATAAAAAATTATTACAAAATAGCCAGCTGATGTTAAGAAAAAATCAATTAGAATCGAATACTCGTTTCAATAGATATCGTTTGTATTTTTAGATATTTTAATGGAATTTAATAGATGTCCACAGAAAACCGAAACTGGAATTTAAAATGGATTATCATTATTTTAAAGAAAAATTATTATTAAACATAGAATTGCTTTCTTATCAAGAGTATTGAAACTAATATATTTCATTCCGAATGATTGCTTTTACTTGTCATTTAGAGATTTTTCGCAGTGGATATTACATTTGACTTACTTGCGAGAAAAGATAAAACGGATTCAAGAAACCTCACAGTCTCGTCATTTTTTTTTCTCATAATTGTTGTATTTCTTTATACTATGTATAAGCAAATAAATAGCCCTATGGTAACTCATCGGACTATGGATCGTGAGCTCCTCAGTTCGAATCCCACAACCGACAATTGCCATTTTAATTTTACCCGTGTAACTAACATCTTTGGGGACCATGACTTTATAGCTGGCAAAAATATATCACTTATAGAGATCTGCGTATTCATAATGCCATACCTATAATAGTAAAAGGCGTGATGATATATTTAAAAAAGCGCTAAATTGAAGTAGTGGAGAATTATATTGTGTATCTAATTCTGGAAACAATTTTAATTTAGATTATTCAGTAGCTGTGTAAATCAGTCAATTATATGCAGAATTAAAACAAATATATATTTCGACATTTTAACTGTATCTTTTTTTAAAGATATTAAACATATTTGTCCTAACTTAATATTTAAATATTGTTAAATATTTTCAAAGAATTATAAACGCTTACAAATTGTATGTTTACAACCGCAAAATTGTAATTTGACGCTTAAAACGTACTTTTGTTTATATTTTGTTTTAGCTCCATGGATAATCAAAATTAATATTAAAATTAGTGTTATTTTTAAACCTAATTTTTAAAGCTAATAAACAAGCTCAATTAAATTTGTTTTATTATTATTTCCAGCACTTTTCTATACAAAAATCTGAAATACAAAGTTTCTAGATAAACAATATGTATTAAAAATATAAAAAAATATTTCTATAATTTAAATAAAAATTCCATAGCTTTTACCAGAACTGTTTCATAAATACTATAACTCAGAAATAAATAATCAGTGCATTTTTTAAAACGAAATTCAAAAGAAATCGTTGCTAATATTTTCGGACCAAGAACAGCAACTAGTAAGTTTTTGGTTCCAGAATTTAATAAGTTCTTATTTCTATATTTTTTTTTTTTGGTAGATAGTTGAACAATTTCAATATTAACACATTGCAAGAAATATTGAAAACTGTTTATAATAAATATTACTAATTTATTAATTTTTGCGGTACTCAATAAGTGGGCGTAAATTTAATAGAACTTAAAACAGTTTATTAAAGAAAAGACATTATTTTGTTCCTCCTTTACTTTTAAACTTCTCTGTACATTATGAATCAATCTATAAATGGTAGATTATTTTATAAACAACAATTATGAATCACTTGCTAATATTGTGTTGCACGCGAAAAATAATCTTCAGGCGCCAAATTCCCAAAGCCCCTATCAAAACCCAAGATCATTTAAGCTCATGTTTAAACAAAAAGAGTTCCATTAAAACATTTATCTAATATTTGTCTTGTCGGAGATAGTAGGCAGTGGAGCTGAGCCCGTGCTCCCAAGAGAGAAGCACTCATTTGGAATTTAATAAGCTAGAAGGAGAGCGAGGTCTTGGGCCACACATAGAGCTCACAGTCGTCCAATTAAGGATGTGAGGCACATTAATTTGCTATGGGACCTTTGTATATGTGTAAACAACGGGTGCGCGTCCGCGGCTATCTCTCCGTCGCATACGATTATTTTGGGCTTTAGATTCGGAAATGGATGTTCAGTTTTGCCACGCGAGACATTTTAATGGACGATTTTAATTCTAGATTAAAAGTGGTTTCACGCAACTGAGCGGCGCATTCTTTGCTGGAGATTTTGCGTTCTTTTCGGGCTCTCACTGATTTTAATCGGTGCGCGCTGGATGGTGTAGGTGTTAATGAAGAATATTCATTATTTTATGTGTATCTCGGACCGTGGGCTAGCATGAAATATTAAAATTGATAACGTTGGTTTATTCAAATTACTTTTACATATTTTGGAATACATACATAGGTAAAAGGGAAAACATATTTTGTTTATTAAAAAGACTTTTGGATTATATTCTGTACAAATATATTATTTAAAAACTAAATATACGTAAATCTTGGTCAGGTAAACAAATGAAAAATAATAATAATACAGAACTTAATCGAAAAATATTTTTAATTTACTCTGAGTTCTGAAAACATCTCTATGGTAAGAACGTTATTCATTTGTTATCTGACAAAATTCAGTAATTTGAAACGTTGTTTCAACACACTACTTTCTTATACAAATAAATTGTTAACTAGAAAATAAATTAAATACTCCTCCAAACTTAACTTGAAACATATTACTTATGTATAATTTAAACATGAATAAACTCATTGCTGTAGTACGCATCGTAATATGTCCTATATTTATCGAAATATGGCGATTTGTAATATTTTTCAAAATACGGAAATTTCCCCAAATATGACTTAAAATTGTGAATTTTTTTTTATTACATTTCTTTATAATATTCGCGCCAGGAAACCCATTGCAACAGAGCGCATCGTCATATCTCTAATATTTTTCGAGATATGACGATTTTTTATATTTTCCGAAGAGCAACTTTGAGGGGCTGTAACTCGAAAACTATACAAGATATCGAAAAATATCTCCAGTTTTGTGTTTTTCGTGCCATTTATAATAAATTAGTAAATTTTGAAAATTTTGAAATTTTTTTGAATTTTTTTTCAAAATTTCGATTGGAGATATCTCGACAAATATGAAAGATACAGACTTGTAGTGTTCACCACTCGATTCAGCTCGACGAAATACATAAACCCTGAAAATTTCAGAAAATTCGGACAACCGGTTGAAATGTTACAGCAAAAAGCCTGAAAATGGCCAAATTCAGGCCAAACGTCAAGGGGTACCTATTGACTTTTTGGACAAAAAACGCCATTTTAAGGCTTTTTGCTCTAACTTTCCATCCCGTAAAGCGATTTTTATGAAACTTTGCATACTTATGTATTTCGACGAGCTGAATCGACTGGTGAACACTGCAAATCTGTATCTTTAATATTTGTCGAGTTATCGCCGATTGAAATTTTGAACCAAAATACAAAAAAATTTCAAAATTTTAAAAATTTGCTAATTTGTTATATAAGGCACTAGAAACGCTAAACTGAAGAGAATTTTTAGATATTTCGTGTAGTTTTTGAATTACAGGCCCTTAAAGTTGCACTTCGAAAAATACCAAAAATCGATGTATCTCGAAAAATATTAGAGATCTGACGATGCGCTCTACTACAATGTGTTTCTTAGCGCTTATATTATAAAGAAATGTAATAAAAATATATTACAATTTTAAGTGAGGATATTCCGTGAGTTCCAAATTTTTCTATCGGTATGTGAATCTGTATTGAATGATTGATAATTACAGTTTCTGTTATTTGTTTGTTCCCATAGCAACTAAACTTAGTTTATTAAACATATAATTCAGTAATAACTTTTTTTCCATTATTATCCATTAAGACATTTTAATTAATAAGCATAAAGTCAACCTAAAATCAGCCGTGTACTAATAACTTGAATTGTATTATTATTATTTTAATTCTTTTGTACGTCCGTCAAAAACAGGAACAAAACCAAAAGGAATCATGTCAAACAACATGCAAAACAAATTACAATAAAAAAATTAATTAATAACAAACCTTCTAATATTATAATAATAGTCTAGCCTCGCAAATTAATTTAGCATTTAAATTCTTGTACATCCCTCTCCCCAAATAAAACAAAAACAAAATTCCTCATCCCAGCCTACTTCGCATCAGTTTGAAATATCGAAGCGGTTAGTCACTCAGAGTCAGAGGCACAGCTCCAAACTTAATCCCATCACATAAAGTCAGTATTTATCATACTAATTTACTCCGTCTACGACTCTTTTCCCATATAGTGTATTATAATAATGGACGCATTGTCCTCCTCTATTTCTCATGCTGTCTTTGTCCATCCCGTGTGGTAGATACGCGGTGACGTCATAAATAGTTTGTTGATGAAGACATCTCGGCAGGTCAGGCTCATAGGCCCACATGCCACCACTAAGTCGCCCCTGGCTAAAGGCGGGGGTAAAGTATTGGATTATGACTCGGAATCCCAACGTACCCGACAAATTTTACCGTATAAAACATGATGAATCTGCATTAATATATATTATCTTCATCCTTTCTACCATTTCTGGTGTAGGAATCTGCATTAATACGATTAACAATTGCACTGCATATAAGTTAGATCAGTACTAGATTAACCGAACATTTTTCATTTGAATTTTTTTCCATGTTTGAAATAAATTAAATTTATTGTGTCTACGAACTTCCATTTTTACCTCCCACCATATCCTGTAAGGGAGGTATAGGAATCATGCTAAAAATTGTGTAGTGAGTTTTCAGTGGATGAGCACGTTTTAGGGTCCCTAGAATACGATTTTAATAGTTTCGCGATGATGTCTGTGTGTGTGTCTGTCTGTGAGTCTGTGTGGATCTCTGGAGTTACGGTTTCTCAAAAACAACTAAACTGAAAATTTTGATATTCTGTATACATTAATTAATTAAGAACTGATTATTTTTTGATGATAATCCAATAACCGGAAGTGGTAGTTTACATGAAGCCCTATCAAGTTATTTTAAAATATCTAAGTAATTATGTTTTAATGAAAATTTTTTTAGAATAATTAGAATAATGTTTCAAATATTATTATCTACAATTATTGTTTGAAACATTTTCCTCCTACTGTCACCATTTACGAATTACAACACGGTTAAGAAAAATTATATTTTGATATTTTCGTTTAAATCTGCTAACCTGTTTTTTTAATAAACAAAACAACGGTTGAAAAATGTCATTTTTTGACATCTGTCATAATTTTTTGAAGGGATGAGCGTTTCTTGATAGTGGTGGTCCATGTTCCTGTGTTGTTCGATATGAAATCTATAGCGGGAGGTATTGTGCTGCCCACAACAGATTTTTGGTTTAGTAATTAAGACCAAAATTAGCTCAATTCTGTTATATATACTTAAATTTGTTACTCTTTTTTTCTGGTTCGTGAAATATTTCACATACATACAAACTAAAATGACATAAAAATTAGAATCTATTCATTTACTGTTAGTTCTGGTATAATGGATAGAATACTCACTTTACAAGCACTTAAAACTATATCAAAAAGTTCAGTTGTATGCACACATCCATCCATCCACACGCCATTGAGATTAAGCTCAAAACAAATTCAAGAAACCTCAAGACATGTATGTAAAATCGTCAATTTGAATTTATTTACTTTTCAAAATACTAACGGCAATTAATATTCATTAGTAATTTCTTAATCAATTACTAAAAATGAGGCACTAACAAATCATATGTAGCAAACATTAAAGAAAGTTAGTGTATTTACTACGATATTTATGAGCTTTTGTCTTTCGAAAACACATTCATTCATGCATCCACACACACAGCAGTCATTGGAAAAAAATTTATAACGATTTTTGTTGATTTTTTCCATTATTTCTGTACTATCTTACACTATATAAAAGACATACTTTAGTAACGTTTGACGTTAGTTGTTCATAATAAGTAGGGTGCAATTAAAAATGTGACGGTGTAATTTTTTCTTTTTAATTGCCAAATTATCTACAAAATATTTTAATATTTCAATCATTTGATAAATAAGTATTTAAAAATAAAATTAAACAAGTTTATCCAACACCTCTCTATAAATGCTCTAAAACTATGGCGATTTTAAACAAGCAAAGTAACAGATTACCCACTAGTGGGTATAATTTTGAGGAAAGCCACTAGTGAGTATTTTTTTATTTATAACAATAATAATAACACACAACACCTTGGTAACTACTTCGATTGACATTTTAATTTAAAAATTTAAAGCATATGTCATTGTCAAATAGTATTTCTTTAATAAATTTTTCATTTATTAAGAGGTGTTGGATAAAACGTTATACTTCACACGTGGGCAAAGTGGAATTACCCACTCGATAAAATTATCACACTCAGCCTTCGGCATCGTGTGCTAAAATTTCTCTCGTGGATAATTCCTTACTTTGCCCACTTGTAAAGTAAATAACTATTATTAATTTATGTCTTTCTGCTGGATTTACTTTTAAACTAAAGGCTAAATTAGTTAATGTGGAAGAGGAGACTATGACGCATCTAAGGCTAAACCGTAGAAAAATGTAGATGGAACATAAAGATAAATGCGAGCTACTGTTCGACCATTTCTCTCGTGGGTAATTCCTTACTTAGCCCACTTGTAAAGTAAATTACTGTTATTATAGTTTTTCATATGTATTGTTTTACCATTACTTTAGAAACAATTTCTTTTAATAATGTAATAATTAAAATAAAATAAATAAAATAAATATATCATCACGCCTTTTACCCATTAAGGGTGTGGCACTCTGCTTACGCAGATCTCGGTAGGTGATATATTTTTGCGTATGAAATGCGGTTACCAGCCGTCAAGTCATAGCCCCCAAAGTTGTTAGTGGAGGAGGAACCACAGGGGTAAATTTAAATTTGTAACTGTCGGCAGTAGGATTCGAACTGAGGATCTTACGATCCACAGTCCGACACGTTACCACGGAGCTATTTACCCCATGTAATAATTACTAAACAATTTTTATAGAATCCCAAATGCGTAAAAAATAAAGTAAATAGCAAGTTAGGTACCTGTTATTATTTCGGCTATAATTATAATACTCGATTGATAATGAATAAGGACAGTTAAAAATTATACTCATAAATTACTTTAATGAGGCAACGAACGGTAAGAAAAATTTCACGACGCAGAATTAAGTTTAGGTGTGTTTTATTTTAATTTAATTATAGTTTTCGCAATATTAATACTACCGATAGTAATAATAATACCTTTACTAGGTACTCAGATAAATTTGATAAGATTAATTATTAAAATTATACTTGAATATAAAATTTATGACTTACTTTAATCACATATAGTTTATATTCTACATTTATAATTTTTTATTTTTGAGATAAGACGTACATTAATTATTTTAGTAGGTATATCAATTTTCCCAGCCTGGTATTTATTATCCTCGCATTATAAGAAAAAAAAATAAGTATATTTGAAACCTTTTGAAATTTTATAGTGAAAATAATAGGATACAGTATAATTAAATTTTAGTCCTACTTTGGTACTATAAGTTTTAAGTTGAAAATATGTCCACGGTTATACAACACAGAAATCTGCAATTGCCGAATGCAAATTTATTTACATATTTTGGGACCGACACATTAAATATGGCATCAAATCAATGAAATAAAAATGCAAAGAAATATTTCATACCAATTACTATTTGTTTATGCAGCAAATACATAATAAATTTATAGCTTGTTTTTCTTTCTATTAAATTGAGTTTGGTACAAGCATCATTACAGAGTTTTAACAGCTAATTAACATCAAATATTATAGGTACTAATTGTTTGAAAGTATTGCAAATATTTTCATTACTTGGCAACTACATATTTAACAAATATATTTTGCAATAATTTATTATTTTCATGTAATATTACATCTGAAAATTGTATATTCAACTAAGGGCTAGTTGTACAACTAAAACTTAAATTTTAAACTTTTATTCTTGCCAGTGTTGGCTTTGAATCTACTTAAATACATGTGATTTAATTGTGCTCAATTATTAGGATATTTCATTGCATATTCCTTTTTTGTATAATTTTCTTATCCATGAATCTTTTATAGCTTGGTCGTACAGTAGCTCGCATTTATCTTTATGTTCCATCTACATTTTTCTACGGTTTAGTCTAAGATGCGTCATAGTCTCCTCTTCCATATTAACTAATTTAGCCTTTAGTATAAAAGTAAATCCAGTAGAAATACATAAATTAATAATAGTTATTTACTTTACAAGTGAGCAAAGTAAGGAATTACCCACGAGAGAAATTTTAGCACACGAAGCCGAAGGCTGAGTGTGATAATTTTATTGAGAAGGTAATTCCACTTTGCCCACGTGTGAAGTATAACGTTTTATCCAACACCTCTTAATAAATGAAAAATTTATTAAAGAAATATTATTTGACAGTGACATATGCTTTAAATTTTTTAATTAAAATGTCAATCGAAGTAGTTACCAAGGTGTTGTGTGTTATTATTATTGTTATAAATTAAAAAATACTCACTAGTGGATTTTCTCAAAATTATACCCACTAATGGGTAATCTGTTACTTTCCTTGTTTAAAATCGCCATAGTTATAGAGAATTTATTGAGAGGTGTTGGATAAAATTAGTAAGCATATGCCCGCAGTGCCATCTCTTATTTTGTAAAATAAAATGGAATATTGAAACTATAGTTCTATAGTTGATGTTGTACCAGCTAATTCAAGGCTTAAGTTTAAGTATAAATTCAAAGAAGAAAGGAAATAAATACAAATTAACAAAAATGTTAAGCCTATAAAACAGTAAAAATGTATTAACCATTTCTTTAGGTTGTTTTGCAAAGTAATAAAACAGTTTTGCAGGAAATAACAATTATTTCTAAGCAAATGAAACAACGAACAGCGCATGGAACGAATAAACGCATATTATCAAATAAATTAACATAAAATAAAATTCAACGTCGCGTAAATGCTCACCCATTCACGCATTCCACATGTGCACATGGCACAAATGCAGTCGTATGCGTTTGTATGCAACGAAGTAGATACATTTTATTCACACCTCGCACCTTAAAAGGTGTGCGAATACAGCGACAGAGCTCGCAAAGTTACCGCCATGGAAAATATTTACAAGCGTAAAAAGCACGTGCAATAATACTCGTAAATTATTTGCTTTTGCAAATAACATTTTTGTTGCTTTTCCTTTCTTGTGTTTCAGAGTTTGTGGCCTGTTTGTCAAAGCTAAAAGTTTTGAGAAGTTGTACAACATTATGACGCTACAGGAAAATTTTTAGAGTTAAAAAAATTAGGTATTTGTACAAGTAAAGAAAAGTAATACTTTTCTATAACACTGTTTTGGAAACTACACATTCTACAACTAAAAATTGTTATGGAATCACTAACATTCCATACGCTGCGTAAGGAATAATTTCGACGAATCAGAACCGCTTATTAGTGCGACGTATAAAGTATCTTGATTCATTTACTATGGTTACGTCTGTTTGTTTTAATTTGATTTATTTGAGTTTGACGTTTTCAACAGTTTTATATTTGTATTTTTGTATAATTTCGAAAACCTTTTTATAGAAAGCATAGTCTACAACATGTAACGGAATGGCATATCCCACACTCGCAAACCGCAGCCCTCGCCTTTGGCTCGGGCTACAAACTTTTTGCTCGCGTGGAATATGTGCAATTCCATTACTTGTTGTAGAATATACTATTCCGTATACGTGTGCGAGAACACACCGTATATGGAAATTAATATTTTTCCTACGTTTTGTACACAAGACTTTTTATACTACCGTTTGAAAATAGTTATTTTAAAGTTTTGAATTTTATATTGTTTGATTTCTGTCATTTTGACGTTTTGAAAAAACTAGGGAATCGTAGATAGCATGTCAAAAAAGTAGTCTCGAAAGTAGTTAATTTAAATAGTAATGGTTTCTCAAACAAATCTCCTGAAGTTATATTTTCAAAATGTAAGAATGTTACTGTTTATATTTATAATAAATAAATAAAAGTTTTTGGTACAATAATAATTGATTTACATTTCCGCACTAGTGCGTAAAAATACAACTTTTCCTAACTCTAATGAATATTGAAATCAAAAACATTTTCAAACGGTAGTATAAAAAATATTTTAAGCTAGCCACAGTTTTCATTTTAGATTTATTTGGTACATCATTTTCGTAATTAATTAGTTAATTCATAAATAAATCAAATATTATTTTGTTTATTCTTCTAAAAATCTAAATATTAACCTACAACCTCTAGTAATAGTGTATCTTGCTATAAAGGGTTGTAAATGCACTAGAAATAAAAACAACCTCTAAATAACACATTGCAGAAAATGTGACCACATTCATTATCAAATTTCACGTCGATTCAAACAAATCATTTTTAAATTCAAAGAAAATGGAACAACATTAGGTTGATAGCAATTTACAAACTTAATATTAAAAAACTAAATTGCCAAAAAAATACATAATCATTCTCCGCGATCCCGATGCGCAGATGGCATCCCGTAGTGTCATACGGCCTGGGCAGACCCATATGGATGTGGCCAAGGAGCCCGTATTTTTCTCGGACTGTCCGTCGTGGTGGGTGGCATTTTATAATATAGATGTACACGTCAAGCACTCACGATAGCGTAGCTTACAGTAGTGTATTTATACTCAGCCGACGCGTGTGTGTGTATGTGTGTGTTGGGTGTGCGAGAGTGTGTGTAAAGCAGAAGTTCTCAAACTGGGAACGGGAAACGGGAAACGGGTGGGGATCACCCGATCTTATTTATTACTGCTGTGCAGTTTTAACTTTAAAAATTAGAAACAATTCAACCGTCTTGTAATATAAATTCACAATTCCTCATTTTTTTTTACCTTCTATGGTATACATAACAACACTAATAATAATGACTAATACTACGTGCTTTGTTTATCAGTATAGTGAGGGATTTGTTTTAATTCTGTCAAACTTTTATTATATAAATATTTCTGTAAAATATTTATAGAAAGATGGACGGATCTAAAACAATTATTTAGAGCTCGTAGTACCAGCCAATATGTTTGTTTTATTCACTAGTAATGTAAAGAAAAAATTATTTCATTTCAGTAATCTAAGGCTGCTAGTTACATTTTTTATTTGTGAGATGTCAAAATTATGAAATTGTTATTAATATTATGTCGCTAAAATTGAATAATAATATCAAGGGTGTTTCATTTAAGTGTGCCACCATTGCTATCTCGAGAACTATAAGAGAAACGAAATTGGTTAAATTAGACAACAAATTATTTAACAAAACTATTACAATGAGCATAAAAAAAAATTTTTTTAACCAAAGGTACTCAAAATAAGGATCTCAAATTTTTTATTTTATTATATATTTTTATTGTCTCATTCAATAAACTATTTTTTCTTAATTCAACGATATAAACATATATATTAAAATATATATATATATATATATATATATATATATATATATATATATATATATATATATAGTCAAATACCCCTTTACCGTTAGGTGTAGGTGTAAATAACAAAATAAATTATATCTGGCTGAAGCAATAAAATATATATAAATTTTTAATAGTTATTTGTATATTTAGAGCGCAAAGTTATGTTTTGTCGCTCGAACACGAATATCTTGTGAGCGACACAAATAATTTGCGTTCAAATTATACAAAATATTTCTGCTAGGAATGATAATAAAATTAAAAAAACATTGATTTTATTTCATTAAAATAAACGCCTGTATTACTTTTACTTTGCATCCATGGTGATGAACATGTGCTGAATTCAATAAAAAAAATCTGATGTTCCCAGCACATAACCTCCCGCCCAATACTACTCTTAAACGGTACAAAATAGTATTTGATGATACAGAAACATACCTTCTTATTTGTTTATTTTCTATTTATATTTGAGAATTAAATTTTCTTTCGTGTATTTATTTAATTTTTTGACATATATTTCCCTAAGAACACAGCTTCACAATCACAATGACATGTGTCACATTTTGTAAAAAATTGAAAATTTTTAAATGTTTCCATGGTGTACTAGGAATGCAAGATTTGTGAAATCTAATATCTTTAAATTTTATTATCTCTAAACCTAACGAAAATTAATAAAATTAGTGTAATCAAAAAACATGTAAAATTAAATATCCTTCGACTTTCAAAATAACATAAATTGTTAAAAAAGGAAATTTAACCGTGTTTTTCACGAAAAACTGTTAAGGGCTTCAAGTAAACTGCTACTTCCGGTTTACCAATTTTATCCAAAATCTAATCAGCTCTTCATTTAAATATAAGAAGCAATAATTCACAAAATTGTATTTTTTTGGTATTATAGTATTTGAGTTATGCGAGACGAAAAAATTGCCACAGACTACACACACACACACACACACACACACACACACACACACACACACGCGCACGCGCGCGCACACACACACACACACACACACACACACACACACACACACACATACATACATACAGACATCATCGCGAAAATAGAAAAAACGTATTGTAGGGACCCTAAAACGTGCTTATTCATTGAAAACTCACTACCCAATTTTTTGACCAAAAACAATACCTCCCTTACCTAGAGGTAGGCGGGAGGTAAAAGAAAAACAAAATTTTAACCACTCGTTGCTATTAGAGATGATGAAATTTTGTCACCTGTTGTTATTGGAAACGAGCGACAAAATAGAATTAATCAGAAAACGTCTATTTTACGTTGACAAGTGCAAGTGGAAAAGACAACTTTCAAAAGCAACCGTCGAAAATAAATTTAACTTGCATTTCTTTCAGTTATTTATGACAATGACACTTCTTCTTTAGTCAAAATAGTTCTGACAAATATATCTGATATTTATAAACGAAAACATTATGAGTAGTATGAAAGCATTTTGATTCAATTGTTTGATTAATACACAACGGCGTTAGCTTAAAAAAATATTACCTTCATTTTTAGTTCTACATATCGCTATTTTTAAATGAATGACAATAGTGCCTACTTTGTGCAAAGTTTGAGAGCGGCTGCCCCAAAGTCAAAGCTGTGCAAACTGGCTGCAATACCCATGTTTGTGTGTTGTTTAGAAAATATGAATTACGATTTAAAGTTATTACAACTGGAGATTTTATGATTCAGTTTGTGAAGGGATTTAATGACTACAGGGCAGCAGTGACCAATCGGAGGCTGACGGGTGGTTTTATGTGGTTTCCTTGTGGTTTGTGGTTTGGAAAGGTTAAACATCCATCGACAGCATTTGTATACTTAATAATCATATTTTTTGTTTATTACTACCTGTAATTTTAACGACTTATGTTCAACAGGATATAATATTTATACTTCCGGACTTGGAAACATAAATATGGAAGTAGAAAATCACATACAATTACAAATTTATTATTTTAGTTGTGCAAGACAATATTTATTATTTATCTTGTAATTAGTTGTTACTACGTACACTACGATTTAAGTAGATTTATAATTATTAAAAATTAAGTTTAAGTGCAAGATTTATAAGAAGAAAGTCACACTTTAAACATTAAATATCAAACAGACATACAACTAATAAATAAATAACCTTTAATATTAATATTTTATTACAATCATAAATATACTAAATAAAGTATGTAAATAAAACCGTCGTTATACTTCATAACTTCCTGCATTTACAATAAATTATATTATTAGTTACATAGTCCCGTGAATCATAAAATCCTCACTTCGAATCCCACAATCTACAGTTGTCATTTTAACTTTCCCCCCTTCAACATCATTGGGGACCGTAATGTGACGGCGATAAATAAGTAAAACGCGCGATGATATATTTATTTTTATTTTCTACAATTTTTATTTTTATCAAATATACTGTAACCGGATGGTTACTAAAATATTTATATTTAAAAAAAAACTTGTGGAGAAACGGGAGAGTCAATTTTAAATCAAACAATTAGTAAAGAAAACTGTAAAGATGTTTAATGAACGATAAAATGTAATTTGACGTTTGCTACAATACCATTTACACATTTTCGTTGTGGCAAATTCGTGAAATGCAGTTACCAACTGTCAAGTCAAAGTCCTAGATATGTACGAAGAGGGGAAAACACAGGGGTAACTTTAAAGAATGAAATTATATTTTAAATTCATTTTAATAAAATGAAACAAGAAACAGAATATTACACAATAAGATTCATAAGGCAATATGTTCAAGTTTTATAAAGGACGAGAGCAATGCTTATGAAATATGCTTCTTATACATTTTTTTTATGAAGTCATCTTATAATTCTTCTAGATGTTTTTTATCAGTTGTGTTGGTAGCGTTTTTCGCAAAAAAAAATCACAATTAAAAGTAACAACTTACTTCTTTGAGGTTATACTGTCATTCAACTGTCAGTTTTGATAGCGTTCATACCACCCCCAGAAAATGAAAAGCGTCAAAAACAATGCGTTTATACATCTTCTAAACGACGTGTTTTCATTACGTTTATATTTTATAAACTTATAAGAACACCGAAATATAAATACAAATTTCAGGATTATTCTAAAAATAGTTTTATTTTGAAAAAAATTTACAAAACTGTTGCTCTATTATTTAAATTGTAACTACAACATTATTTCGTAATATAAGCGGTAGAATTAGTTATGCTAAAAACATATTTTATGAAGAATTGAAAAATGTAAAATTATTTAAACTGTTCCCATCATTAGAACTCGTATATACACATGAACATATTTCTAACATAAAACGCTATTACACATTACACTTACGACAAACAGCATAATATATTACACAAAATTATTCGTAATTTAGAATAATTATTTATAAATTTCATTACGAAACATATTATCTCCCGTAGCAAAACTAAAACTCACGACCTAACAGCACTTTTAATAATAAATTCAAACACATCAAGACAAAATAATTGTCTACAATCAGAAAATAACAAATAAATGGGAAAATTACAAAAACCGTCGCATTTATGCGAATTAATACGATAAATCCCGACCGTCGACATGTTTAATAACTTAATAACAGTAATTATGTAGGCAGATTCCGATAATATCAGAGATTATAAACATATAATTGAATGTAATTGTTCTCTATCTAGTTATTAAGATATTCCTTGAGCTTATTATTGTATTCAAACAAATTTCGATCGAGGAAAAGTCGGTAAGTTTGATATTAATTGTTAGAAAGTTATATTCACACGAATCTACTCAGTTGAAGTGTTTATCTTGTCAAATTTATCACTGCAGATATATGAGACGTGTTGACATATTGTAATAAGATGTGTGCTATCATGTAACATGCTTTTGGCTATACTGTCGCTAACGAATTATAGATAAACATGAAATTATTTGTTCTGTCAGCGGAAATTTTTAAATTGCAGTGCTGATAAATCGCAATTATATTCAAATTGTTTTAGATTGCTGTTTTAATATCTTATATTTTGCCTTGATGTACTGCAGAATTAAAAGGATTTAATTCATCGAAAAAAAATGCAGTTGGCAGCAAATGTACTAAGACAACTAATTGTACTACCTATTAATCATTTTTTATATAATATTTCTAAAAAAATAATAAGGAACAAAATAGTTATCAATGCACTAAAGTATAATTTTTTTATTCGATTCTTAAACCAAATACTTTAGTGCTGAAATATACATTATATTTATTTCCGAAATCGCCAAATTATTAATTAAAAACATAAATAAATAGCATTATGAATTTGTAAAACGTCAGCTAGCATTTGCGACGGGGATGGCTTTGATAATAAAAGTACTGTCAAAGTGCCACAATTTGGTTATAATTTCCATTATTTTTTATATATTCTTGCATGTAATCAACATTAAATCCGATAAATTATTATCAAAGATAAATAATAAATAAATTCACCAATGGTTTTATCAAATAATATATTTCTGATTTTAGGTTTGTAATTCAAGTTTGACAGATGAGTCTGTAAAATAAAATTTTGACATAAGAGTCTGTGATGTTTTACTTTAGCTACTATTTTAGCTAACTTCGCGGACGTAAAATATTTTTTTGTCGATTGACAGACACTAAATATAATTTTTGTTTAAAAAATTCGCTGATATTTTGGTGCTTTTCTTTTACTTTTATACCTAGAATGAATGAAGAATTAATTTGTGCTTTCCAAAAAAATCATTAAATTGAAATGGCACTTCTCTACAAATACTATTTTTTTACCGCACAAATATGGTTTGATTTGAGGTCTCTTTAGACGAATAAAAACATTGGATATTCAGTGCAACTTATTCCTAAACTAAATTTTGAGGTTATGAGTGTAGTCGGCAGCGGAATAACAGAATAATACAAATAAGTTATCAAAGAACAAATATTACAAAAAACTGCATAATATTTGTATACCTACATAAGTAGATACACCATCGAATATTCATAAAGATATTATTCGATTTTAATGTGAGAAGATTACAGAGGTAATTCGTACAAAATAACAAAAATAAAGAAAATTTCGTTATTTGTATCTGAACATTAGATATATTTTATGACGTAATTTTGAGTAACGATGTAATGATTATATCTTAGTATACAATGTAATGGTCATATTTCATGTTTCCAAGTTTTTATCAAAAAACAAAAAATGGATAAGTGGTTAAATAAATACTTCTGAGCTTGTTAGAAGTACTACAGATATTAAGGTGAACCATACGCTGTGAAGTTAGCATTAGTTGACCCTAAGGCCAATATTTCTTTCGTACAAAACATTGTTATTATAATTAATGACATTTATTATCGCTTTCGCATATTTTTGTAGACGAATAATAAAAATTTTATAATAATGAATCCATTACTTTTAACTATTTTTAACATGCTCTACTCCTATAATACCAGTTATATATTTTTTTTCATGATAAGTATCATTTTTCGTATATTTTCATATTTTTTTAAGGAAAAAGAATTATTTGATTGTTTGTTCTGTTATTTGCATGGAAAAATGGATTGTTGCAATAGCAAAAATTTATCTTACGTATAGTGACAGCAATTTAGATATTTATAATAACAATATTTTTATATTATTAATACGATATTATTTAGATCGATACTAATATAAATATTGTTATTGTAAATATCTAAATTGCTGTCTCTACTCTCTATACGTAAGATAAGATGGGGTAAATAGCTCCGTGGTAACGCGTCGGGCTGTGGATCGTGAGATCCTCAGTTCGAATCCCAAAGCTGACAGTTGCCAATTTAAATTTACCCCTCTGGTTCTGCCTCCACTAACATCTTTAGGGGTTATGATTTGACGGTTTTGACGCACTTTATACGCAAAAATATACCACTTACTGAGATCTGCGTAAGCAGAGTGCCACACCCACAATGGGTAAAAGGCGTGCTGATATATTTATTTTATTTTTGGTATTGTAACAATCCATTTTTTCCGTCTGGTTACTAAGTTATTTGTTATATCTTGTTTTTTATTTATCTGACTGGATCATAAAGAGCCACTTTATGAGCGCTTAAACAATATCATAAACAACTGATTATAATACAGTCGAACAGAAAACAATTTATGGTCGAGGAATAAAGTACACGTATCTTCAAAGCACATGACTCATTTTAAGTAAGATAATACCTTCTTACAAACTGCAAATAACTTATGTCAATTCTTTGGCTAAAACACTGCAAATTAACTATGGTCTCGCCAATGGTAATACTCAGAAATTAAACTACACTTTTTTGTTGTACAGTCTTTGTAGTACAACCCTCCAAACAGTTAGCCATTATAAAACTAACACAAATCGATTAAAACTTAGTTGGACAACTGTGCTAAGTTCATAATGACTTCATATACATACACGAAATATGCCGGTATGAGTTACGACGCACGTCACATTCGCAATATGTTCAATATTTTACGCTTGGATGCGAATTTGTTTTTGTGAGGAAATGATGAATTAAAACTTGATTAATTTATGTCATTAATATCTTGAGACACGTGTTCTTCGAATTATGAATGCAGCAACTGTTTATAAATTGAAATGTGTAGCAAAAATTATTGAAGGTAATGAGTTACTCACAGGTAATTAAGTTTAATTATAGTGGTACTAAACTATTAATATGTTAATGTTGACAGAAAAACTAACTGACGATCAAATGAAATGTTGACGAGGTAGAACAACAATTATTTATTTTTTCTTGTTTAATTTGCTCATACAGAACATATTTCTGACATTATTATTGTTGTTTATTAATCAATATAATATTTTATGTTGTTAAACACATAATTTAAACACAAATTAATATTAAAGTTCAACCTAACCTAGATCTGTCATTTAAAATGCTAAAATACTACATTCATAAATAATTATTCCATATTTTACGCTATAAAAATGTTAAATAAACTTGGAAAAAATATAATTTTATAGTATTTGAAACATATAAATGTGTAAGAATTATTTTAAAAATAAAAAACCTTTATTTCACCGTGCATAACTGGAATCAGCATCAGCTACCGTTCCGCTGGGCAACGTGTAAGAAAGAGACGACCTATGCAGTCACGTCGATTACGGGCCCAGACGGCGGACCTACCACAGTGTTGGTGACAAAGTAGACAGATGACTGAATTTAGAATGTAATGCATTAAAAACTGAGTGGCCTCTGGCTTTGTTTCTCGGTAAACTTGCATAGTTGTCTTGATACTCTGTGCTAACCACATTCGTCATCTTATATCTTTATCCCACACAAACGATGCGTTTTTTTACAGCTCTCTTGGCTGTTGTACACTGTAATTTTTCTATTAATGTTAATCGTTGTATTTATGACCCTACTGAATATTTCTTTTGCGGAGAATTAACCCACATAAAAAAAAAGATATTACAGCAGAAATAGTCATAAATGAATTGTGTGAAACAATCTCGTTGCATTTATAGAACTGTACTTACCAATTAAACTCTTTATCTGTAGAGATATTTAATTTCATCCTAAATTATTTAATACGTAAATGCCTCACGAATCAAAATCGTAGTGGCAACTGTCCAATCCATTATAGCTTGATAAAGATGTTGTAATACATTTTAGTTTCATATTTATGAGTGATTAAGAACAAAAGATGGATAAGTAATAGCATATGCTGATAATATTGTGATCGTCACAGAAAAACAGGAAATGATAGTAGAAGGAAACAAAATAAAATTTAAAAAAAATGCTACTCTGGAAAACCGTTGGAATCAGAGAAATACAAATTTTAAATTCGAGCAAATTTCTAACTCAAACAAAAAATTACTAAAAAACAAGATTTTATTTAAAAATACAAAAATGAAAATTAAATTAACCGAACGACAATAAAATGATATGAACAATACTAGGACCAATAAAAATATGTATTAGAAAACGAACACAATAAGAATGAACTATGAAATAGAACACGAGTTGGAAGAAGACATAGTGAAAAAGATAGAGCAACAGATAGTCATAAGAAAAGGATGCAATTAAATCAGTAGTAGAACTGAGAACAGGAGGAAGAAGAAGACGAAGAAAACCAAGATTAACATGGCTAAAGGACATAGAAGTAGAAATTAAAAACTGACTTACTAAAACAAATGGTAGAAATTAGGAAGACGGGAGAAACATAACGGCGAGGATTTAAAAGAAAAAGAACAGAGATTGAAAGAATTTAAGAATCTACAATTCGACGTACTAACAAACTTGTTACTTATCATGTGTTGTCTGAACGCAATTTTCTGACAGATCTAACCTAAAAATATTAATGTCATTTCATTTTGCTTGACCCGATTACTTTTTTATTCTTTATCAGAAATAATAGTAAATATTCGAGGATTTGACCATATTTTACAGTAAATAATAATGACTGACGACTTGTTTCAAATATACTCCCAAAAATCGTTCTTCGTTTTTCGATGACATCACAAGAAAACAATTTAAAATAGGTAACAAATTTTACATATTAGGTTTGTTCCAAGTGGTCATTTCTGACATGTTTGTGACATGTTTGTGACAATTTCAGTGCGCCTGCGAAAAATGTAAACAAGTTCACTTTGAAACATAAGCTTCATTTCTTTTTTGTAGCGAAAAATGGTATGAATTTCTTTATTTATATGTATATTTAAGGTTAGCTGTCAAAACAAAAAATGAGTATGCACATGCGCTTCATTCCATTCGTCGTTTCAGTCTATGTTTCAACTTAACTTGTTTACATTTTTCACAGGCGCACTGAAATTGTCACAAACATGTTTCAAACATGTCAGAAATGACCACTTGGAACAAACCTATATTTCCTAAATATATTACATTGTTCAAAAAAAAAAGTTCTCATTTTTCACTAACATCAGTGATTGCTGTGATTTAACAGCTGGGTCGCCAATATCATAGCTTCTCAAAGAATGTGTAATGATTGAAAGGACAGACATGTAATGTAATACACAATCAATGTTAAATTTTCTGCCTGTTCAACTCTTCGTGGTTTCCTTTACCTTCTGAGTCCGGCGCTACCTGAATGATCCACACCTGTTTTTTATTTATACCTATCTCTTCTACAGTTTGAATAAATTAAGATGTTACCGTTCGATACGTCCCGTTCCTGAACCCTAAAGCATTAATTGAAATCGCGTCGCACATTTTCGACCCACCCCATTGAAAATTTTTAACGCTTTTATTTATCACAGACATAAATCGTTTGCCGGATGCTTTGTTTTTATTTTTAAGAACTATTTTCTTTTATTTCTCTGGTCATAAAGTAATGAACTCATTGGATTGTAAGATTGTTGGCAAAATACTTGGACATTATAACATGAATTCAATTATCGCTTATTTGGTTCCTGAAGAAGCTAATATATTAATACAAGGTTAAATAAAAAGACAATACGCTTTAACAAAACAAAGTAAGTCACGATTTATGTAGATCACACATATCCTTACAAGGATCAATGAACAATTCTTTATTGCTCTAATAAATTTAAATCTTATCATTTTCACAGAACAATCAGTTAAATCCATACAAATATAAGAATTTGACCTTCCATAGTGCGCTTGCGTCAATTTACGCCATTGTGAATTGTCATCTGCTTGTAAGACGATGTTGCCATGTTGTGCAAATGAATCATGCACTGAACGCTCACAATAAAAATAGTGACATTTTAAAAATAACTTGTGGAATACTGTTTCAGTTCCGCCTGTTTACATTTTACAAAGAAACCATTTCGCTAATTTTTTACTGTCATTCATTTATTTCTAGATATTTTGTATTTATTATGTAACTAAAAACCATGGCGTAACATTATTAGGGTTGCCAATTTTTTATTACTTTTTTGTACTCATACAATGAAATGTGTTGTTTAACGTTGCCTAAGCAACGTCCGAAATGTCCATTTCCCAGGTCTCCACCAGATAGACAACCGGGAAATTTCGACGAAAACATTCCTATTTCTAAAGCGTTTATTAATCAATTATATTTATAATAAAATAATATAGTATTTCAAACATTCCTTTACATAATATTAATATAAACAATGATGGAATAAGAATGAAATCGAATTTAAAAATAAGAAATTTAGTGTATTTGGTTACCAATGTTGGCAATAAAATCTGCCCGATATGACAGCTGTAAAATACATAACCTATAAATGTAATGTTAGTTATCTCAATATAAATAAGAAATATAATAAATTTACAAGTGAATACTGTAAATATTATAATTTTTTTTTTCTTTTCTAATATGTTAGGCAAATTAATTTATGTGTTTATATTTATAGTGCAACTTTGACAATTATCAAAACAACTACTTGAAGAACTTCATTTCTTTGTATGGACTGTTATTAGTTTTATAATTTTTGTACAAAAAATATTGTACAAACTTCTTGCGTGAACTCGGTTCCCGGATTCGTAAATAATTATTACAGTATCCTGTGTAATTTTTCTGCAGAAAGTAATGTTGCCAGGCGTCCTCGAGTTGAGCACCATTACTATAAATTACAGAACAATCCCGTGCTAGACATAACTACAATACTTCTCAATCAATAAATTATCAGTTTTAAATAAATGACGATAACTTCTTGACCTCTCGTTTGACATAAATATCTAAGGCGATTGTCATCAATTGCTTTGAAGCATTACTCGAAGTTTCCCGCGCAAAGGCTTCGGCGAGATAATAAGAAGAAATACGATCGTTTCTCAGTTGTTCTCCAACCAATCAGAAGGCTGGCATCTCCTGTCAGATTACAGGGATGTTATGTTTTATGTTTTGTTTTGTAAATAACTTTGGTTTGTAATTTGATATAAAAGATTTGAAATATTCAGTGTATGTGGAATGTAATTAATAAATATGTTAGTGGTTCGTATTTTTATGATCGGAACAAATTATAAGGGAATGTTGTATGAAGAAACTTTATTTTAATTTATATTTAATAGCTACTGGTACTACAAGTTCGACATATCATCGTAAAATTCCTACACTTCTATATTATTCTAAGTACATTTTACAATTTTATTATTCATTTACAAACAAAATTGGAGTTTACTACCCTCACCAATTATTTATTCGCGAAATAATCTTAAAAGAGTTATTAGGTATTAGCACTGAAAAGTATTAATACTGGAACGCTAACTGACGTTGAAAATGCAAGCAAGAAAGACAGAGAGACAACTGTTTTTATAGTACAGTGCGCTAAGTAAATTGACAAGAAAATATAAAGAAATTAACATTCAATGGTTTTGAAGCAAGTTTAATACAAAAATCAAATAATACATGAGTGCAATTAACTATTATGTATGAAAATTTAAAGGAATTTTCAAATAATTGAACAATACACTGTTATAGTATATTGTACAACAATTGCAGATAGTTATCTAAATAGGTAATTGTAAACTATACTTTTTCTACGATCACACTTTTGTTTGTCAAAATTTACTCTTCAGAAATAAGATATGACATCTCAAACTTAAAATATTTACGGTTTTGACTACAGCATAGAGGCGACGCAAGAGCAGATGTGCGCAGTGTTACCAACTATAAATCTATAGATTGATTGACTAATAAAATGATATTGTATTTTCTTTGTAATCTCAATATTGAAAACGAAGATTTATATAAACTCTGAAATAATTATTAATTATTTTATAATTATACTTGACATATCAATATCATACAGTATTATATTATTAGTTATTTGGTCATACTTGCGTGTGTAATAATTGTATATGCTATTCCACACAACTGTGCGAAATACACCATTTTCAAGCAGCATGTTGTTATATAGCAACCGCTCAACAAACGCATAGCAACCGTTCTACAAACAAGTGTTAGACAAAGAAAGGTGGCCTTACAACATCTATCTGTCTCAAGCTCGTTTTTCATTTTCATAAAAGCCTACAAGTTAGCGACAAATACGTGGCTATATTCACGTTTCCGCCATGTTGGATTCATATTCGCTCTAATTTCTATTTACAAAATATGGTCTAGATGTTTAGGGGTATTACTGTGGTTACTATAGGGATGGCTTTATCAAAAAACACTTTGTCATGCATTATTCTGGTAAATTAACAAAGCGCTTATAAATTAAATACTTGAAATATATTTCTAACAGTATTAATATGTATTAATCGTAAATTACAATAAAGAACGCCTATTCTAACCTCACGGATCCAAATAAAGTAATTCTCCATTTTGATATATTTAAAAACAATAGGCTATCAAAGCAAATCAAAGCATGACGGCCTTGTTTCATAAGCTATTTATAACATAATAACGAGGTTTGTGAGTAGGCAATGATTTGAAGATAATACCAGCGTTTACCGTGCTACGTGCTATAGCTAATGCGGGCCCGATGACAGTGTTCCATCACCCCCTGGCCTCCCCCCAAGCACGGCCGATCCATTAGCGTGCACGCGAAACTTCAACAAGGGGCTAAGAAATTCGGCTGGATATTATTTAACTTGCAATGATTTTTAAAAAATACATATTTTAGGGTAGACGGGAAAAAGGTACCGTAGAATTTATAGAACTATTTGGCGAGGTGGAGATATAAGATACTTTTTCTGAAAATGTCATGATAATTAAGAAAGAAACAAAATAAAGATTATTTACTAAACAATTAGAAGTATTTACAAAGAGTTTGATAAATAAAAAAATCATTTTATATCCTCAGCTTACGGTATAGTACGATAAATTCTAAGGAATTTTTTTTTAAGTAGTATGGATAAAACTTTCTCCTTGCTACTTCAAACATCCCCTACTCAACTTAAAATTTCACTTAAATTTTGATTAATTAAAACTAAAGGATATCAATTTTTCTCAAATTTGTTGTCAATTGTAGATAAAATTTATAATAAACGAAGGTTGCAGATTTAAAACATAATGGCTTCTACTACGACCTCTGTTTTTGGGTGTTTTAAGAGCAGTGCTCGGTACAATTTTCTAAAATTATTTTATAAAAAAATGCTTCAAATAGAAGTTACAGAGAAATGTATTATCTATCACTTTTATTTGAAGCACTTTTTTATAAAATACTTTTACAAAATTTTACAGCGCTTAAACCGAGCTTCAAACACTGCTCTTAAAACACCCAAAATCAGAGCTCGTGGTACCATAGTTTCATGCAAATATTAAAATCGAGAATGGTGTTTAAAACTTGGATATTCAACTTAATTGATTAGATTGTGATAGCAATTCATAAACCGGAAGTTGTATTTCAAAAATCTGCACATTACTTATCGCCAATATTTTTCTATTATTTTTTTTGTGTATAACTCAATTATTCACTGAGATGTGCCCAAGAAATCTAATACCACTTCAAATAAAATACCACATCCGGTTGATGGATTAGTACTAACAAAATCTAATAAACTAGTAACCTAACCATCAAAATTCTAAATATAAAATTTAAAAATGATATCGTCTTCTTGAAAATAATATAATCGTATTCTAGGGTCCCCAAACGAGCTTATGGGTTGAAACCTAAATATCGAACATTTTTACTCTTTCATATATGTGTGAGGTAAAGAGATATTCTTTATAACTTTTTCTCTAGATAATTAAGTATTTATACACGCATCTGTCATCTATATGTGCATGTGCATTGTATGTACCAGCAAATACAATGCTTTGGCAATTATTTAATGATTCCTTTGGGAATGGATGCCCCTTTTCCTTATTCCTGTACGCTTGTGTTATCCTGCGTATGAACTGCACTAGCGATTGGATTGTGTGTATTGATCGCTTTCGGCATGGGTAACCTATGCATATATTGAATTATACACTAGACTTACTATTAGCTTGTAAGTATAAGAGGATAATATCTGTTTTGCTTCAAGACTAAGGGTAGTTTGTTACTTCACTATATACTTCGCTCAATCTTGTTGCTTGTCTGACGATTATCGCAGATTTGAAAATGATGATGGTGGAATTATGTCTTGTATAGATTGAGATTACTGTATCAATAGGAATTCTTTGATGTTTTTATACGCCAACTAATGTGCAAATTGCATGAATACACGTTGTTTACTTTCAGGAAGCAAAAAATCTCGGGGAAGTTTCTTATTGATTGATTTCTTTTAGAGACCACTCTTGCACTACAATTCTAAAATAAATAAATAAACATATCACGCTATTTACCTAGATTTCGAAAAACACTCTGCTTTCGCATATATCGGTAAGTGATATATTTACGAGAGAAGTTCGGTTACCAGTCGTCGAATCAGGGCCCCAAAAGATTATAATTAAGAAAACACAGTGGTAAAGTGGGATTCATTCGAACTGTAGTTGTTTAATTTACGGTTTTGCAAATAAATATATTTATAGAAATGTTACTAATTCTGCAAGCCAACTCTTACATAGAAAAGTTCTTCTTTTTATAAGTTCTTTTTATAAGAAGTAACAAATGTGTAAGAATCATGCAGCGTTACCTAAACTCACTACTTTTTATTTTAGTTCAGAATTGATGTAACAAAAAAATAAAATAGCACATAGGAAGAAATAATTTTCAAGTTGAATGCCAAGAACTGTGTATTTAATTTTTATTTTAGTAGAAACAGTCAAGCGGACGTAAAATATTTTTGTCATCACATCTGTAATAGAACTGTGAATATTCAGATAATAATATCTCCGGAAATTAGGAAATATAGCCTAGGTTTAAAAATATATCGTATATTACGACAATATTAATTCACAATAAAGAGTTATTTGCGTGCGGTTTATTAACATACTATTTAACAACAAAAAAAATAAACAACTCCTTTGATACTAAATTTCATGTGGTTAAAACATAACCTTTTGAAAATTATATCTTTTGAAAGATGCAAAATATAGAACATAGTTTCAAATAAAAATTGTAACCTGTATTATTCTAAATCTTTTTTAAAATAACAAAACTTATTCTTACTCAATTATTTAGTGATTCTGAGATGTCTAAAATTCTGATAGACCTTCAAGTAATTTTCAACAATTGACCAAAATCTAATCAGCTCGTAATTTGAACATTCAAACTTCCAAACCCTACAACAACATCGTAAAAATTGTAAAATCTCATTCGAGAGATACCAAACGTACTCAACTGTTGAAAACTTACTATCAAAAATTTTGTTGCGATATATTACTTCTCTTGCATTTATGTAAAGGAGCAATAATAAAAGAAAAGAAACATGGATTGTGAGTCAAAAATAATTTTGACGTATAAGCTGTGAAACATCAACACCAAATAAAACTAAGTACATATTGCAATTTTAGTTCCAGTTTGTTGTTTGATATCATTTACCGTAGTAATTAAGTTATAACAATAAATATAACAGCATTGTGTTTTTGTTAGTTGCTATACAAACTTATCGAGGTGTACTAAGAGTTATTTACATATCTTGTGTAGTGTCTGCCCGCAAGAAGTTTGTACAATTCTTTTTGTAACGAATATAAAATTACTTTTAACGGAATTAAAATTTAATAAAAAATACTCGCAAAATTTATAAATTTACAGCAACAAAGTCATAGCAATCACGGGTTTCAATTATTGGCGATGGTTTTTGCAAGTTTTCATACATGAAAATCGGTGTAACATTTTTTGAATTAAATGTTGTTTCCTAGGTTGTGAGTACAGTACAATAATTCAATTTATGCGATATACCAACTATGGCTGTAAGTATATATGTCACTGTAAATGCCTGTGTATTGCCAACTTAGAATTTACCGACATGAGAGTAAAAACCTAATATTAATCAATTCATGGACTTTTCCAGGTTAGGTTAAGTTATTTACCGCGTCTTTAAGGTAAAAAGGGAATGGTGATAATAATTCGAAATGAATGATGATCAAAGAACTGTTAGACTCTTACCATAAAGAGTTGGTAAATTTTAGGTTTTACCCGTAGTTCGGGCATTTACAGTAACATATATAACAATGCGATTGTCCTAAAATTAATAAATCTGTTCGCCAATTTGTAGATCGCGGGTGACATACATTTTTATCGTGAAAGGAAAGATCTAGAAATCGTGGGTCTAAATAAAGTTAACAAAAAATACAATTTTCTCTTGATAAACATATGATTATCGTCTGCAATTTGATACAAACTGTAAATACGAAAATTCCGACTAATTCGTTTGCCAAAACCAACAAAAAAATACCGATCCATCAACGAAAAAGTCAATAACCTTCGCTGAAAATAATTACAAGTCAAAATCGTTCATTACTTTATTGGCCATTAGTCTAACACACCATCCGTCTCCTCAAGTTTAGCTCCTCTGCTAAAACAGCAAACGGTCTTCTATAGTCCAAGTCCAAGTCCCAGCGAACGGACTGAGCAGTGGGCAAGCACCAAGCACTCCCAGCCGCGCTGTCGCTCGAGGACTCGGCACGGCGCGGAAGATATCGCGTGCCGCGGACCACACACGTCGACGCGCACATAACGCAAACGTAGCGTAAGCTAACGCGAACATAACAGAGACGTGGAGTATGCGAGAACTGTGTGAATATACCCAATGATGGAATAACCATGGATGTGGATTTTAATTGGATCAGAAATTCATTTATCAGACTTTAATTTGGTAGCAGCGAAATCGTCATACATTTATACATTGTTTTATTTCCGCGGCTTTAGTTTATTCTGTATTTCACTTCTTTTACTCTGTCGGGTGTTGAAATTTATAAAATAATGCCCGATATTATAAAGAAATTTAGTTCCATACTAAATTTACAAATAGCAATCTAATTTTTGGCAGCAATGTTAAGTAAGTCATAAAATAATTTTAAAAACAAATAACCTTACTTTAAAAGTAAATTTAAGTGCCAGTTTTTCTTTATAATTAGGTTAATTCGCCATATTTATATCGTAAATTCTATCATTTTTACCTCCCGCACATACATATATGTAAGGGCGGTATTATGTTTATGCTACGAATTGTCAAAAATTGAATTAATCTTACCCAAATCATATTCAATGGTTGAGTTATTGTGATTGTCAATTCATAAGTTTTGTTAAAATAAATTATGAAAATCTAAGGCTAAAAATAATATAAAAAACTTAAATTTATCCCCTAATCCTTAAAGTTATAAGAAATCTGGTAAAGAAATCTAGATTCCTTTACTAGATTTCTTATAACTTTAAGGCTTAGGGGATAAATTTAAGTTTGTTAATTAATTTTTGGGAAAGTTTTAGAAGAAATTAAAATATGAAAGTTGTCCAAAAAAATACTTGTGCAAAAGATATATTTAATTTATTTTTCTTTACACATTTTATAATACAATTTAATTTTTCGTGCTATATATTAGTTGTCAGTGGTACCAACTGAAAACAATGTTTCCGAAGCCCCACAGTAAATAGTAGTAGATTATTATTTGAAGGCCTATCAGGGTTTTTGAAAATATCTTAGTAAATAAATGAGATAGAGTAAATTTCATTGGAATCAAATAGATTACCTACAATTTTTATATGAAACATTTTTCTATATTTTGTTATCAGATTCAAAAACAGTGTTCGTAGTATACCAGCTAATACCTTTGGATCAAATGAGGTCTTTAAGTTAATTTGTTATAATTTCAGTTGTTATTTTTCCTTAAAATATTCTGAAAAATAACAGAATTTAAAGATACAAATAAATTAAATACTACAATTTTCCCTTTGTAAGATCGGTACAATTTTTTTTTTAAGTTATTCTAAAAGTCTTATTTGGGCCAAATGATATGATTTTGAGTACGGTCAAGAACTCTTCTACCGTAAGTAAATCTGTTAATCGTATACAAATTTCGGTCGTTGTTTCTTATTCATCACATTCTTCGTACATCCTGGTAGTGCAACTTTCCTCTTTCTTGCAATTGTTGCAATTGTTCTCTTATTATTTCGTTTCTTGTTCTCCTCAACATTGTTATTCCTTGTACTTTTCTTAGATAATTCATTTTCAACGCTTGAATTATTCTTTTTCATTCTCTGAGACAGTACCCATGACTTACAATCGTATGTCAATACATACTATAGGTCTGTATATAATGTTATATACTGTTACTTTTGTTTTCGCTCTCATTTCTTTCTTCCCTATGAAATTGTGATTAATTGTGTGAATTATGTCATGTCCTGTTTACCATTATTTTCTGTTATCGTTCCAAGATACTGAAACTTATTGACTATTTTTTTTCATTATTAATAGTCAAGTTTCCTATTAATTGTTTGTTTCCCATTCCATTCTTATTTTCCTTATTTTATATTTACGTACTCTTCTATCTTCTAGGATATCTCCTACATTCTTATTACATTTTTTCTTGTCTCACAATCTTACTTCTTTCAGGTTTTATGTTTCCCAAATTATTTTGACTTGTCATTTAATCTTATTAAGTTTCCTAGCCATTCTCTATTATTTTACTTATTACTTTTCATTCAGGTTCCATATTAATTTAATTATTTCTTATTCTGTACAGTTTTGTGACTTCTATTGCTATTACTTTTCTTAAATTTTTCATTTCCATATCTAGTTTTGTTTGCTATATAGCCACGGCTATAGTAATACATTAAAATTAGTAATTTGGTAAATTTCATACCTAATATTAACGATTATTAAACGAATTAAATTACATGTAAATACAAAAATTAAATCTTTCTTTTCTTCTCGAAATTAATAATGAAAGATTATCTAGAATGAATTACATTCTTAACCGCTTTTAAATAACATATTGTTTTCGCGGATTGGATGAATGATAGCATGTAACCTATTCTACCAAAAATTTCTGGTAATGAGAATTGTTACTCCTGTACATCTTTGGGTACCATGACTTGTCAGCTGGTAACCACACTTCATGCGCAAAAATTTATCTGCAATGCAGAATGCCACACCCAAAATAGGTAAAAGGCATAATAATATATTTACTCCTTAAAGAAGGCTCTTCAAGCACGTGTCCCTTCGTTTCCGTATCCATATTTTATTATAACCTTATATTTAATTTCCAATATTTCATATTGTGTACAGTTTACATAGTAGATGGCGTATCATAAGCAATATAGCACTTTAACGAAAAATATAGGACATTAATAATGTTCAGTACCATTGTTTCTTAATTTATTTTAGGATTTAAAAGAAAACGATTTCAATAAAATTGTAGAAAATTGAAAAAGTCTAATCATCAGTTTGATTTTACTAATTTAATTACCGTAAAATAGGTTTAAAACAAAGCAAATTTTAAATGAAAAGATTTTTGGTTCTAAGTGGTGTAAAATCTTTTCATTTATTACTACGAGTTCTAAAAGGTTTTTCAATTTATTGAATGCATATTTTGTTTGTGTACAATTTTGTTTCATGGGTAACTACTTATGCTTATAAAATATTTATTTTAATAATCTTTTAATAAACGCAATTTTAGTTTTACTAAGTATGTAAATGTTTTATTAAATTAGTTCTGTCTTTGGTTTTTTAATTTATTATTGTTGAATCTTCTTAATAAAAATATTCCTTAATGCCCTACTGCAGTTTTGTAGATGTTCTTCGCTTAGAAAAAAATGTAAATGTCAATTACTTTTTTTAGTCTGGGAATTGGATAATAAGGAAAGTATAATTTACGTTCAGCATAAGAAGAAAAAAGTAAAATCTTCAACTTTTTTCTCTACAAATCATCAGAGCGTAATACAGAAATGTCTAATAAAAATTAGGCCTTTCTATCTAAGATCTTTGTTCCCGTAAGTCTACAATTATTGCTTTGCTGAGTGTGCTATATGAATAATTTAATATTCTCGGGTAGTATAAGGATAATAATTTCTTCCTTAGTGTAGAACTTGGTGTTAACACCGCTGAAGAACGACTGACAGGACGGTTTGTTCGTGTAGGCATAAAACTAAAGAATCTTTGTTTGAGTAGGAAGTAAGAAATGTTTCTTGTAAGTTCATCTTGTAGAACAATACTATGTGAGATTTAGTACACAGTCGTAAAGATACCTTCGAAGACAGGATCGTCTGCAGTAGATTTTATAGTATGAATCCATATAACACCACCAGTACCTATTCCTAAGTTTTGAAAGTATTAAAGTTATTAAAAATACGAAATGTGGGAAAGGGTATACTGTTATAATTTTGTTTATTAAAAACATAAGATACAAAGAGATATTAAAATCTGAAAATTGTCAAAGAGATCTGCTAAAGAAAAACATATTTTTTCAAACCAAAGGTTTTCTAGATAAAGAACAGACATATTTTCACGTCCCGCAAATATATGTATCGGGTTAAAATTTTCGATAATGAGATTTCAACGGTAAGAATGTTTTTGATTATCTGGAACGTATTGATGATAACATTTTGAAATTACATATTTAGAATTTGGATGAAGACGAAGTAGTTTGAATAGTAGCAGATTTAATTCAAAATACTTTCGTTTTATATAAAAACGTTTTGTTTAAAATTAGAAGAAGGTCTCCCTTTTATTATTTTTAAAAACAAAAATCAAAATATGTATTATATATTTTTATGAATGTACCAGCTTATATTTATTTAAAACATTTTACTTTATTTGGTACTGTTTAAAAGTTGTTTAATATATAATTATCGAAATATGGCGATTTATAATATTTTTCAAAATACGGAAATTTCCCCAAATATGACTTAAAATAGTAAATTTTTTTTATTACATTTCTTTATAATATTCGCGCCAGGAAATCCATTGCAGCAGAGCGCATCGTCAAATCTATAATATTTTTCGAGATATGACGATTTTTTATATTTTCCGAAGAGCAACTTTGAGGGGCTGTAACTCGAAAACTATACAAGATATCAAAAAATATCTCCAGTTTTGTGTTTCTCGCGCCATTTATAATAAATTAGTAAATTTTGAAAATTTTGAAATTTTTTTAAATTTTTTTCAAAATTTTGATTAAAGATATCTCGACAAATATGAAAGATACAGACTTGCAGTGTTCACCAATCGATTCAGCTCGACTAAATACATAAACCCTGAAAATTTCAGAAAATTCGGACAACCGGTTGAAATTTTAGAGCAAAAATCCTGAAAATGGCAAAATGCAAGCCAGACGTCAAGGGGTACCCCTTGACTTTCAGGACAAAAAACGGCATTTTCAGGCTTTTTGCTCTAACTTTCCACCCCGTAAAGCGATTTTTATGAAACTTTGCATACTTATGTATTTCGACGAGCTGAATCTATTGGTGAACACTGCAAATCTGTATCTTTAATATTTGTCGAGTTATCGCCGATCGAAATTTTGAACAAAAATACAAAAAAATTTCAAAATTTTAAAAATTTGCTATTTTGTTATATAAGGCACCAGAAACGCTAAACTGAATAGAATTTTTAGATATCTCGTGTAGTTTTTTAATTACAGGCCCTTAAAGTTGCACTTCTAAAAATACGAAAAATCGACGTATCTCGAAAAATATTAGAGATCTGACGATGCGCTCTGCTACAATTGGTTTCTTAGTGCTTATATTATTAAGAAATGTAATAAAAAAATATGTGAATCTGTATTGAATGATTAACAATTACAGTTTCTGTTATTTGTTTGTTCCCGTAGCAACTAAAATTAGTTTATTAAACATATAATTTCGTGATTCCAATACTTCCTTATACATTGTATAAGAAAGTAAAAAGTAAAAAGTAGATAAAATAAATGATTATTCTCTGAACGAAATGCCGAATCATCACTCCAATCGCGCTAAAAATCCTTCCAATTACATTACCTCCTAATTTCAATTCCAGAATTCCTACCAATCATTCAGATTAAAATTTCCCTAGTCCATGAATCAATCCTTCGCGAACATTTACTCCTAAATTCAGTTTTCGGCCTCGGAAGTACGATTCCCTCCTACGATATTTATTCAATGACCGCACCCTTTGCTCTTCGGGCTCAATGTTTGATTTATATCTGACCAATGCGAGCAGAAGTTGAGGAGAGTGAAACTAGGGGAACTAGAGAGCGGAAAGAGACCTATTGGGGCATTGAAATAAACTGTGGTGAAGTCAATGAATAATTTTAGTGGCGAGTACAACAGCTGTCTTTCGGATAATGAGTAGAATAAGGGTGTAATGTGTTTGAACAGCGGCTCTCAAAAGACTGGCTAGTAAATAAATAAATATGGAGTGAGGCTACCATCCGTCAAGTTACGGTTAGAAAAGATATTAGTGGAGAGGGAACCACAGGGTTAAAATTGCAACTGTCCTTTGTGAGATCCTGATTTTACATTTCTTACTTCCATTTTTTTACGAAGATAGGAAACGGACTATTATTATTATTATTTTCGCTTAGATCTGCTAACCTGTGTTTTTTGAAAATCAAAAAAACGGTTGAAAAATGTCATTTTTTGACATTTGTTATAATTTTTTGAAGGGATGAGCGTTTCTTGATAGTGGCGGTTCATGTTCCTGCATTGTTTGATAAGAAATCTATGGCGGAAGGTATTGTGGTGCCCATAACAATTTTTTTTAAATCCTTGTAGTTTTGTTACTCCATGACTTTCTATCTTTAGTTTTATTTAGCCATATTTAATTTCTCCTCTTTTAAATCTTCTTTTACGATGTTTTATCGTGGTCTGACCATTTTTCAAAGGTTATTTACAAAATAACAATGTAGAATTATATTCTTTGCAACAGGTAATAAATAAATAAAAGGATAAAATAATGTTATATAAATGTAATGCCTTAGCAATTTGTCTGGCAATAAATTCAAGAATAAATCTGACGATTATGTTGATGTATTCTTCGCTGTATTATAATTTTATTTCTTTGAAGCGCTTGGCTTTGTCTAGGATAATATATGAACTATAACTAGTTACAGTTTCTTATGTGTTTCACAACACTTTCAGTATTTATGGTGTGGCCCATAATGTTTTAATCCTACGCCCAAAATTCCAAATTCGTAACGTCACTGAAATAATTCACATAAAGATTAACATTTATAAAAAAACACACATTATCCAAACAAAATTCAGCAATAGGCGAGAGAACTTTGAACGCTGACAATAATCTAACTAAAAACTAGTTTATTCAAAGAAAGATCATATATGCGCCAATTTCCGTTTCTACTGCGAATACTCCAAAGCAATAAAAAACAAAGCAATTTGTAAACCACATTCAAAAATAAGCAGCACGTTGTCCAATCACCGCAGAATCAATAACAAAAAACACAATAAAATTATCCGAATATAAATCATATTTGCTTTACATGCGAAGCACGACAAACTATATTTATATTGCCACAAACAAGCATAAATTATTGCGTAATAAAGCCATCAAGATGCCTGCGGAAAAACAAGGAAGAATCATCTCTAATCCACACACTCCACCTCAGAAAAATCTATCTATTTTTATTAGTACAGAAAGGAAGTGATCATCGAATTCACATTTCGTACATCTAAGTTATTTTCTAACATATACATGTTGTAGACTATACTTTCTATAACAAGATTTTGAAAATTATACAAAAAATATAAATACAAAACTGTTGAAAACGGTAAACTCATATAAATAAAATTAACAGATGTAACCATAGTAACTGAATCTAGATACTTCATATATTGCGCTAATATGCGGCTCTGATTCGTCGAAATTATTCCATACGTGGCGTATGGAATGATAGTAATTTCAATCTACTTAGTTCTTCGCATTTTCATAAAATTTATAATTATGTTAATTTCTCTCAATTTTGCTATACTAAAATGGAGTAATCTCTACCAAATATGATGTAGGAATAGATGTAGTACTGTCGATTGCATAGTTGTTAGCCGAAATAACTTCCTTTTTCAAGAAAATTTTCAGTTATCCTTTTGTATGCATTTGTTGAAGAAAATTATTAGGTTCAATTCAAAAATTTATTAATTTTGAATATAAATTTTATTTATCTTCTTTTTCTTGCATTGAAAGAAAATAAATATATTTCAAATTTTGTTTCTAAAAATAAAGAAAAGGAAGCCGTTTTTATTTAAAACGATATCATTTTGAATTAAAACTACTTCTATTCAAACTTAGATGAATACTTTGATATGTTCTTTCCAAACTAAATAAATGTTCATACAAGAATATTTATCAAACCTATAAAAGTTTTCAATGAAATCGGAAATCGGATTGGCACTATTCAAATAAATTGTTTCTTCATTTAAGAGGAATCTGTTTGTTCCAAGAAAATATTTTTTCAGTGTATCTTCAAACTGATTCTCCATATTAAATGCCCATTGGAATATTTGTGTCTGACAAATAATAAATAGATCCTGCTAAAACAATGGAAGAAGAATTTTGCCACCAAACTGACGAACCTTCAATGTTTACTTAACAAAATCCTGTAAACCTTACCTATTTATGAAGTGTGATCATTCCATTGCACTTTCCAATGCAACGATAAACATGTTATTTATTCATACCGTTTTGTAATATCCTTGGACTGCAGTTTCAAAGAAGCCGACTAATAGAATTCTATTAGCGTCTGTGTTGACAAGCGCGACTCAAACGTCTTAAACTCACAGCCGCGCAATTAATTACAAGATTGGTATTTTCTTGGATTTGTTTTCAAGTGTTCGCGCATTGTGCAAATAGCTACAACTGAAGGAGAAGGATGTTAAGTTCATTTAAATATAATGAATCTCTGCTGTTAAGTGTTGTTTGTTGAACATTCCTGGATTTTTATTAAGTTGTTGTCCTGTTTAGGATATGAATTGTTTGTGGTGCAGCATCTGTGGTTACTTAGAAACCCGGATACTGTTCTTCAAACGCATTGCGCGGAATGCATTGGAATTGTTCTTCTTTTACTTAAAACATAATTGTTGAGGAAACAGCGGAATTGAACCAATTAAAATTGTTTAGACAAATTGAGCAAATGTCCAGTGAATAGTTGGTGAACGATTGCATGGTCTCCCGAGAAGTTAAGAAATAGAATTTTACAAGAATTGATGATTCCTTTTGGGAGAAAGCTTTCAGAAGACGAATTATAAATGTAGATAACTATATAATTATTGTTTGCATAAATATTTCGTATTGGTACTCTTCAACTCCTTGTAATACTTCGTGTATAAAAGTGTTGAGGATGGCCCCAGTAATTTAATGTTAATCTTGTAAGGAATGTTAGTTTTCCGTATTAGTAAATATAACAATTTTCGTTTTGGTCCGGTCATTATTAACAATGTTACATTAGCGTCTGTAATAAGATACACTGCTAACCTGGAGGCTCAAATTATCAATTTCACACTTGGGTATATTAACATGCTTGCACTGAATTATTACTTTCAACGTTAACTTGCAGAAAATCTTTCTGTTTTCAACAGATTACTTCAAATACGTGCCTCCAAAAAGTATCTTTAAACGCCAAATCATTTAAGTTTCAATAATCGATTAACCATTTAGTATTTGTAGTAAAAAACCTGGTTTAGGAACCACACGACTTATCATGCATATAAATCGAATTTTGAGTGTTTAACATTTACACTTGACATATGTTTGACAAAGTAGATATTTTATAATATAAACTATAATTATTGAACTATATTAACATAGGAGGTGCTCCTTGTTTGCATAGGAGTATAATTTAGATTTCTTAAACTTGGCGGAAAATATTAGAGAGTTACTAATCCTTGAATATTTTTCCACAGCAGATTCTATATTTCAATATATCTTCCAACAGATCTCTGCCATTTCGGCTTATAAAATTTTGACCAAAGTCTAATCAGCTTTGCGCATACTCATGCGACTTATAACATAGAAGTTTCGTTGCTCTATTCTATTTCTTGTTCATGAGTTATTACACATACGGAAAACATCCTTACATCCACACACACAGACATCATTCGGAAAATATTCTAAATGGAAATCTTAGTCTCACCATTAATTTGTTGAATTATTCCAATACTTCTTTATACTATATAAGAATAAGTAAGGAAATAAGAATGGAAGGAAAAATAATATGAGTATGTGTATTAATTTCATACTGGTTACTAATATTACATTTTTCGGACTATTTGTCGTACAAAAAATGAAACTTTAAGGCCCTAAGATTTTAAAGTAAAATTTGACTTTTAATTTGTTCATTATTTATAAACAAATACTTGTTCCTACAGAAATTGTTATTTAGCCCAGTTGTATCAACTCATATTTCTAAAAATTTTTGATAATTTCTGTTAATAAATAATATAATTTAACAACTTTAGTAACGAGTATGAAATAAAATTTTTTATGCACCTCGAACGAAAAGTGACTTTAAGGTCCTCGCAATTAATTAAACAACTTGCTAGTAGGCAGAGCTGGGAAAGATAATAAATATCTAGATATTTTTCTAAGATACTTACATAAATTTGTTAAAGATACTTAAGTATCTAGATACTTTTTATTCTAAGTATGTTAAGATACAAATATTTCTTAAAAGTATCTAATATAAATACTTAAGATACTTTTAAATATTTTAGATACTTTTAAATATCTTAAATATCTTAGTTAGGTACTTTTAAGAAATATCTGAGAAAATTTTAAATATTTATACTAACTGTAAGCTTAAACATTAAAAAATATATCAGATATTTCAAAATATTTCACTGGCACATATCTTAAATATTTGCAAATAAGATACTTTTTTTTTAAATAAAATATACTTTTTAAATAAAATATACTTTTTAAGATAAAAGATACTTTTTAAGACAAAATATACTTTTTTTAAGATAAAAGATACTTTTTTAAGATATAAGATATTTTTTAAGATAAAAGATACAGATACTTTTACATAAAATAGAATGTATCTAAGATAAAGTATCTTAGATACTTTTAGTATCTTAGATACTGTCGAATATCTTTTTATGTAAGATACTCCCAGCTCTGCTAGTAGGTACCTTAAAGTTTCACTTTTCGTAAAAAAATAATATTTAATTAACAAGTTGATATGTTCCTGTTTGACCTATGTGCTCATTATGATTATCAAGTCCGACTAAATTGTCGCTACGATCAAAATAAGGGGATAATATTAATAAAAGGAGCAACAGTATAGGTATAATGTATGTACATACATACCTATATTAAATGTATCAATATTATGAGTAGATATGTTACGGGTTAAATGATTACATGTTGGATATATCAGATTTTTTTTGAAATGTGTAATTTGAGAACTTTAGAAGCATCAAGTTATTATAGCCAGCCGTGTTTAATGGCATAATGCTAGCGAGCACTGTACATATTTAACCAACTTCAGCAATCAAAAACGAAGCAAAAGAGCAAAAGCTCAATCGTACCTATATTTTTGCTGGTAATGTGGGTAATAAATACGCGATTACAGAGAAAAAATAAAACCAAAACTGGAAAAGACATAAAATAAAATCTGATCAATGATATTCCGTGCAACACTCACTCCATTAAAAACAAAACAACCAGCACTCTATGATTTAATCGCGGAAAACACATTATTCACGTAATGTCCAAATTAAGCTTTTACAATCCCAATAAAAGCAAATAATAATTAAGGGTTTATATTCATCATAAAAGTAAAAAATACATAGCATGAGCGCTAGTAATTTGCCTGTCAGCGGGAAATTTCAAACTGGGACCTATAAAGCGACAAATACGACCTTATAATGAGGCACGTAATTGTCTCTATAACAATTTTGTGACGTAATTTGATATGTCAATTAGAGGATTTTAATGGCGTTGTCTGTCATACCATCTGGTTAGGAATTTTGGAAATAGCGCATCAAATAGTAAACGGCGATGCTCCCAGCTCCATCTAGATAATTAAAGTGATTAAGTCGGGCCTCCCAGATAGACCTGGCTTATCTATTATTGTTGAGGGCTCATGTCACAACATGTCAGGGATTATTGGCTACTGTCTATCGTTGAAAAATAAGAGGGGCCCACCACAAATTCGATAAATTATGGACGGCAAACAAGGAGTGCCTTATGGATGGAATCGCTAAATGTTTTTCTTCACTAAACGATGTTTGTGTTGTGAACCATACGTTATGAAGATAGAATTAAGCTTTTATAATAATTGATTCATTTTCTTAAAACTATAACTGGTTTAAAGATCAAAAATGTAGAGATAAATAAAATAAATAAATATATCATTACGCCTTTTACCCATTGCGAGAGTGGCACTCTGCTTACGCAGATCTCGGTAAGTGCCATATATTTTGGCGTATGAAATGCGGTTACCAGCCGTCAAGTCATAGCCCCCAAAGTTGTTAGTGGAGGGGGAACCACAGGGGTAAATTTAAATTGGCAACTGTCGGAAGTGGGATTCGAATTGAGGATCTCGCGATCCACAGTCCGTTACGTTGCCACTGAGCTATTTACCCCATTTAAATGTAGAGATGATTTTCTCAAATTCTTTTCAAATAAAAATATATCAGATAAATAGCTCCGTGGTTGGAATCCCACGGCTGACAATTACCATTTTAACTTTACCCCTATGGCTTCCCCTCCAGTACCTTTTTTGTGGACTGGTAACCAAAATTCACTGTCAGAATATATTACTTACCGAGATCTTCGAAAGCAGAGTGCCACATCCAAAATGGATAAAAGTAAAAGGCACAATAACTTATTTATTTATTTATTTATAAATTTATTTCAATAAAAATGAGATGATACTTACATTTTCCTTTGAAAAATGTATCTGCCAATAGGCTGGGAATTTAGAAACAAATCTTAAAAATCAGTTTTATGATATTGTATTATTAAAACATTGATAATTTGAAAAACACTTTCAGAAGTCATAATGTAAGAAAATAACTTTTTGTTTTTAGTTCTTTTTTGTTTAAACATTCAACGATTCGATGTACCTACTTAGCGTTCGTCTTCGTCAAGAAGAATATACAAGATAGCAATAAACTGTACACAGAAAAATGTATTGGTAAATTTGAAAAAATCATCTACCGAGTTTTATATTTTTGCGAATTAATTACTCCAAATCAGTTACAGTTTTATGAAAATAGATTTAGTATTATGAAACCTTAAATATTTGGCTATAAAAATATGTAGAATACAAGTAAATAGTAAGTCTTATTTGTTATAACAATGTCTTGTTTCAAACAAATTTTGAAGGGTGAAATGTACCTATCTTCATAGGGTATGGTACACCTTGAAAGCTTTAATAACTTACTAACTTAACCTTAGTCTGCTGCTGCGCATTTGTTGTATAAATATTAATGCAATTAGTTGATTTTAGTAATCAATCTTGATGCAGGCAAAGTATTCGTACATAAATTTAAATATCAATCTACTTCTAAACGAAACAAACAACAGAGTCATTTTGTAAGTGTGTCCAAAGTCCTGGCAATGTTTCAGAATTACAAATTAAACTTTCAAATATGCGACAACCGACAACGCATTCGCATTAATCGCAGTAAAGGTTAATAACGACTGATTGAATTTTAATGTAGCTAATTCGTTAAATGTCTTATTAAGGATTTCTTTAATGCATCACGTGTCTTAGTTTTCAATCAACATCCACTGACTGCTACAGATACCTACAGAGGCAAAGTCAATCTGTTAGTCCTTCCGATGGTATCGACTATGGGAGCTGTAAGACTCTGCATGGCGATTTGTTGTACTCGAGAATACAAACCTGTTTGTTATAGCTCTATTAATATCAATTTATCAGGGATTTTTCATATCTGGAACGTTTTGTTTTAATTAACTGGTTTGTCTATTTAGATATGTTTCTTTTGTAAAGTTTCAGACAGAGCAAAACGTATAAAAGTTGTCAATCTGCTTCTGCTATTCTTTCAAGAGAAATGTACTGAATACATATTAGCTGGTACTGGTACAACGTTCTAAAAATGTTTTATTAGAAATCGTCATTAAAAGCTCAGAAATCGTCACTAAAGTAACCCATTATACGACGATTCTGAGCAACCCAGTGTTGGGCACCGTTAAATAATTATTGTACAATTAGGATAATTTTGACAGATATATTGACGTACTATAGTATATTTGCCGTAACATGAAACAAAATTTGCAAAAAGAATTAACTAATTAATTCCGATGACGAAATTGAGGACAAACCATAAGTTTGAGTGTTATTTACGATAACTTCATTGTTCGAGGTTGGCAACACTGACTGTCAGTTTCAATTGACAACTGACAGATGTATAAACTTAACCTATATTGTATTTTTTACAGTTTTTTCAAATTTTAGATTTCAAATAAAACTTAATATGTACCTCGGTACTGAAGTTCCTTTTTATCACTCACATGGTTTATTTTCCTCGGCCCTACGTGCCTCGGCAACTAAATTCCAGATTTGTAATAAAAAAATTGTACTTTAGTGCCTTGATACATAAATACCTATTATTGAAAATTGATTTCACTAATTAATGTAGAGTACCATATTATCTGTAACTTTTTTAAAGCAGTTCTCCAGAAAATGATTTTAGAGCTGAAATAATTATCTTAGCATACACAAATAATCTAGGAAAAATCAAGGGAATAATTTTTATGGAGTAAATATTGTTAATATTCAGATTCGTCTTGCGAAGAATTAAGAGAATGAAGCATTTAAAGCATTATCGGTTCTTCTACACGGAACAACTCACAAAAAGTTGACCACCTATGCCGGCGTAATTCCCACCCGATTTTACATTCGTAACACTTAATTCCCCATTCAACAACTAAACACACATTCAAACTAATAACAACAAACAGCCAAACAAGTAAAAATACCTCCAAACACCATACAATACCCAACATGATAATCAAATCCTTTATGCTTAAAAAAGCCAACAAAAAATAAAACAAAGACGCAAAGAGCACAAAATGAAATGTTGATTATCCGGGTATCATTTCACGACGGCGAGAGTTCTCGTCTCTCGGAGAGGAGAGCCGCGCGAGAGAAGAATGCGCGCTTCATTCATGAGGAGAGGCGCGCTCTCGCGACTTGGGTGGTCCTGAGCCGCTCTCGCGCGTTTGTCAGCAGCAGAGCGGAGCGGCAGCGGCCTCAGCAGCGGCAGCAAACCGCGCGCGGAGGAATTGGACATTGGACTCGGTGCTTGCTACAACTAAAGACTATACTCGAGGAATGTGCGTTATGGATTTAATGGTGATTTGGAGGATTTCATGATCTTTGATGGTATTTGTGATAGGAGGTTCATCAACGAACAAACATTTTTAAACGTCGGGCTCTAAAAACGATTACATTTTCTACGCGTTATTATATTCACTAATGAAGCAAATAGGGAAACTAAAGCTTTTTCAACCCTTGGTTACGGCTTACTCAACTAGATAATTCCTTTCCAATACCAAAATCCATTTTTAAGGATCCCTGAATCTGTTTTAACCATTTTCTCAATGACATAAGTATGTTCTATACCTCACGAACGAGCAAAGATAGAAAAATGAAACGCGAAATACTTCAAGTGGACACAAGAAACAATAAATTGAATTTTTTGCTGATTGACATTAAAGTTGTTACTTTACGGAATACAAACAGTCTATAAAATGTCACTTTTATGCTTTGGCTGTAAAAATATTGTACATAGCAATCGCTCAATAAACGCATAGTACCGTCAACAAATGCATAGCAATCGTTCAACAAACGCCTGGCAAATAATTTGACAGCGATAACCTTCAAAATATGTATACATATAAAATAATTACTCAATTAATACTAATTCGAAATAGGCAAAAAAATTATGTGTTCAACTCGGCATCAAACACAGATTTATAGCTTCGGCAGCATTCATTGACTCTATTGTAAATCTGATATTTTGGTGCCTCGTTAAAAAAATACCTATTATTTCGAATATGAAAACAACTATAAAAAAAGTTTTTAATGCAATGTTAGCAATAATATTTAGAATATTTATTGTATCTGCCTCATATTTCAAATATTTTTGAAAATTATGATTCATAAAATATCTCCAAACCAAAATTGCTATGAGAATAAATATTTGATACATCTACCGTGAGTTTCAACTAAGATTCAACATTTACTTTTCTGTCATTAATGTTAGTATGGATATCAGCTATAAATATTACCATACTGTTACAGATGAAAACATATCATAGACATTTCTCTTACTATAAGCATGATTTTACCAAGTAACCATTCGAATTTTTTCTTCATTAATGTTCATCTTTAAATTATAATAACAAGTTCATTTAATGTTTACATCCTATATTGCATTTTATCTGAAACAGTGATATATAAAAAGATATCCATAGTAATACATTAATCACAGAAAGGTACATATGTTACACATGTGCCAAGTGCAATTATTAAATATTCAAATACAGAGTCATATGCATAAGTTTTGGCATATTATACTTAAATACTACAATACTAGATCAGAAAAGCAGTTTTAAAAGCTATAACTTTGCTTTTATTTAATTATTTATTTCTATTATGCTGTGCCAACAAATTCGTTGTAACGGTAGAGCAATAAACCTCAGCTAATTAGTATGTCATTTGTTAATAAACATAACGTAATTACTCTACAAGAAAAGTTTATTCAAGCAATGATTCATATTTATAAAACATAGTTTTTTGGCATAATAAAAGGTGTTAACATGTGAAACAGAGTGCAAGTGATTTCAAACCTCATCTTATCAACAATTGTCAAGATAATAAGGTACATAAAAAAACATAACCTATACCAATATACAAATAAATCTATAGCTAATGTATATAGTTACTATCTACTAATATGAGCAATTATATACAAATGTTAGAAGCTCCCTTCATTAATTAACATTTTAAATATACTGACAGATAAATAAATGAGACATCAAAAATATTTCAAATATTGTATTGCAACATTTCCAGTATTGATCATTCCAGAATAACGTCAACTGCTCCTCAACCTAACTTTTGTATATTTTTCCAAATAATTTTAATAGATTATAGGAAGAACATATTTAGTCTATTTTTGAAACGTGTAGATATTGTAGTAAATACAATTAAAAACCACAAAAAGATAAATGCAACGGATAAATTAGTGGTTGAAAATAGATTTTGACAGATGACTTCATTTGTCTTGGAATTATCAATTTGTAGAGATGTACAAAGATTCTCGAGACTGGTAGATAGCAAGTAAACCTAAAAAATATTAGTGAAGGGGTGTGGGGTGTGGGAATCAAACTGAGGATCTCATAGTCCACAGTCCGATGAGTTACCAAGGAGCTATTATATTTTTAAAGTTGGTGACTACTGAAATATGTTAAAAAATATTAATTCACTTATTTTTACTTTAAGTTGACAATTTCAAATTCAAACAATTGAATTTTCAAACGTCACATTAGTATCACCAACTAATACAAAACAAAATGCCTACTCTAAATTTTTAAATTATGTTTTTTTTTTTATCATTTAAAAATAGCATTTAAGGCGTAAAATATAAAAGTAATAACCGATTATTTTGTTCATACAGTCGTAAAATAAAGTAACAAATATACCTAATATATTTGAACTATTGAATAAAGTAAAACCTATTAATGTTATTTATAATGTTTTAAATATTTTTTGTTGTTCCACCATTTATTATATATTTCTAGACATAGCTGAAATACATTTTTATATTGTATTGAATTACTACGATAAACATATGAATGGATATTTTAAAATCATACTAAAAACAACACTATTGCTGAACCTGAAAATAATATAGTTATTTTCTATTCTTTCTAATCAATTATTTACACTTTGATTAAATTATAAATATTTCAACAATCGTTGAAAAAATATCTTAACCTGATATGTGGACGTATACAGAGTTAAACCATAACTGATGATTTGTTGAAAATAAAAGAATGGCTATGCATTTTGGGCCTTTCGAATTTCGAGAAAAATCCAGAGATTAAGGTCAAAAGTCATTCGTGAAATTCTGCGATTAAAAGAAACTGCACATTTATGAAAGATTACACAGAAAATTAGTAATTGCCTATAATCAGTACAATCACATATGGCATACAGTCATTTATAAATGATACGTTTAGGAAATTTCTGAGAAACACTAGAAAGTACCATCACATGTCACCAACCAACAATTACATCATTGTCGTTCATATTCAAATTTCCTCCACTGTACCAGCAAGTCACAAAGTACATGATATTACCGTGGCTGCCTCGTCTGCCTCCGATTTCCCCTCTTCTTTATAGTTCCATCGGCTCGTCAGTAGTTCCACTCCGCAGCCAACTTGATTTGAAACGATCGTATGCCACAGACATCACTCATAAATAGTGGATTTGATAGTTCCAATAAAAATTAAAAGCATGTAGACTGTAATCATGTATTAATAGACCTAAATGATGGGTACTTGATTTAAACATGCACAGGGGGGGATTCAACAGAATTTCCTGCTGGAAAAAATTGCACGCGAGCTAATTTAAGACACCCATACAAAGTTCTGCACTGTTTGTAAAATAAACTTGAAGGAAAACAAAATTAATGTATGTAGTAAACGTTAACTTTATTTTGTAATGTCAATCATTCTTGAATTATTTTTTGAAACATACATTTTTTGCTCATTTCTTTTTAACACCCGCATATACATAAATGAAGGTATGTGTCCACTGTGATAGAAATCGGTCCGAGATCTCGATTATAGTTCTTGAATCAAAAACTCAGATCGTGGACACTACCAACTTGGACGAAAAAATCGAATAGAAAACTATGATGAAAAAACGCGTTCTGTCCGATTTATTCATACTAGTTGCTAACTTCATATAGATGTTACCAAATTAATATTTTGACGTTTAATATTTGAAAAGCTGAAAATTTTTCAATCAAAGCTGAAAATTAGTATTTTCAAACAGTTTCTGAACCATGAAATATATTTTTTATTTATTTCTCGTATAAACAAATTTAATTTACTTATGTCAGAATAATTTCTTGAGTTATATTTTATTAGTTTTTAGTATTGGTAGAATTGAGTGAAGTTAACTTCATAAATTCGACTTACTTGACTTCTGTTGTCATACAAGTTCACTATTTTTGATATAGAACTATATCCTAGTTCTCGGACCGATTTCTATCACCTAGGCCTTTAGGGAGGTATTGTGACGGATACAAATTTTTGATAGTGAGTTTTCAACGGATATGCACATGTTGGGGTCCCTAGAACACTATTTCGTAAAGACGAAATCATTTATTAATTTCATATTTAGAATTTTGATATTTAGGTCCCAAGCTGATTAGATTTAGGTAGTAATCCAATAACCGGAAGTGGTAGTTTAGTTGAAAACCTTTCAAGTATTTTGGGCATATAAACAACTGAGTTAAATGCGACAAATGACCAAAGTAGTTAGTCCGTTTACCATCTTCGTAAAATAAAAATAAAAGAAAGTTACAGCTTTTTTTTTTTCTTATTTAAAAAGACTTAAAGTAGCATTGGATACAATTTTTATTTGAAATTTATTTCTATACATTGACCCGTTTAGGAATTAAAATTTTCGGAAAGTTATGTGCTGCTCACATAAGATTTTAATGGTACTATCATTATGAAATATAATATTTAGAAAAAGGAGGTTCATTTAACAAACTAATTAGATTTTGGTGGCTACTTGAAGGCCTATAACGTACTTTGAGCACATCTTAGTAAATAATTTTTTTCTAGTTTGTACTGCTTATAAATTGTTTAGGCTTGAGGTTATGTGTTAGCCACATCAGATTTTTTTAATGTAGATCATGTTATCCTCAGTTCAAATCCTACAGTCGACAATTGCTATTTTAACTTTATGCCTGTTGTCTACTTCTCCACTTTAACATATTTGAAGTGGCGTATTTTGACCGCTGGTTATCGGAACAAATATATTTCATATACCGAGATCTGGCTTCAAAAATATATATGTACACTGCATAATAGTAAGTTATATTAATTATACCAATTTTTTTTTTGTAACAAAATGGTGAAATTAATTTTCCTGAACCTGTCGAACTCAGGATATTATGTTTCATACAGCTATTTTATTTACCATATGTGGTATGGTATAAACTATACTTCGCAATAAAAATGTCGTTGTCGAGATATGTGTTTTAAACAATGGGCAAAATGGCGTAATAATACACTTACTTTTAACATTTCTATTTGTAAAAATGTGTGAGCCAAATTCGCGAGAACAATTTTATTTAAGACGTGTTTTTGTTTCACTTAAACTTTTTTACATCCGTTTAAAATTTCCAGTTCGTTGCTTTGGTTTCGTATAAAGAATATGTGGTGAAACAAAAAGAAATATTAAATTACTGCGAACAAAGAAAACAGACGTATTTCTTGTAAGAACCAAACCACTTTTGTAGTGCAAATTAGGAGAAAAGTTCATAATAATAACTTAATAATAAGTTTATAAAAACTGACGCGTTTTCAAAGTGTCTCATCATAGATATTTCAAATTAAATTAGTACGGTTTTCTTGAGCGTTCATTCAAATTAAGACGGATAAAGGCATAGTTAATTCTATAACCTGATTCTGAATTTCAATCTTGTTTGAATGACCAAGCGATATTGAGACTTGTATTATGATTGACATATCTAGATTTTAACCAACACCTGCCAATCTTTACAATTGACATAAGTAATTAAGGAAATTTATCAATATACAATGCTCTAGTTTTATACAGATCGGTTTAAATTAAACATAGCTTAATAATTTATGTAGAAAGCAGGACAGTAAGCGATTTTTTTCCGAAATATTAATTGAAAGAATTTCTAATAAAAAATTGCTTTAGAGATCTGGTCATACAAGGAGGTATTTGCAGTTATTATACAGCTATTAATTTACCTTTAATAATATATTTTTTGCTACTTAATTAGTTACCAATTAAGTGGTTTCAAATTTTATTTCCGGTAGCCTGTTCGATAATTTTTTTACTCTAATTGCTTTTTAATAAAGAAATATCATATTTCACAACAAACTTGTTTAATTTCACGGTAATTTATATAATTAATTTATATGGATTAATCAGGTTAGGTTAGAGTTAAGAAAAGCATAAAGAAGGAACTGGAAGTATGTGCATTATTAAATGCAAGACTAAATAATCAACAAATTCAAAATACGAGGCATGTCGCACATGAAAAGAGACATTCATTAAATTTTTACAATTCCCAATTAAAATTTATTAAACATGAATTAATTTTAGAACGATGAGTTAATGTATTAGATAGTTTAAACAATTAATCTACAATATTTAATGCACGGTCCAATTACAAAAATCTGGTGTGGGCACCACCCTACTTTCTTATAGAAATAAATTGTTTACTAGAAAATAAATTAAATACTCCTCCAAACTTAACTTGAAATTTATTATTTATGTATAATTTAAACATGAATAAGCTCATTGCTGTAGTATGCATCGTAATATGTCTTTTATTTATCGAAATATGGCGATTTGTAATATTTTTCAAAATACGGAAATTTCCCCAAATATGACTTAAAATTGTAAATTTTTTTTATTACATATCTTTATAATATTCGCGCCAGGAAACCCATTGCAGCAGAGCGCATCGTCATATCTATAATATTTTTCGAGATATGACGATTTTTTATATTTTCCGAAGAGCAACTTTGAGGGGCTGTAACTCGAAAACTATACAAGATATCGAAAAATATCTCCAGTTTTGTGTTTTTCGTGCACTTTATAATAAATTAGTAAATTTTGAAAATTTTGAAATTTTTTTGAATTTTATTTCAAAATTTTGATTAAAGATATCTAGACAAATATGAAAGATACAGACTTGCAGTGTTCACCAATCGAATCAGCTCGACGAAATACATAAACCCTGAAAATTTCAGGAAATTCGGACAACCGGTTGAAATGTTAGAGCAAAAAGTCATAAAATGCCCAAATCCAGGCCCAACGTCAAGGGGTACCTATTGACTTTTTGGACAAAAAACGCCATTTTCAGGGTTTTTGCTCTAACTTTCCATCCCGTAAAGCGTTTTTTATGAAACTTTGCATACTTATGTATTTCGACGAGCTGAATCGATTGGTGAACACTGCAAATCTGTATCTTTAATATTTGTCGAGTTATCGCCAATCGAAATTTTGTACATAAATACAAAAAAAATTCAAAATTTTAAAAATTTGCTAATTTGTTATATAAGGCACCAGAAACGCTAAACTGAATAGAATTTTTAGATATCTCGTGTAGTTTTTGAATTACAGGCCCTTAAAGTTGCACTTTGAAAAATACCAAAAATCGACGTATCTCGAAAAATATTAGAGATCTAACGATGCGCTCTGCTACAATCGGTTTCTTAGCGCTTATATTATAAAGAAATGTAATAAAAAAATATTACAATTTTAAGTGAGGATTTTCAAATTTTTCTATCGGTATGTGAATCTGTATTGAATGATTAATAATTACAGTTTCTGTTATTTATTTGTTCCTATAGCAACTAAAATTAATTTATTAAACATATAATTCAGGTGTAAATATTGTAATCAGTTCATGATTTGACATTTGATGAACTTTTTAACGTTGGCAACAATGAAGCAATTGGCACTAGTTCAATTTCATTTACCTGACAGATATAACCCCAACGACATTTGCATGTCCAGAGTACTTTGAAATGAAAACATTAAATTGCTAATTAACTGATGTAAATAATTAAAATAAAATTAAGACTCAAACAAAACCAACGAAACCTACACAAGTAATTCTATCCATCCACTTCCACAGATTATAATGTTTAGTTGCCTGAATCCAACGAACCAGATGATTTTTCAAACTGGATCGTTCGACTGGAAGAGAGAAACTGCGGAAGATTTATTTGAAAGATTGGAGTTTTATAAAAATAGCATGAGATCTGTCACAAAAGCAGTCTGCTGCCATGGGATATCAATAACTACATGGCTTCGGACACTTGATTTTGTGAAAAATTGAATAGTCTAGTGGGTTTTTAGTTAATCAGTTGGAAAAATTAACCAGAGTGTGATATTTTAATAGACATTTTTATTGAATTAATTAAGAAGGGACGAAGTCATTGAGTACAAATTCTAACGAGGTGACGTTGTTTCATTGCTTGGAGGAAACTACAAGATTTTTTGATAAAGAAACCTAAAAAGATCTGAAATATTTTTACTTCCCGCACGTATATAATGAGTTTCCAACAGATAAGCCTGTTTTAGAGTCTCTAGAATACGATTTCTATTTTAAAGATAACGTCTGTTTGCGACGATGTATTAATACACGATAACTTAAAATTAAATAACGATATGATTTTTCAATTAGACCTTGGAAGGAATTCATAATTTACGTGCAGACCTATAGGTTTCTTTCAAACATATCTCAGTAAACAATTGATTTAATGTTAATTTTGTTTTATTTTAAAAGATGTAGGTAGATTAATATAGGCTACAGTTTTTATTTTATACTCATTTTTATATTTTGTACGTTTTAAAAATTAATATTATTATTATTTTTATTTATATCTTGCATTTCGAACACAGGTTTATATAAGAGATTATTCCTTAATGCAATTTTAGTTGCAATATATCTCATTTTTTTAATTAGAAAAATTTATCAACAATTACAAACTTAGCTTCACTACAAGTTTATAAATATTGTTAATGTCCATCTGCTACGTTATTATTATCATAACAGCACGGCTATCCGGCCTATTTTATACTAAATAACGCCCTAGGGCTTTATAAATCTGACGTTGTTGCTATTAGGCACAAAATACATATACACTGGAATCTATTGACAGACAGAAATAAACATTGGCAAATAGAAATATTGAAATAAACGAATAGGTATTGTAAACAAATAAAATAAGGATATTGCGTTATCTATAGTTAGTGTTTGCAAGCAAATAATAATATATTCTACAACAAGTAATGGAATGGCATATATTCCACACGAGCAAAAAGTTTGTAGTCTAAACCGAAAGGTTTACGAGTGTGGGATATGCCATTTCGTTACATATTGTAGACTATACTTTCTATACCTAGATTTTGGAAATTATACAAAAAATACAAATACAAAAAGGTTGAAAATATCAAACTCAAACAAATAAAATTAAAACAACAGGATATAATCATAGCAAATGAACCAAGATACTTCATATATCACGGCTCTGATTCGTCAAATTTATTCCATACGCGGCGTATGGAATGATAGTTGTTCCAATATAATTTTTAGTTGTGGAATGCTTAGTTTCCAAAACAGTGTTATAGAAAATATTTTAATTGTCGCCAACAATATTCGTAAATATTATAACAATATATTTATAACAATCCTTCTCTGTTGATAAAAGTTAGCAACGTAAAGCCGTCTTGTGTCTATAGTTACATGTTGCTATGATCTGCAGAATAAATACTTTTATAGCTTCATTTTTGAAACGGTAAACACCAAAAAATTTAGTAATTTCATAATCGAAGATTTTCTAAGATGGTGGCTACCAATTTTCATCGGTTTCTCGATTTTACTAAATCTATATTTTATGTGAAATATCTCCTGTTTCAGCTGTAAAATTATTGTTCAGCTTTTATGATTTAAATGTTTGCACTTCTATGCATCTATAAATAAATCTAATTAATGAAATAAGGAATTACATCCATTACTGCTAGAAATCCCAACGAAAAGATTTATCAACACATTATTTATTCATAAAACACAACATTTTAACACTAAGCACAGCTTAGAAGATTAAGAACTTCTGTTAAGTCACAGTAAATGCTAGATTACTCACAGAGATATGTCGCCATTTCACTATTAAAATTCATAATTTAGAATTCGTTCTTGGAGATAAATAGTCACTCACGCTTTACTGGCTTACAAATGGGACTTAGCATACATTAACTCCCTATAAATAATGAAAACGTATCCCAGCAATGTTTGCAGCTCTGTGAAATCTTGTGATATTTAACTGGACAATATAATTGCGGTAATATTTTCATTAGTATTTCTCAACACTTTGCTGGTCTGTTATTTCACACTGTTGGCATCATTCATCATTGGACTGCAACAGGTGAAGTAGAAACGTTCGAATGTTTAATTACTGCCATTCGAAGTATAACCTTAGAGCAGTTCCTTAACTAAATGACATTAATAATTGGTTGCATGTATTCATTCGCGAGCTATATGAAAACTAGAATTCGTGGTTGGCCGCACATGTCTAGAATGGAGTTATATTTATTAAACATTAACAGATCTACCCAGCAATTTTAATATGTTTCTCATTATCAGTTTCGTTTTCTTCCCTCATGATGGGAGAGAAAGTACACAAATCTCCTGTAGATATGAAATGGAGGGTTATACAGAAGCAAATTTTCGTGCTGCCATCTATTGATGTTTTCATTGAACTACGATGAAATACAAACAAAACGCTGTCAAAATGACAGTTCTTATAATGATGCTAAATATGAAAAATAAAGTGTGTGTATGGTTTGAGCAATAGTGATTGTCGTTATTACTATAAAAAATATATGGGCAGTGTTTAATTTATTAAGTTTCCTAAATAATAAACTTGAAAAATAAAAACATAACCTTGTTAAAACACCATCTCAAACGTCAAAACATGGATGTTTGTTTTATGAACTTCCATCTCAACTTTTACCTTATCATAACCCTCCATTGGCTGTTTCTTTCATAATTTTTGTATCATAGAAAACCAATTTTTCTGCCGGTCGTGAAAAAAAATATTTAAGCATGACAATAAAACTATTGTATCTACAAAAATAGTTATTAATGTTTATTTCTGTAGAAAATATCTTTGCGAAAAAGTACGAGTACATCACATACGAAAGCATTCATCTTTGACTCATTGATTGATATAAAACCGTTAAAAAATTTGTAGCACTAATCTAATTACCGGTAAGCAAAATTTATAATAAACTGGTTTCAGTTGTTTTCAAAGTTCTGCTTCTGTGTTTAGCGTGTATAATTATTTTTATTTCTTAGCAGCAATCAAAAAACCTAACTTAATATTGGAAATCTCTGCAAGCAAGCTTGCAAAATAAAAATAGTAGCACTTACTACCTACTGCACTATAAAATTGTATATTAAAAAATCTACTGCCTTTTCACTGCTAAGGTGTGGAATAAAACTTCTCGGTTACCGGCAGTAAATAAGTTAATCTGTATTTTCCACGCGTCAGAGGTTCCATTGACTGCTCCCTACACAATATTGTGACAAGCACGTTAAACTTTTCGGCCAAGTCTTCCCGTATACAAACGCACAACATACAATTCAATATTTTATCCTCTGTCCTTCCCTATTCAGAATAACAATACGATGGTTTCATCGGTAGCTTCTGTGTTGATGTTTGCGGCCAATAGGGGGAATAAGTAACGTAACCTTTTGCAGGGCCGTAACGAAGACATTTCAGAATGTTATCATTGGAAATATTATTTTTTAGCATGACAAGCAAAGATAAATTTTGATGTAATAATTTATTTTCAAAATAAGTAGGGAGCATATTAATAAGTCTAGATTAAAGATCTTAAATTTGAAACTTTTAACACTAGAATTTTAAAGTCTCACGCAATATTTTGATATAATTAGGTACCTTGTATAAACCCTATACTTTTATAAGAAAATTATACTTATAAGATAAGCAAAGGTTGCTAACACTTTAAAGAAGCACAAAAAATATTTCATTCACTTTTTGAACTGTTTATTTTTATGATAGAAATTAGTATATTCCCAGTAAGTTAACACGATATTTTCAACCACCATAAGGTCCGAGTTTAATCACTATAATATGTCATACTCTTGCACGCATTTTGATGCGAGAGAGAGCTTCATTCTTACACGGTTGTTGGTGGCATTTTTTGATTTGGAATTGGCATTACTGCATTAATATACAAAATAAAAAGCAGCAAACGACATTTAGAAAAAAAAAGGTGTACTTCGAATTGTCAATGTCATTTTTTAAGTTTTATTTAGAGCATTTAAAGATGACCTTTCTCCTCGCAATCAAATTATAGATTCATAATATAAATTAATAAATAAAAACCTAAAATAACTGAACATAGTTAATATATATTCTTTTTCAATGTTGATGTTTTATAATTCTTATTCCTAATTTCATACTCGCTTTTCGATATGGTAGGCAACAAATTATTTTTCCGACGACCACTACGAAAACTTCACACGCTAAACTATTACTGAAAGTTGGTCATTGCATATCATTAGCAATGCTGTGTGATATGAAAGCTCGTTAACCAATCAGATGTGTGATATTATTTTATCACACGCTGCGATTACTGATTGACCTAACCTAAAAATTTGTATTTAAAAGTTTGACAGTTGCAGATAATATGATGAATTTACACAAATTAAGAAAGTTGGACCCTGATTTATAAGATTTTAACTTAATTTTTGATAAATTCTGATAGCAATGATGTTAACATAGGTAAACTATTTTAATATTTTAATGTAAATTTTAATTTATTTTTGTTTTACTTAATTGTGGTCGTCAGAAAAGTATCGTGTACAACACGTGCTGAAAGAGTATTTCACACGAGGGTGAAATATCTAACTTTCAGCACTAGTTATACAATATACTATATTGCATATGCTGTCACGTCTCTTAATTCTGGCAGTATAACTTCTGATTCTTTTTCATTTGACATTATAAGTTTTTATATTAATATTAAACAAATAAATACATGCAATACCAACAGGACCAATATAAAATCAATTATGTTATGTTATGTGTATTACTAAACTGATGTTGTAAATAATGCAAGCTAAACAAAAAATCGAGAAAATACTATCCACAAACTAGTATCCAAACACTCTTGACAGAAGACAATTCAAACATTTCTTGCTAAAGCGTCGTGTCCGAATTTCAAACTCGTGCTTGAATTTACATAGTTACATTTTGTTACTTGTATTAAAATATAATATGCTAATACAATAAATTATTTCTGTTTCAGGATGCCATTGAGTCAGTGCCAACCATAATTTTGTAAGTAGATATTTTATTATTACTTACATTTAAAACAAATTGGTTATACACAAAGAGAAATCAAAGCAGTAAAATTGACATGAAAAATTCTGTAAAAAAATTAGTTTTGTTACTCTTACTGTATTCAATCAATTTAATTTTAAAAAATCATTTATATATTTGTATACTGTATCTAACTAAGAACTTCAGCAGTAATTCACTGAATATTTCAGTTATTAGAGACGCAACTAAGGGCCGATATTTCTATCTACGAATAAACTTCCGAATAAGTTATTTCTTGAATAAATAAAAAAATACGCATCAAAAAATGACAGCTAGAACATTAAGTATCATTTGAGCTATGATTTCGATGCGACATTTTTACAGTTAATCGGCGAATAATTTATTCGATACTTTATTCGTAGATGGAAATATCGGCCCTAAATTTATTAGTTGAGCAACGCGCAACTTAAATTTATCAATCAAAATAACTAAAAACTCAATAGAATTGATCTCAGTTCAATCAACTAAGAGTTTGTCTGTAACTTATAACTATTTGTAAATATTCGGCTTGTACAGATTTTTAATTGTTTAAATATTTTTTTAATAAAATATATAAAATGTTTTAGTTTGTATTAAATGTAAAATATTATAAATTATTTTTTTTTCAAAAACATAACTTAGATATCATTTTACGTCATAATAAATTAAAGAACGATTTGATCACATTCAGTAAAAATTACTCAAGTATCCAGTTGCACGTTGCACGTAAACTAACTGATTACTCAGTTAAATTTTCTATCATAAATAAAAAATCTCCGAATCCACCCCTGTGTAGTATTGGCACCGCCACAGTCTCTACCACACACAGTCCCAGATGCGAATCCATTATTCGCACTTTAGCACCATACAGTCACACATTGTCCTCCTCTTTCATTGGCAGCATTCTCATGCTCATCCCATGTTTCGTATCTCGTATCTCCTCTCCCGCAGATCATCACAAACGCGGTGATCCGTGGCCGGTGATCCGTGCAGTGTCACACAACAACGGCCACCGGCTTGACTGTTGACTTGACTTTGACTTGACTACCGTGTTGCGACGTTGGTGGTAAACGTGACCGCAACCGAACCGAGTTACCGTGGCTAAAGAAGCGGTTGTATTGGTTGGGAGCTGTTGGGTGCTTATACGCGAATTAGAGGCAATTAAAGCTTTGCAAAAAGTGAATAAGAATCATTTGAAACTGTTCACTATTGCCCGCTGATGTTCGTTTCTGTTTTATTGGCTGCAAGCTGAAAAATTCTAAAGCTAAAGCGGTGTTGTTCACTCCTCTATTCAGGTTATTCCGATATTAAATGTTTTTGGATATAATATGATGAAGAACACTGTTCGCAATTGAATTAGTTTTTCCGTAAAATCTAAACCTTTTGCGAATTCTTTTTTTTTTTAAATGGAATTGTGTTATTTCAGTATAATATCTAGTCATCACACTCTTATCTTATACAAATAAATCTAAACTTGCTATTATAATAATTGCACTTAACACACATTTAACATATATAATAAATATTTTAGTTACATGTTTATACAATAACAATTATGATTATAAAAATGTAATTAAATACGATATTGACAAAATTCAGGGGACCTCAAAAACTCTTTGGTACATGCCCCAAAAAATATTTTCCTCTTCCAGAAAACATTAATTTTATACAAATTGCTGTTCACCCAAAATTAATTTTTCTTAATTCAGTTCAATTAATTTACATTTAAAATACATTTATTTGTTTATTCTCATCGTTTAAAACTAGTTTTTTTGATATATTTTAGGTTAACTGGCCTTTTAAATAAAAACCTTTTATCCAACACCTCTCAATAAATGCTCTATGACAATGTCGATTTTAAACAAGGTAACAGATTACCCTCGAGTGGGTATAATTTTGAGAAAATCCACTAGTGAGTATTTTTTTATTTATAACAATAATAATAACACACAACACCTTGGTAACCACTTCGATTGACATTTTAATTTAAAAATTTAGAGCATATGTCACTGTCAAATAATATTTCTTTAATAGATTTTGCATTTATTAAGAGTTGTTGGATAAAACGTTATACTTCACACGTGGACAAAGTGGAATTACCCTCTCGATAAAATTATCACACTCAGCCTTCGGTTTCGTGTGCTAAAATTTATCTCGTGGGTCTTTCCTTACTTTGCCCACTTGTAAAGAAAATAACTATTATTTGATATCAAACCCAGGACAGGATTCAAAAAAGTTTTATAAAAAACAATTGACGGTCATCCAAAATAATTTTTCACATTTTGGTTTAATTCTCCTCCTTTAGACCTTTAATTTGATGCAGTTTTTCTTTACATTAGAAGCAGGTACGAAATAAATTGAATTTATTGTTTTGCGTGTCCAATAAACTTCTACATCTGGTTTTGCAATTATGGCCAAAATGAACTCAGTTCTTCACATTGCCATACTATAATACTTGTAATTATTTAGTTTTGTTACTATATCTTTTTTCGTTCGTAAGTTATTGATCATACTAACACACATCCATCCATATAGACCTCATTGAGAAATTGGTTAAATCAAATTCAGGGGACACCAAAATATTCCATCGAAAATTTCGCTATTTTTGTATGATTCCAATACCTTTGTACAATACGTAGGGTACAATAAAGTAAAACTAAACTCGTAGGATATAATTCCTAGTAAACCAATAAACGGTGGCTTAGTTTATCAAGTGCAGGATCAGAGCTTAATAAAATTAATCATTTTATCGCGAATAAATACACAATGCAGGGGTGTCCATCCAGAGTTAATAAATCCTCCCCCGCGTCGAGGGTGGCGCGGCAGTTATCACAGTGCAGAACAACGTTTAGCGATGTTGAGGGTTGGCAAACAGAACGCAGGGGTCACACGGGGTGAATCCTGGCGAATAAGAGGGTTGCGAATTTGTAAAACATCACCGCTACTGCGTTAAGAGGGAGGGGAGATGACACCCTCACAATGGGGTGAAGAGATTTTGTTTGCTGATAAGTGAGGGTGCGAATTTTGTGTTGGCACTGGATTTTTTTTACTTTACGGCAGGAAATAATTTATTTAATTAATATAAATACCTAGAAAGTACCCTAAATTTCAATTTGCACTTATATTCATTGCCAAGATTCGAACTGTACGCATATGATTTGTTATTGTAAATGTCCTTAGTTCGATGTTACCTTAAAACTAATTGGTCAAATATGTGATATATCATGATTTTCTATTTAATAAAAAAAGAGACATGATTAATATACTATTAATTAAAAAAAAAATCATCACGCCTTTTATTCTTTTGGGTAGGGATTCTGCTGCTGCAGATCTCGGTAAATGATATACTTTTGCGCATGAAGTTCGATTACCAGCCGTCAAGTCATGAACCCAAAGATGTTGTTAGAGAAATAGTGACAAGATTATTTTTTGACGTTTCTTTAAACCAATGAAATGCTTTATTGTATGTCACGTGTCTGCGTTTTAACGAATCCTGACATTATTATACTGGGAATAATGCTCTTGTGATTATTCCCGGCAATATTCTATGCAGCTTTTTTGTTTTTGTTGACAGATGTCAGATGTCAGATAGTTATCATCAACACAAGTAAAAATGAGCAAAAAAGATAGATTTAGTGGCGTGCCTGATGATGAAATCAAAAATTAATCTAATTAAATATAACTCGAGAGTTCGATAAATTAGAAAATAATTCTCCAGTATCTTTCTCAAACTTGTTGCCATTTGGCAATAGCCACTCAAGCCCACGGGCTTTCGTGGCTATTGCCTGGCAACAAGTTTTCGAAAGATCTGTCAAATTATTTTCAATTTATTCTCACTCTCTTGTTATATTATTACTGAAAATATATCTGGTTGTTAAAAAAAAGATATTGTTTTATAAGGTTGAAATGAGCGATTGTCAAACTTTTTGTTTATTTATGCTATCCTAAGGTATCAGTAATTATATGGTTGCATTGTTTCTAATTGAAAAACCTATCATTATATATTTAATGAAAAATACAATATAATGTTTTAAATTTCATAAATATCATTTTTAATAAGTTGTTATTAAACTGTCAGGTATAAAATCATCAACTATTCATAAGACACAGATTGCGTGAATATAATTAAATTAATCATAATTCCAGAGCTTTTATTTCGTGATTCAAGCACTGACAACTTCGTGCCCTCAATTTAAAACAAGTATTTATTAGACTTAAATTAAAACGCAGTTATAAAAGTACAGGTTGTAATAAATATATCTTTCATATCTGTCAATACAAATCTGTGCAATTATTGAACTGTAATAATTCCTATAAACAATAAATTAATCAATTATTTTACCATTCACTAGCTGTTTGATATTCAACCTTAATTTTTTAAACTCCTACTGGAATAATTTAACCGCAGCATAATTTGCCGCAAATCTCTTAATTAATGTTGAAAATAAAGTCGCATTGATCACAGACACAAAATCGCTTGTCAATTATGACATTTACATTTGCATTTAAATAAGATACTAAACATAAACATTTTTAATTTCGTTTATCCGAGCTTGTAGCGTTACAAAAAGCGTAAATTTTAATACTTTATGAATGTTAAAATCAGTAACTATTCACAAGTTATTCTAAATAAAGATGCCTTTAAAAAATTTGAATTTGACAAGTGGAACGAATTTTTTTTTTTTTGTATTTTTAATTGTGTATCCTAGAGTTTTCTGTTTTTCTCTTATACTGTTGGAGAAATAATACTTTCCTCATCCTTCCAAGTTACACAAATGCCCATATCTTTGAAAAACACTTACAGTCAAAAGTTTGTTATTGTTATACGGAATAAATAATATTTCAAGTAATTATTGTTTCAGTTTGTAAACATTTCTAAATATGGTTTGAAATAGTATATTCTACAACAATTAATGGAATGGCACATATTCCACGAGAGCAAAAAGTTTGTAGTACAAGCCGAAGGCGAGGGCTACGGTTTGAGAGTGTGGGATATGCCATTCCGTTACATGTTGTGTAGACTATACTTTCTATAACAAGATTTTGGAAATATACAAAAAGTACAAATATAAAACTGTTGCAAACGTCAAACTCAAATAAATCAAATTAAAACAAACATACGTAACCATAGTAACTGAATCAAGATATTTCATATATCGCGCTAATATGCGGCTCTGATTCGTCGAAAATATTCCATACGCAGCTATGGAATGTTAGTGATTCCATAACAATTTTTAGTTGTGGAATGCCTAGTTTCCAAAACATTGTTATAGAAATATATATTTTATCATACAGAAATATTTACAAACTATTACTTAATTTTTATTTATTGTTCCAATAATTTTACTAACAATGTTTTGGTTCATCTTCTTCATCTTCATCCCGCGTTTTTTAAATGATATAGCAAGTTCGCCAGTATTTCAACTTCGCATAAAGCATCCCAATTTTAAATCGCTTTTTCTAGCTAAAAAATAAATACGATAAATTTTGCAAATTGTACGAAATCCATTTGCATTGCGCAGACCAAAGGTTAAGGCCCGCTATTGTGTCCAGTGAAGAAATTACATAAAATGTAATGGCACAAAGCAAAACTAGAATCACAAGATGCAGTAATATTTATCCCGTAAAATATACCTGAAAAAAATGATAAAGTTTTACGATGATAATTACAAAATACAAAGTTATAAAGCTGCACCGTCACATTGAATTCCAAGTCTGCGTTTCAGCATTCCGCAATTTTCATAACTTATAAACGTCGCATTGAAAATAACAGCGCATTTAAGAAAATATACTCATCATTACGGGCCGCTCGTTGAGCCATTATTCCATATAATCAGCAGACCTGAAGCGATCCCATGCAGCCCATAACGCATTTTTACGACCGTCTATTTCGGCCATTCCGTCGTTATTATCATGTTTGTGCCTCAGCACATCACGTGTAATGGTTTTAATTGTGGCCGATGAACAATTATTGTCCATAGTTAAGATGATGCATTGGCCGGTGAGTTACGTTTAGTGTTGTGGCTTACTGAAGCCAGGCGGACTCACTCTCACTAGCCCGGTGGTCGGCAGTAGGTTTCTCGGCAACCGACCGGTCACTTGCCGACATCTGATTTACAGTTCTACGGACTCGTCAACGAGTCAACTACCTCGCTATTTCGCATACGGGGACTGTTTTTGTGCGATTCTTCTTGCTGTTTAATGTTTTTAAACGTTTTGCTTTTGTTAGACTTCTGTTAATGTCTTATTTTGTCCACTCCGACGAACAGAACATCAACTTTACATGTTCTGCAAATTGGTAGCGAAATTACACACATTTTCATTTGTATTTACAGTCATTGTATATTATTTTATACTCAATATTTTATTTAGTTTTCATATATATTATTAATTACAATTAACAGTCATATTGTAAAATAAAAGAGGTGGCTCAACTTATTCTTGTTTCACATGAAAATATCAAGGCTTGATTCGCTGATCAACAAACATCAATTTATATCAAAACCGTGTAACACTTACGGAATAATTACTAGTAAAGTATTTTTTCTTTTTTAAATATTCTGCAATAAATCGATATAACAAATTGAACATATTTTGACGTCAGAGGTACTCGCATTGACACTATTGGCCAAAAATATGAAAATTGCAAAATCGCGCGTCTGCCGTGGCGCCCAACACCTATTGTGGACTAAAATAGAACTACGAAATGTCCTTTTATTTGTTTTGTTTGTTGGTATTTAAGAATATATTTGTTGGGTTTCTATTACTTGTTTTATAATTTCATTGTTTCATTGTGTTGTGTTGAAAAACTATTGAATAAAATTGTTTGCTGAGGTTAGGTTACATCACTACTAGCGCCACTGTTCTCCAACTTTCGTATGTTATTTGCTCAAATATCAAGTAAAATACTCTAAAGTTGCCATTCTGTCACATGTTTATATGTTTATTTACGTTTTGTATGTTTTCGTCTTTATTAATATCAATAAAATGATCTTCCCTGTTTATTTTGAACACGATTTTCAAGTATCTTATACTCAAAGTTTGAGGTGAGAATATGGGATAGTATTTCGATATTCCGGATGTGCTCAATTCAGCACAACTTATTAAAAATGTCCGTAAAGACATAAATAAGAGTTTTCGACAAAATATAAGTAGAGGTGGCTTGTCAAAATAAAATTTATACTCACTAAAACCAGACAGGTGTTAATAACGAAAGAAATGTAACAATTTAACAATATATTTTTATTATGAGGTTGTTCCATGAGTTGCAACGTATAAATGTAAACGTTGATACAGTTTAAATAACGCGACACTAATTATACACGCTAATTAACCATAGATAAAAATTTAATGGAGATATAAACGTCTACGAGAATTTATATAATATATAAAATAAGGTGAAGAGTGAAAAATTTTCATCGCGAGTAAATGATGCAGTACGGCGTCGCATTGTATTGAAGCCTGTAATTAGAATGCATTATATTTATGAAATTTATCGTGGTTGGGCTTATTTATAGAGCCGTGTTTTCATTAATTAATTGGGATGTTGATAATTGGCCTCTTCCTCATATCCCTACTCTCCGCGTATATTTAACGGAAGACATATGGCTGTTCACATAAGTTCAAATAAAAATAGTCAACACTGCCAAGTACACGCTGCGCAGGGCCGCACTCAGTAGAATATTAATTATTGTAACAATAATTACAAAAGAATGAATCATAAACACAAGAAAGTAGCGAGTTAATTTAGAATGTATAGCAACGTAATGCAGTTGGTTAGCGCTTTAGCCCTAAAAATCTCTGATTATAATTTCGACGCCGTCCGAATTTTGCTTATTAAAAAAAAAGCGATCAAAATATTAGAAGTTATAATATTAGTTGATTTTGGTATTAGGAGTTTTACATTTTATCTAACACCTCTTAATAAATAAAAAATTTATTAAAGAAATATTATTTGACAGTGACATATGCTCTAAAATTTTAAATTACAATGTCAATCGAAGTAGTTACCAAGGTGTTGTGTGTTATTATTATAGTTATAAATAAAAAAATACTCACTAGTGACTTTTCTCCAAATTATACCCACTAGTGAGTAATCTGTTACTTTCTTTGTTGAAAATCGCCATAGTTATAGAGCATTTATTAAGAGGTGTTGGATAAACAATTCTATCGTATTGACAGCGGATAAATAGGAAGGTAACTTTTTGAAAGTCATAAATAGATATTTACTTTACAAGTGGGCAAAGTAAGGTTGAGTAATTTTATTTTTATCTTAATGAAACTTTTTAATTTTTAACCCATCACAATTTCTCTTTTAAATGCATATAGTAAACCAGCAAATAAGAAGACAAATAACAAAATTAGCACAATTATATTACATAGTACACTTAAGAAAATTGATTCAAATGAAAGTTGTAGCAAATTAAATTCTGTATCGAAACCAATTTATCACCTTACATTTTACTTGTTTAATTACTGTTAAAATTAAGCTTAAACGTATGTCAAAAACATAATAATCCGTGAAATAAATGCAATCGAATATGCTACAGGACTGTGGATCATGAAACCTTCAGATTATTTCTCACAACCGACAATATATAGACCTCTCTTTGGGGACTGTAATTCAACGCCTGGTTTTACTTATTTTATATTTAAATCATCACGGCTGCCTTGCATTGGTTTATATTTATTTTAAGTACTTTCGCTTAATTTTTAAAACACAACCAATAAAACATAAAAGTGATTTTACAATTAATGATTCAGACCAACAAGAACGTTTCTTAAACTAATTATGAAATAATAATCAAATTACAAGGATTCAAGATCAAGAAATCATATCGATCGTATCAAGGTAGTTGATGTAAGAGTATAAGTGTACTGAATTACTGAATAAGATCGCTTGTACATCTTTCGGAGCAGCTCTTAATCAGTTGAACAAGATCGCCAAATTTCTCTTCTTCTCCGGTACGGCTCTGACGAAGATGATAAAGGCGCGGTTCAATCTAAGATTGTTTTGCATGGCCAGACTCATTACCGCAGTTAACTAATAATGATTTTGCAACAAGACGAAAGACGTGAGACGAGACTGAAGCAAAGCTGAGGAGACTCCACATCGAGACAGAGTTCTTGTGTTCATTTTGCTACTTGCATTGCACACTGACTGCTACCCAGAAGTGTATGTAATTACCTACATCGGTTAATTAGTAGCGACGCTACCCTGCCAGACGAAAAAATCATAACCGGGATGTGATGAAGTCACAGAGAGGAATTATTTCACTTCTGTTTGCAAGTTTAATTGTTGTAACATTTCCTTAATATGGTTAAAAACGTAGATTTCTATATAAATAAATATTTCCTCATAAAATATGTGAGACAGATAAAACAAAAATAATTGTAACTATATAATATAATAAATTTACTATGTTTGGGTGCCCGATACACTGCTGCAGTATGGTTACCGGCTGTCAAATCATAACCTCCTTTTTCTAACCGAATGGTAAAGGAATGTTACTTCCAGGGCTGGCGACAGTTGCGGGAATCGAACTGGGGATCTTATGATTTACAGTCCGATGCGTTACCACGATGTATCTGTCCGTACATAAATTAATAAATTAATAATATAATTTATTTAGGAATATGGTTGTAAATAAATTTTATTAATTTTTAATCGACAATAAAGTGCTGAAAAATCGTCATTAAAAGCTCAGAAATCGTCACTAAAGTAACCCATTATACGAGGATTTTGAGCAACCCAGTATTGGCAACCGTTAAATAATTATTGTACAAGTAGGATAATATTGGCAGATATATTGACGTACTATAGTAAATATGGACGTAACATTAAACAAAATGTGCATGCAAGAAGAATTAACTAATTAATTTCGATGACGAAATTGAGTACAAAACACCTATATAATATTGCTTCTATAGTTTTTTCTAATTTTAGATTTCAAATAAAATTTAATATGTATTGAAGTTCCTTCTTCATTGTTATTAAGCTATATAAAATATAACATGAACTCTAGCGCAATAAATACAAGCTAAATTACAATCCCAATAGAAAACCTGAAATCCCCTATAGTTAAGAACGTAACAAATGGTTAAAATTAATTCTAGTATTGTTCGGGAGCTGCTGCAGTGTACAAGGTAATTTACGATAGCACAATTTTGTTGCGGAAAATGCAGCTCGATTCCAATGTAATAAACGTAGCTAACTTTGTTACAATGCTACACCTACAGCAATACAACGAATCAAATATAGAAGAGTTTGTTACAAAGACAAGCGTTGCGAAAATTGCTCTGTCCATTTTTCCCCTAGAACAATCGAGAACTAATATTATGTTCATAATTCGGTCTGTGGCCATATGGAAATTTAAAGAAACACATTGTAAATATAAGTAAATTCATAATCTACCATCCAATAGTTTTAGTTATTGTCACATTTTATTTTCTTGTTTAAATCATGTCTAAAATACAATCAAAATTTAGTCATAGACCCCATTGCTCAGAAAAGGTACTAAAGCAAATATCTTGCAATATCTTAATAAGGTGTTTCTATCTAAAGAATTTTAAATGGTGAAGTATATTTTTCTGCATGACTACCTATTTCATTTCCGTAATTAAATTGAAGTCACTTTTGAATTACGAAAACATGTAGGTTGCAGGTAATTGAACTTTTTTCTAAATTTGTAACAAAAACATACCTGTACATACGCAAGTGAAATATTTTTAAAAGAGGTATTAATTTTCAATTATCTGTAGTTTTTTTCCACAAAGCTATTTGTTTTTATAAATAACCAAAAAATGTAGGTAACAACGTTTCCTTATAGACTACATTTGCCAAATATAAAAAAGGAAAACTCCGTTGCCAAGATTTTTTTATTTCTTAGGAGAAAACATTAATACGATCAGTGTCGAGTACAGGATTGAAGAAGCCCTAGGCAAAAGAAAGTAGGAGTTACATTTTTATATTACAAATAAATTGGACGTAATTTAAAATCATGTAATGTAGTTTCATATCACTTGGCCCATCCCTCAAAAATATGTATAATTCCTTCCTGTTACCCATTATGGGTGTGGAATTTTGCTTACGCATATCTTGGAAAATGATATTTTTTGCGCATGTTACAAGCCGTTAAGTCAAGGCTCCCGAAGGTGTTATAGAAGGAGGAGTCATGGAGGTAAAGTTAAAATAAAAGCTATCGGCTGTGGGATAGGAACTGAGGATCTTACGATCTAAAGTCCGATGCGTTACCACGGAGCTATTTACCCCATGGATAAATGGCCTCATAACTCCCTTTCTTCAGAAACACGATGAATGAATAACGTAATAGCTGTTTCAAAAGCAATTGATGATCGATCAAAAGTGATTTTTGATATTTTAATGCAACTCTGTAAGATTTTAATTTGATACCAAACTCGGCAAGATTCAATAACTATTGTAAAAAACCATTAACATACTTACATGCGTACATAATATAACGATTTATATCATACACAGTGGGGTAGCATGAACCCTGAAACACAAAATTTCGTATCCTGGAACACTACTTTCGCCTCATTCACATTCACAGTGTGATTCATAAAATTGACGATCATCCAAAATTATTCTAAATAAATTAACATTACTATTTTGAGTGTTAATGTCAAATAAATGTCCATGTTTGGTTTTGCAATTAAGATCAAAATCAACTCAGTCCTTTGTATTGCTATAACACTTATAATTTTAACGTTTCGGTTTTCAATCTTTTCTCATTCGAGACTTGTTGAACTAACGGGCATACATTTATCCATACACACAGACGTCAAATTGGATTAGGGGACTTCATACTATGTATAAGAAAGTAATATTTTATAATTTCCCTTAAGAGAAGTTTTTAGTAGAATAATTAGATGATTTGTGATTGATTTATCAATCTATGATACCATCAATAAAAATAATTTTAAAATGAAGTCCATAACATTTATAGAAATAACTCATTCTAGATTTGGCTAACTAAAACAATTATCTCAGAATTTCCAAAAATATGACAGAATTGTTACAGTTTCAATTGAAAATTTATACAAATATATAAACTCGGGACCTCTTAATCATCTTACAATAAAATCTGATCAACGAAAACCCTGGGTGCTTTTACACTTTTAACTCTATTTTTATGTGTTTAATATTTAATTCAATCTTGTTTCGGCAGTTCAAAATATGTTAAAGAGGTTTTCTGTCCCAATACAAGGTAATATATTGAAGAAAATTACCAACTGATAAATATTAACGAGAAAAACTGCTAATAAAAAATTGTTTGTCAGGTACGAAAACAAGACTGTCATGTTTGAAGTGCAGGTAGTGATATCGTAAGTTGTAGATTGGTCAATGACGGGTCGCAACGAAACCCTCAATTATTTGTTATTCATGATTTTTATTTTCGTCGTCGAATGTTTCGCTTTGCACTTTGTTTGTGGTATCGCGTGGCGCCGACGCGCTCAAAGCGTTAATATTTAAACAGTAGGCCGTGACGAATAATCAAGAATGTCCATAAACTTCACGCGACCGAAATAAATTCGGAGTTGGCCCCTAATTAATATTTCATTACGTGCTCTTTGCATTTCTGTCATAAAAATACATTCCGGCGATAACGGAATGTCTCTTTCGTGGCTTGATGAAAAATGTTACAACTTTTTCCTTTTCGGGAAATTTGGGGAAATGTAATTAATAATTCATTCGGAATGGCTTTGCATTTCCGCTATAAAGAAATTCTTGTGATAATGAAATGTCTTTTTCGGCGGCTGAAAAATGAAATTGTTTTATTTTTGGCCTCGCACGCTCTGTGCCAGTGACCGCCAACATTTTCTCACGGCAAATCTTAAGGGATACTAAAATTTCCCATACAAGAACCACCAGCAACTAATGTAATGTCGAAGAGTATGAGTATATATATCGAATCAACATCACCCCCCCCCCCCCCATTCCAACAATTATCAATATTGAATAAATACAGAATTGTTTAATTAATTATGACTTTGCATTTTACATCGTTTTCTACTTTCTTATATAAAGTATAAGGAAGTATTGGAAGCATGAAAAAAATCGGTGACGAGATTTTTGCAGAAATACATATTTTGGCTTCCACAATATATTTTTAACGTTTATCGTCTATATGTCAAATAATTTTGAAAATAAAGTCATGCGCAAGGAATAAGTCATACGTGTTCAGTTGGTTTCACATGTATAAGAAAGTAGTGTGGTGCCCACATCAGATTTTTTTTATATACACTACTGGATTAAATCATTTTGTATAAGTTTCATGTTTGACTTAGTTTTTGTTTTTTAATTAAAATGTTATTGGTCCTTGATTATCACACTTACATTTTATTGTATCATAGATATCATCAACCCTTTCATAAATATTTAACAACAATTGTAAATAAAAATTGTCCCATACTTTTTTGTCCACCAGTATAATTAATTATTTTAATTTTAGAGAGCGATTTTTTATGTCCATGTAAAGAATATTTTAATATAATTTTTACTTGATATCCATAACATCATCTTTCACAAGGGGAACTATTCGGAAAATTAGCTGGATGTATATCAAAACTCAAGACAAATTAGATACCTATATCTACATGTTATATGAATAACAAAAGATTTCTGAAGCCTAGAATATAATAAAATAATTATTTTACGCATCGGATTGAGGATCCTGTGATCCACAGTTTATATATCTATTATTATTTATATTTATGGAAAAGTGTATTTGAATAAGTACAGTAACTTTTGAAATACCTATATCGATAAGAAAGAAAAATAAAAATAGTCCTCAAAACAGTTACGCACTTCTTAAAAAGTTGGTCTCTATAAATTAATAAATTATCATACCTTCTACCCAATATGGGTGTGACAGTCTGCTTTCGCAGTTCCCAGCCATAAAGTCACAGCCCTATAAGATTTTAGTGGATTCGAACTGAGGATGTCATGATCCGCAGTCCGATGCGTTACCACAGAGCTTTTACCCGATATAAGTTGGTCACTCTTAATATCAATGCAATTTTCTTTTAAGTCACAATAAGAAAAGTAACACCATTTAGTAATAAGTGAATGTAACATATGATAAGATTGATATCAGACCATTACGTGTAATTCTAAGTAATCGTTTCAAATCTACTTGTGACTGGAAAATAATTACTTCTCCTTCAGAAATATGTAGTATTTATACTTCTATGCTAGAACATGTTCGTGTCACTCTTGCGAAATTCTAATACTTTTGCCATGTATTTAGTAACGCGAACATGTGTGATATATTCTGTGTCATGTTTCTCAAAAGTGTACACTCATCGACAAAAATTTCTCCAGCCAAAAAACAATATATGTTCTCCCAATCCTCATAGTTTACTTGAAACATTTTTCTCTAAATTTAATTATAAACATTTGACAGCAGAAAAATAGCACCTTTGGGGGTTGGTTTCCTCATCTACGAATAAACTCTGAATAAACTATTTGTGGAATAAATAAAAAATCAGGCATCAAAATTATAGCTCAAATGTTGTAATTTTCTGTTGCAATATTTCTCATTTATTTGTTAAATAGTTTATTCAACACCTCTCAATAAATGTTCTGTAATTATGGCGATTTTAAACAAGCAAAGTAACAGATTACCCACTAGTGGGTATAATTTTGAGGAAAGTCACTAGTGAGTATTTTTTTATTTATAACAATATTAATAACACACAACACCTTGGTAACTACTTCGATTGACATTTTAATTTAAAACTTTAAAGCATATGTCACTGTCAAATAATATTTATTTAATAAATTTTGCATTTATTAAGAGATGTTGGATAAAACGTTATACTTCACACGTGGGCAAAGTGGAAATACCCACTCGATAAAATTATCACACTCAGCCTTCGGCTTCGTGTGCTAAAATTTCCCTCGTGGGAAATTCCTTACTTTGCCCACTAGTAAAGTAAATAACTATTATTCGGATTTTATTCGTAGATGGAAAAACTGGCCCTTAGTAAAAGTAAATATATTAGGTTTGTTCCAAGTGGTCATTTCTGACAAGTTTGTGATATGTTTGTGACAAATTTCAGTGCGCCTGCGAAAAATGTGAACAAGTTAAGTTAGAAACATAGACTGGAACGGCGAATGGAATGAAGCGCATGTGCATGCTCATATTTTGTTTTGACAGCTAACCTTAAATATACATATAAATAAAGAAATTTATACATTTTTCGCCACAAAAAAGAAATGTTTCAAAGTTAACTTGCTTACATTTTTCGCAGGCGCACTGAAATTTGTCACAAACATGTCACAAACTTGTCGGAAATGACCACTTGGATCAAACCTATAAACATAAAAAAATTAAAGCATATACAGGTAATATTTTTGATTGTTAGTGTACGCGTTTTATGTTGGTACAGCCTCCAAAATTTGGCGTATAATCAGTACTGTGAACGATGCTTGATCATGTTGTGGGTGGGTCAGTGACGCAACAATTCAATATTGTATTTGATTAATTTTATCAGTCGGCCGAACGTTCAATGATTAACGATAGTCGAAGAAAGAATTCAGTGGTTTCCTTTTATTTCTTGATAGCCGAATTTGTTGTTTACACCCACGTATCAAAGCTCATGATCATTGAAACATTGAAAGTTCTTTGAATTGAGAAGTAATAGTTTTGGTATTTAGGCATGCAGCATTTGGAACATGACTAAGAAGATAAAGGAATAAAGAAGTGGTGACGAACCAAAAAATATACTTTTTTAACGGTAAATATAAATATATCATCACGCTATTTACACATTCTGGCAAATTCACCGTCAAATTTCTACAAAATAATTACCGAAGAAGCTCCTCCTCTTCTAATAGCTTTGGGGGCGTGGTTTGGCGGCTGGTAAATGCATTTCACGCGCGAAAATATTTCATACTCTTTAGCAACCTTTCTTGATGTCACCTTATTAAAATAAAAGTTGTAATCACAAAATATCGCACTCATTTACTCTCATATCAAAAGCAAATATAAAATAACTTCTCGAAAGCAAAAACAGGTCCTTGGTATAATTTTACAAAAAATATCTCAGTAACTTCAATTAGTTTTCAAATGGCGACTCAATAATCTAAACATGGCCATCTTCGATGTGTATAGGCCACTGCAACATGATAAATAATTTTATCTGCTTCAGTTTCAAGATAATGATTTTAATTTCACGTTTAATGTAACGTATCCCAATGAATTTTTCTTTAAAACCGGATTCGTTGGTAAATAAATAACTACAGGCGTTTTAGAAGCTAGCTTATATAGCAGTTACTAAATACGAGGCTCGCACAGTAGGCTGTGCTATCTGAATTCCTCTTTTTCTTTTGTTTTCGATAAAAATAGCACTGACAAGCTACACGTTGCTGTAATAGCGTCTATAAACATTAAATTAATGAAGATGCTAATATTAATTACCCTGTATCTACAATTATTATGGAGCGGCAAGTATAATTTTCGCATTTAGTACACTGTGATGAGAAATAGATTGAAAAAGCATGACTGTATACGTTTTTTATGGCGCTGAATATACGCTAATGATGCAGTGTTTTGAATACTGCTTAGAAATTGGACAATACACATTGTTAATTTTGAGAATTTTAATTAATTATTGTAATGATTTTGCAAAGTTGAAACAATCTTTTGTTGGCGTCTAGCAATTGTTTATTGTTAATAAACAATATTCTTCTTTATTAAACATTGATTGTTATAGTAATTTGCTATTATAATATTCTGTGTTTAACATTTCTTGCTATAATGTTACTAAAATTTAATCGGCCTTAAATTTAACGTTCGGATTCCACTAAATTGATAGAGACTTAGTATTAAATGCGGCACTTAAATATGTAAATAAAGTGTAATTATTTTTGTAATGGTATGAAATTACTTTAATTGAAATGCGGGTTTTACATTAACGAATATTCAATTAATAAAAAAGCATTCTTGTTAAGAGATAAAGACATGTAATTTGATCCTTTTTAATACTCGCTTTGTTCGCACATTGGTCAAATAACTTTCTTAAGTGCTCGCCCATACAGATAATATAGAGCCTTATATTTTAAATTATATAGATTATTTATAAACTTATTCAAAAAGCTACATTTAAAAACAAAAATTAAATCCAATTCCACTGTCAATGGGACTATATTATAAAGACTTTGAGATCTGTAAGTTTTCCACAAAATATTTTGATATTTTTTACTAATATTAATAATTATTAGATTAATACATTTGTAAGTTGTAATGGAATATCTTTAAAATATTTATCATAGGCGCAGAATTATAGGAGGCATGGGGCATCCTAAATCATCATTCTGTAGAGGAGGTATAAAATTGTCCCCGACAATGAAATAAACATAACTTGTTATATAAATAAATACCTATTTGCGATTATTATGGTATATCACTTTGTTTTGAATACTTCTATAATTTAATTCTATAGTATTAGTATTCCAAAACCTTAACAAAAATAGAATGATATTATAAACGAATTTTTAAAATGTATATCGTCTTTTAGAAGCCAAGGCATCATATTTGAAAGAAGTCTTGATATATTCCAAAATCCTAAAAAGCGTTTTTGGGGTGACATAAATCATAGATAATTTTAAATTGGCATCACTCCGTTAATTTTCATCGAAATGACTTGATTCTTAGTTTCCGGACAAGCGTATTAAATAAGCTTTACAAAGGTTGTCTTAGAATATTTTTTAAATAAACACAAAGAAAGTTATAGAACAAAATATCTAAAATTGCGATATTTTTATGTAAATTTTGTATTGGTTGCTTGTTTTTTTTTTTACTTAATTGTGGTCGTAGGAAAAGTATCGTGTACAACACGTACTGAAAGGTTATTTCCTACAAGTAATATTCAACTTTTAGCACAAGTTATATATACAAATATACTATTTGTTTACGTAATAAAATAGTACAAAATTATTTATACTTTTTTCATTGCCCTATTTTGCCCAATACCCTCGATGTTTATGTTTAAATGTAGCCATTATAAGTCTTTTATAAAATAAGCTTATAAGCATAACCAAGTACAAGAAAGTAGAGTAGAAATTGATTACTCCAAAAACGGGAGAAACAAGTCGTACCGAAAATGATTTTATAGGCTTAGATGAGCGAAGCAAACTAATAAAAAATACATTTAATAAGCAATGTTTTATTATAGACAAAAACACAAAATAGCAAAAGTGATAACTTATTTCTTTAAAAGTGTTCTATTCATATATTACTTTTAGTTAGACATCGGCAGTATTTAGTTATCCCTATAGTAATAATTTATATTGTATCTTTTTCTTATACATTTATCATTGTGCTATTTTTAGAGTAGCCTCTTTAGTTGAAATAATCCAACGTTTTGACAAAGAACAAAATAGTTCATTGACACTACTCTAATATATTTCTGCTAGCAGTTTTAAAAATAGTCCACTCAAAATTTGAATGCATGAGGAACATTTTATAAACTATAATCATAACATCAGGAACATCGCTCCTATAATTATTTGCCTTATTTCAATGTAAATCTTGAATCTTCAGTATAAAAAACAAAAAAATCTAATCTTACCTGAGCTGGGTCTGTCGCTGTACCTCGTGCAGTACACCCACGCAGGCCACAGCATCGGCTGCGACGTGGTGGCATCACCACCTGACGAGGATGTCTTCTCTTGGCCATCACTCTTGCTGAGATCTACCGGCCCGGAAGACTTCGCCGGACTCTCTTCGAAGCTTTTTCCCGGAGCCGTCGGACTAGCAACAATCTTATTCTTAGGTTTCACCTTCTTTATATTAATCGGATCGGTTATCCGTCTCCCGAAATCCGCTTTTAGGATGTTGTCAATGCTAAATTTCAACCCGGCGTTGTTTTGGTCGTTGTTGTCGTTTTGTTTTAACACTGGAGTTTGTCGGAAATAGAACTGTCCTTCCGGTTGTTTCGGACTTTTAGATTCTGGAGAATTTGGACCAGACACACAAAGCTTTGGGGTTGCGTCCATCGGTCGAAAGATTGGACTTATAAATGATGTGTCCATTGGGGATGTGGGACTGGATTTGCTGTAGTTCGACGGCGTTGGACTTTCGATTGATTTTGTGCTGGTTGGACTTAAACGATTAGACGAAAGTGGACTGTTTGGACTGGGAGATATACTTTTTGTTAATCTTTCGGCTTCTCCTAATGCATTGTTTGTTAATTGGGAGATGGCGTTTAGATGGCTTTCGATGTTTTTGAAGGAGAGATTTTCGTTGGTAGCTGGTGGATTTTCATTTCCGACGGATAGAACTGTATCGTCGCTACAACAACTATTGTTGTCAATTGATGGGGATTCTCTTCCACTGTAATGGTTTGATATGTCATTGGAATCCATTGATCCATCTGTGGATTCAACTGTTTGCCGCGAAAAGTGATGCGCTGTCAGGCTAGTTGTTACAGTTGCCATTTTAATAATTTTTTGTTTTTCAATTTGCGAAATGTTCAAAATGTTTTCAGGTATTTATCGACACATATTTTTATTGTCCAGTCAACATTAAAACTACATTTTATATTAACGTAGTTCCGCAGTTCTCAAGTTCAATATAAATAATATTTTGATAAATATTACTTACAATATCTTTTAGTCCAAATCACATTGTTTAAACAACGATCTCGTATTGTTTATATTCACTCCATCACAACACTGTTCGTAGTCCTCACAGTTCTCGCTGATGTTTCACTGTCAAATTATTAAAAATTCACTTTCTTGCCGAAAAGATCGTTAGCTAATCCAAAACGAAGTCTTCACCCCGCGCATGACAATTAAATCCGTGGGGGTTGATAATAAAACGGTAATTTCACCCCAGCACTGTCGCAACAATGATGTTTTCTCCACGAACTACTGTGAACTTCTGAGCGGACAGATTTGCCTTTGGGCGGAGTTAAGTTCCAAGGGGCGTAATCCGTATGGGAAGGACTTAAAAACCAACCAATCACAAGTGAAGAAATGAGGTTTTGGAAGGTTTTGACATGTTTTATGGGTTATTTATTACTCGTAACATACAGAGAAGGGGAAAATATTCTGATAGTGAAGTACAGTCGAGCGACCGTTTCGCAGGATTGTTTATCACTTGGATATTGTGGTCTTTCAGATTGATTCTTCGTCAACATTTAGGTGGAGTATTATTATTTAAGAGCGTGGGTTCGATGCCGGACTGTTCCAAATATATCCAATACTCGTTGCTTAAATTATGTACGGCAACTGAAATCTAAATGTGCAGGTTTGTCTATCTTTTACCTACACCAAGTTTTCTTTAGTCAAATATAAATATTTGTAGATAAATTACAAAATAGTATATTTAAGAACAAATTTCGTATTTATCATCTTATGAAGTGAGAAGGTAGTATTTTTAAATTCTATTTTTTGTCTTTTATGATATTTTTAAATAAAAAAATCGTAGTTTTAATATTTAGGAAATTTCGTGTTAGATGGCAAATAATATTGATATGACGTTTGAAAATTCAATTTTTTTACTTAAAATTATCAACTTGAAGTATTTAATGAAGTTAATATTTGGTATATTTTTCACCAACTTAAAAATATAAATTGTACTCAAAGCTGGGAAATATACTTTTAATAAATATCTAGATACTTTTCTAGATACTTAAATAAATTTGTTAAAGATACTTAAGTATCTAGATACTTTTTATTTGAAGATTCAAATATTTCTTTAATGTATCTAATATAAATACTTAAGGTACTTTTAAATATTTTAGATACTTTTTAATATCTTAGATACTTTTAGATACTTTTAAATATATTAAATACTTTTAAATATCTTAGTTAGTTAGGTACTTTTAAGAAATATCTGAGTAAATTTTAATTTTTTTTAATAACTGAAAGCTTAAACATTAAAAAAATATATCAGATATTTCAATATATTTCACAGGCACATATTTTAAATATTTGTAAATAAGATACTTTTTTGAAGATAAAAGATTCTTTATAAGATAAAATATACTTTTTTAAGATATAAGATATTTTTTAAGATAAAAGATACATTTTACATAAAATAGAATGTATTTAAGATAAAGTATCTTAGACACTTTTAGTAACTTAGAGACTATCGAATTTCTTTTCATGTAAGATACTTCCAGTTTTGATTCTACTGTATAGTACAATACTTGACTGAGCTGTAGAAAAATTCTGTTAATATCAATAAATAAATATATCATCATGCCTTTTACCCATTAAGGGTGTGGCACTCTGCTTACGCAGATCTCGGTAGGTGATATATTTTTGCGTATGAAATGCGGTTACCAGCCGTCAAGTCATAGCCCCCAAAGTTGTTAGTGGAGGGGGAACCACAGGGGTAAATTTAAATTTGTAACTGTCGGCAGTGGGATTCGAACTGATCCACGATCCACAGTCCGACACGTTACCACGGATCTATTTATCTATTATTCTGTTAATATATTCATAATGAAATTTTCTGGTTCATTTTCTGAAGGAAATCATTAAGTAACAACTGTTACGTGAAATTTGATGTGAATTTGCACATTTATTAAATCTGATAGAGATAAATTGCAACCAATTAGATAGTTTAGCATAAATTTGCATATTAATGCCTTATTAATTATTCCTCTAATTAAGAATAGTTATATTGTTTGATTTAATCAGTTAATCAAAATCAAAATGAAGCACACGGCACACTCGTATTTTCCATCTCATTTGTTTTTATTCACAGGATGGCAATAATTAGTTTTGATTCTTAATTCTTACAGATATTTTTAATTAATGATTAAGTACAAAATATGAAGCAATACATAAATATTTTGTTTAAGGAACATAAATTTTATGAATGTCTAATTAGTAAAGGTGTTACAAGCATTTAATTATATATAAAAATGGTTAATTAAGTCTGTCTACTAAATATCTATCAACTATCTAAAATAGTATCTCATTTCATAAAAATAACCGGCATTCATAAACAGTGTCATAAAATAGGCATAAAGTTTTTATTCATAAAATCATAAAACACATTATTATGGACACTATATTACTACACCATGACATTGAAAATAAATTTTACTAAACAACAAAATGGTGCTTTAATAGTGTAATGGGTTTAGTTACCAACTGTTTTATCACAAAAAGTACACTGCATAAAAATTGTTTATGATTATAGAAAGTCAGTAAATTCTACATTACATACTGGCATGACTAGTTACGTAAAATTACTTTCTGTCTAAATATTAATACTTATAATTCAATTCACATACTACAAACACAGATTTGGTACATATAACAAGAAATGGCTAATTGTTTTATGAGAACCTATTTGGGAATAGGCTAATTACGTATGTAGGCATAAGAATAATTTTGGTCAGGTAGCTCCGTGCATAATGAAATCTTCAGTTCGAATCGCACAGCCGGCAGTTAAATTTTATTATTGGTACTTAATGAAAATAAAAAATTTAATGAATACTGTCAATGACGGAAATGATGCTAATATTACTTATACCTATAGTATATCTAGTGATTGAAAAAAGTATTAACATATGTGAAAAAATTTTACAATTGATCTAACAAAAAAATTATTGAACAAAAAGTTTTGCTTCTCTAAAACCCCAAATATCAATCATTAAATCATACTTTATTACATGCAATGTTCAATAATTAGATTGTTTGAAAATCCTGACAACAGTAAAGTATTCAAATTGTTAGAGATACACAATAGTTATTTATGTATCAAGGCACTGAAGTTCAATTTTTTATCACGAATATGGAATTTAGTTGCCGAAGCCCGTAATAAACCATGTGAGTGATAAAAAAGAAGTTCAGTGCCGAGATACATATTAATTTTTATTTAAAATCTAAAATTCGAAAAAACTGTAAAAAATTACAATATAGGTTAAGTTTATACATCTGTCAATTGTCAATTGAACCTGACAATCAGTGTTGCCAACCTCGAGAAGTGAAGTTATCGTAAATAACACTCAAAATTATGTGTTTTGTCCTCAATTTCGTCATCGGAATTAATTAGTTAATCCTTCTTGCAGATTTTGTTTCATGTTGCGTCCAAATTTACTATAGTACGTTAATATATCTGCCAAAATTATTCTAATTGTACAATAATTATTTAACGGTTGCCAACACTGGGTTGCTTAAAATCGTCGTATAATGGGTTACTTTAGGGATGATTTCTGAGCTTTTAATGACGATTTTTGAGCACTTTAGTGCCGATTTCAAATAAAAATTTTATTTAGATAAAATGTTTATAATCATTTTTGAAATATGAAAGCAATACTCAAAAATTTATTTTACAAATTACAATAATTGAAACAGAAATAAAAAATTGAAACTCCTATTCTACGCCCGATATTTCCAAAATAGCGGGATATACTGAAAAATATTTTTAATGAAAACTGTAGATATTATAGCTCTCTTCATACAAGTAAAGTATATATTTTTTAGATTATTGAATAGGTATTAAAATAAATATATCATTACGCCATTTACCTATTTCTAAATGTGACATTTTTATGTTTGACGCAGATCTCGATGTATAATATATTTTTGTCTGTATATCTCTGCTACCAGCCGTCAAAATATGACGCTCCAATTATTGGAGAAGAAGCCACGGGGGTAATTTTCTTTTCGGCTGTAAGAAATAACGATCTTATGATCCACAATTCGATGTTTATTTATATCTACTCACCAATAGATAAATTTGCTCATTTTTAAAGAATTCAAATTTTATTTATTCACTCAATTTGTCTGAAATTCAATCTATTATCTTTTTAATAAAGCACTATGGAAGAACCCTCCGCCATCTACACTGCGTTAAATAAACCTAACCTAACCTAACTTCTGTGGAGCCTGCAAATTATTTTCGTATTTTCCAAGCGTAGCGTTTTGATCCCATCGTTAGCGTTAACCTCGGGTCGGTCAAACACCAAACACCACTCAGACCAACTCTTAAGCTTCGTAGCTCTTGGTGCTGGGTGTTGAACATTAACTGAGTAATGACACGTTCATTATTAGAGGACGATGGACTCTCTTCAGTTGATGTTGGGTTTTCTGGTTGTTGAGATGATGCTCGGAGAGAACAAGATACTTGAAACATTAGCTACGAGTACAATAGGTAGCTATTGTCATTTGTAATGCGGTCAGGTGCAAATAAATATCACAAAATTATCCTAATCTGTCAGGCTATTTTGTAAGAATGTTATTGAATAATATATTGTACTGTATCGGGTAAATAGCTCCGTGGTAACGCATCGGAAGAGTCAACAAATCATGAAATTTCAGTTCGATTTACACAGCCGATAGTTGCAATTTTAACTTTATCCTTGTGGTTCACCTTAACATCTTCGAAGGGCCTACTTTGATGATATATTTTATTATATTTTAATACAAGAATGTTTAGGAATCCTGAAAAAAATCTATGACAAGAATGTTGCGAAAATACATTTAAACATGGAAATCTGTAAAATAAAGTAAAGAAACAATAAGTACAATTTGTTTAAATGCAGAATCACCTGCGAAAAAAGTTTGTGAAGAAATATGTTAGGAATAAGATTAGGAATAAAATATATTTCTTGTAATTTTCATGCATCTGCTTTCAATGGGGATTTCAACGTATTCAGATTAATTTTTATTTCATTAGTTTGGGTCACTAGTAACGCAAATATGAAATTGTAAATGAAAAAAAAAATCTTATGAAGTGAGATATGATTTTTAAAAAGATTTCATAAAATTTTAAAGAATCAGACTGTGACGTCACAACGCCTTCAGCTAACTTCAGGATAAACAAGCCCGTGCTCATGGTTATTATGTTGTTAATGTCAACCTGTCAGTGTCTCACAAGTATTTTTACAGTTTTTGTCTAATATATTATATAATAACAATAACAACACATACCTGGAATCAGAGTATCAAAATATTCAAAAATAATATTTGAATTAACAAAAATATGCGCAAAACTAAACATATAGGCATGAAGTGAGCGGCGGCCGTTGTGACGTCACAATTTTCAGGAGAATTTACAATAGACTCAAAATTGAATTTTTCTAACTTAGAATTATGAATGAAATTTTGTTTTTAAACATGTTTTATTGTACCGTTATATTGTGATATAAACTATACAAAAAAGTGACTACTTTACATAAATTTATTTAAACTGGAATACCCTATTGTAAGAGAAACTAAATTATATGTTTAGTAATAATAATATTTTCAGTAATCTTGGTTGCTGTAAAACAAACAAATATACTTTAAATATTAAACAATCAAATTCCGATTTATGTGATGTATATATAAGAAAATAAGAACCACACTAGATTTTGCTTTTTAGTATAGAAACAAAATTGTACTGAAGCGCCCGAAAGGTCAGCGTAATAACTTAACTTTATAAGTTCGGTAAATGAGTTTTTACGGTACGAATAAGATGTTTCCGGACAACGCGACAAAGGAATTTCAAATTGAGTACAGCGAAAATTAATAATGTAGAAAAATAAATGCGGAAAACGATATTATGAATCAAATCCTACTATATTGCATAGCAACGATACAGTACCATAAAAGTAACAATTTAGTAAAGTTCCATTTACCGGACTTAAATGTGATACCAGCATGAAATAAATAAATATACGGTAACAGCAGGTATTGTTTTCACTGATCGATATATATTCTAATAAAGTTTTATACATTTTTTTTAAATTGTTTATGGGCCCATTAAGACAGGAGTGTGTCTTAGTCTACAATAATAATACAAAGCAAATATTAATTTTCTGTGTAGATACTATACAAATATACGAAGTAAAATAGGTGAAAAATTCTAGAATTTTGTGTTCAATTGTACCTACGACATAGAGAATAATATTTATGTAATTTGTCATCATTCATTTCCCACAAAGCAAATAATAAAACTTTACTCTAAGCGTCTACGCTCTTAGTTCTCACCTTTCGTCCAACATAAATATCTGCTTCATGCGTGTGTAACAGCAATAAAACAATCAGTAATAAAATATCATCCGTGCGCACACATAATAAAAGATATGTTTTCACACATATCAATAAATTAAAAATATTAATAAATAACACCGCCACCATTCCATACATAGAATCTCAAAGTATATAAATATTTTGTCTGATTCAAACTGTTCCACAAATTCGATATAGATACATCAGCTTTAAAGAAATGCCTAGGTAATAATTTATCAGCGAAAAACGAAACATACAAAAACCTTTGCAGTTTTCACATCCAAGCGGAATTGTTTCTCGGAAGAGATCAATTTTGTTCTTTTTCTCCACTTCGCAATTTTATTGCAGTGCAATTATCATTTAATTAATTAAAATGCTAAATGAAGAAATACTCGCGCGCTCTGTAATGTTCTAGCTCTTGGAATTAACACGATTTAAACATTTAAAGCAATTTTTGTAATTCTATTATTTCGTAGAATATTTTCAATTGCTAGATAACTTGAAAACTAGAATTAGAAATTGCACTTTTATGATCGCTATAAAATTTTTTAATAGTCCAAACGCAATTATAGTGAAACTAAATTGGGTATATAATGCTTTTAGTAAAATACGTGAACTAATTTTCGCTTTCTTATGTAAGATATCCGCATAGTTTTAAATGAAAGATTTTAAATAAAAACACCTTATCAATAAGAAATATGGGTTTTATTCTGTAAATCTAGGGACTTTCAATTTTTCATAAATCACACCTGAGGTTGATATCCCCCCTCTACCTAGGCCCCACCTTGACGCTTGGATATCTCTCCCCACTCTTTGTAAACATTGTCAGTCTTGTTACATTATCCCCTCCCTGGGATGTTTGCTGACTCCGCCCATTGATTGGCCACGCCCACAAGGTGGAAGGGAGTCCGGGCCAATCACGGCGACGACGTGTGTGGTCCCAGGTCTTCATTACACGTCGCCGTTGCCAATTTAGCGATTCGATGCGCGGCAACTGGACAGACTTATACAAAAAGCAGCCTGTGTTTAGGTGCTGTCCTAATCAATTGTTTTTGCTTACAATAATAGTTCTTGTTGTGTTTTATGAGAAATTTGATTTTACCAATCCTTTATTGCAGTAAAGTGAATTGATTATGCATTAGATTTAGGTACATACATACTTAATGAGCGCACATAACTGATTTCTTAATTGGAAAATCATTTTTACGTACAATATTGTTTCGTTTAGTTTGCAAATTACACTCTGTAACTAATCGTTATTTGTTACAGGCTCCAAAATACCAGATTTACAACCGAGGCTTCCCCAAGTCAATGCATGCTGCCGAAGTTGTAAATCTGTGTTTGGTGCCGTGTTCAACACATTATTTTTTACCGATTTGGAATTTGTAATACCAATTTTGATTATTAATAGTTATTTACTTTACAAGTGAGCAGAGTAAAGAATTACCCACGGCAGAAATTTTAGCACACGATGCCGAAGGCTGAGTGTGATAATTTTATCGAGTGGGTAATTCCACTTTGCCCACGAGTGAAGTATAACGTTTTATCCAACACCTTTTAATAAATGAAAAATGTATTAAAGAAATATTATTGACAGTGACAGATGCTTTAAATTTTTAAATTAAAATATCAATCGAAGTAGTTACCAAGGTGTTGTGTGTTATTATTGTTGTTATAAATAAAATAATACTCACTAGTGACTTTCCTCAAAATTTTACCCACTAGTGGGTAATCTGTTACTTTGCTTTGTTAAAATCGCCATAGTTATAGAGCTTTAATTGAGAGGTGTTGGATAAATTATGTATGTAACGGTTGCTAAAAAAATAATTGTATTTATTTTTCATAAAATTTTATTCTGTTCCTTTTTGAAATTCCTAATGAATTTATTATACATAAAATGGAGTAATTAAAATATTTTTCGCGCTACTTGTATTGTAAGTATGTATTGCAACCATAGTTACTATGTATGTAAGTTACCTTTTATATTTGTTTATAATTTTTCCTTGACGACGGAACTTAATCATTTCACTTACATTCCTAGGAAAATAATCACCGACTACTTGGATATTTTAAATATTTAATTTTTAAGGGAATAAGATTTTTACATTACATAAATATTTATTTCTTATTAATATTAAATATTACAGTACTATTTGTAAATGTACAATTTTTAATAACTAAATTCTCATTTTCTAATAAATTTGTTTGTTCTTTTGTAAAAGAGAGAGTGCTATTTTGTGGATCTTGTTGTGGTAACGTTGAAAGTGAATTAGTTTAAGGAACTAAAGGTGTTTCTTTAGATGTGGAAGCGGTATTGGTGGTTTTCAAATCTCAATACCAACAATACACCAATTTTTAAATAAACGTCAACAGAATGGTTTGTTTTCTTTTTACTGTTTAATATAGTAACATAGCAACAAACACAGGTAGCTTGGATTGAAAAATATAGTAAAAAAAGAATAATGTTGATGACAGATGTCAATCGGGCTATATTTTTTGAATACTTAAGCCTAATTTTTCAGTAGCGCGAAAAATATAATAAGTAACACGGAATGTACATACATCTTAACATCCTCGCAAGTTACTAGGACCTCGGCGTACGCCTCGGCCTAGTACAACTTCCTCGAATGTAAAGATGTACTTACATTCCTTGTTACTTAAATAGCTATTAATTCTTTTTAAATTCTTTAATTCTTAGAATACACTATACTCGTGTATATTTACATTTGGAAGATGCAAATTGCGGTTATGCTGATGAAATATAATAAGGTCAAATTTGTTGTTTCATCATAGCAATAATAAGCAGTAAAAATATATTTACTACCACTACAGTAAAATAAAAATTTAACATACATTTAGCTGTAAAAAAAAATTGCTTAAGCTTGCTTATAAATACATAAGTTGTGGAAGCAAATAAATAATCTTTATTTCTTTTAATTATAGATCTTTGTCATCTTTGATGTGCTATATTTTTTAATTTTTATTTTGTTTATATATTAAAAGTACAGAAAAATACTTTGGTCATTGGAAATTAATATAAATATCTATACCCCTAACTGAAATTCGAACTTGGGACCTTTTATATGCGTAGCAAGTTTACTTTCTATATTATAAAAAAAGATGTAAATATTTGCTTTAATATTGGAATTCACTTAAAAAATAATCATAAAAATAAATCAATTAATTTTTTAGAAACCCAAATATTTTAATTCCATCGTTCCGAGAACAAAACAAAAAACAAACAGCTGTACCTACGAAGTGAAAAACAAAACAAACTCAATTCAAATATCTAGTTTCAATTTTTTGCGTCATTCACTTTTTCAGCGCCAACTAAGCAACCTGCCACAGTGTCAACAACATTAACATAAGTACAAAGTAATTAAAGTAGAAAATGAAATAAAAAACTGTGTTTGAGTGACATTGACTCTGAAACAAATTAAAACACTAATTGAACATTCTTTGGGAAGATGAGAAGGGCTCTGAACGGTGCTCTAGAAAAGTTAATTAATGATTCAACGTATCACCGATCCTTTCTTCCAAGGAATTTCGTTTCCTGATAGTTCATTTACTGTTCTTATGTTTTCATTTGATATTTTTGAGAATTCCGTGCGCCTTGCTGACAGGCAAGACTATTTTATTTACATGGCGGTCAGTGTGCTTGCCTGTGATAAGGGCGAAATATTTTTAAAACACTTCTAATTTTATATTTACAACAATATTAAATTTTTCTATATTAAACTATGTCCAAGTCGATAACAACCTTTATGAAACCAATATATTATACTCATTCATAAAAAAATTTGTTGTCTTGTGTAAGCAAACGTCCGAAGATTATATTCCCCATGTCTCCACCTGTTAAATATATGGGTAATTTCAACGAAAACATCCCCATTTGTTAAGAAACTATGAGCCCAACCCATATGTATTCATACCACTTCAAAATTATACTATAATCAAGTATTATTATTATTTTATTTACACTGTTATTGTCTCTTTATAATTCTAAATTATTACATCTTCAATGTATTTCACTGTACTCTTTCTTAGATAAATAATATTTTTTCGATTTTGGGCATCCAAAATTAAAATACGCTAACTAGTGGTAGAAAGTTGAACTAACCATAAGGTACATAAATTTCATTGTATTTTGAAATTAATTGTTATTTTTTAAAATTAATAACAATTATAGTTATTTTAAGAGTATTCCAATGTAAGTACTACATTTGCTTAAGCCGTATTATTTAAATAAGACGTAAAAATGTAAGGTACATTGTATTTGTAGATTATAGGTTAAGATTGAATTTTCTCCTAAAAAACCTATAAAAACAGGAAAATTTGCTGTACATATGGCAACAGTTCTGCTACCAATAAAAATAAACTATCAATACTAAAGCACGAATTCGCCATCATAAGATATCATACAAAATGAAATTGACATGTACCTTATGGGAATTGAGATCAACGCCATCTCTTGATAATTTGGAAGCCTAATAGCGACAATAACAGCATTTTGATTATTACATATTTTTCAGGTGGTATGAATATATTAGGGATTGGGCTCGTATATGCTTAATTTATAATCAAAAGTATAGTGTGTCAATCATCTCTTTACATAATATTAATTTTAAAAATGTTGGAATATGAATGAGATTTAATTTTAAAATAATACATTCCCAGCATTTGGCTATAAATATTGACAATAATTTCTGCCCGATATGACAGCACTTGGTTGCTGTGAAATAGGTATAAGTGTAATGTTAGTTGCAAGGGTGGATAAAAGGGTTGGCGGGGGTTATGGGGGCGGTGCCCCTCCTCCTTGGGCTTATTTTTTTTATCAATTTTATTTTACTTTTACCCTTGACCCTTATAGAAATAAAATCGCTGAAAAACATTTAATACTTTGGTAACTCTGAAAAGTTTTCAAAATTTGGATTGCCAGACAATTTCCGAGACAAAATCGACGTTTATATATCGTTATATTATCCGTGGTAAATGACAGAGTCAGAATTGATTAAAATGAGAATTGTTTAGTGAGAATTGTTTATCAGTATTAAATGACAGTGTTTAATAATAATCTTACATTTTAATAGACTTAAAATTATTTAGTGTTAACCTTAAAGAACATTTTCTAGATCCGCCCTTGGTTAGTTGTAACAACATAAATAAAAAATTAAACATGTTCTATTATATTTATATTTAGAGGCAAATTTAGTAAATATTAAAAAATCATTGTTTTCTGATATATTAAACGAATTATTTATGTATATTCATGGTGCAACTTTAACCACCAGCAATAGTTAACTCCTGGACATTTTTATTTTTTTCTATTGACCTTGACTATATTAATTATTATTAGTTTTATAGTTTTGCGTGAACCGCAAACTCATATCCCCCTTAATAAATATTTCGTAAAATAATAAATATAACTTTTTTGTCAACAAAAATATAATTTTGTGTTTATTCTTAATATTAATTAAAAGTCATATTCCAACACCAACACAACACATTTTGAGGTTGTATGTCATCGTTCTTTCATATTTGAAAGGATTCCTACCTCCACTACAAAATTAAAAACGCCTCAATCCTTATAATGAACACAGAAAAATACATTAATTCTTCTTGTAATATTCCAATAGTTTTTAAATTTTTAAGTGCTTGAAATATATTATTAAAGAGAAAGAAAATTTACGAGTTTTTCTAAATTGAACTATTTACTTAAGCGAGATTATTAAGTCACGTTGCAATCGTTTGTCTTTCAGACACTTTTATAGAGAATTCTTCGCTGTCTCCTATTCTTTTCTTTCTTGTTCCCTTCTTTTTTAATTGAAAAGATACAAATTACTTTAATTCGTTTTCTTCGCTGTTGAATTAAGCTAACTTGACTATACATTGCACTCATATTTGATATTTCAGCATATTTATTTGCGAGTAGTTATTGATTAATACTACAAAAGCATAATGACAACCAATTAATAATCTATATATTTTCGGAAGATTTGGTGGTTGCCACATTAGATTCTAATAACAATATCATTTTCAAACTTCATAAATAGAACTTGGAAATTAAAATTACGAGCTCAGATTTTCGTAGCAAGTCATCAACTGGAAGTGATATTAAATAGAGTTAAAGTAAACTTTATTATAATAAAAAAGATGTAAAATAATATTAGCTACAATTTTTGTTCGAAATTGTTTTCTGTTTTGTACCGTTTAATATTATTTTATTAATTCACTCCTAATTCAAAACAATAGCGCATCAATTTACTATCAATCAAATACTAAAAACAGCAGTTCTATTTTAAGGTTTTTACTCTGCCCAATTCTGTGTGTAATCTAGTGTAATCTTCGTTTTTAGCTCATATTCAAACGTTCCTTATTCATTTCAAAATAATGCGCATCGATTTATTCCTCTAACGATATACAAGAAAACTACAATTCTACTTAAAGATTTCTACCCTATCTCTTCAATTCCAACCGTAAACTACCACTTTATTTTCAAGATATCTACCATTCTCTTACTTATGAGTACGAAGTTCCGAAGAAGATTTCTGCTACAGCATTATGTGGTTGCAGCTACCAAATTAGAGATGGTGCTGCTGGAACTTAAGGAAATTTTATAAAATGTATTCTAACAATCGATAAATATATTAAAAATATTTGTTTTTCCATTTAAACTATGATAAAAATGTGGGCAAATAAAAATATGTAAACTAATTTATCGCATGTTATTTTAAAGTGGTAATCAATAATACATATGAAAGGTGTTTATTAAAAAACAAACAATTTTCATTATATTGCATTTGCACTGTACAAAATATGCTAGTATTTTTTAAAATAATTTATTAATTGTATGATTTACAAGGCATATATTATATTATTAATTATACAATATTATAAATATAATTACAATCACAAATGCTTTATTAACGACAAATAAAACATACACAAACATACAAAGTACATACTGTCATTATTGACTTTCAAAATCAATTTCTTTAATTTTTATCTCATCTTCGTCATCGGTACTGTAATTTTCTTCGTACAGAATTTCAATTGATTCTTCGTCATCGATTGTAATCACACTCTTATCATTTTCTTCTTGAAGTTCTTCATCAAACTGGAAAATTCGTTGAATTTCATCTTCAGATTCGTCTTCATCATCCTTATTATATTCTTCTTCATTTTGGTTTTTGGCGTCTTCATTTTTGGTTAATACTTTGTTTTGTTCAGTACTCTGAGAATGTTCCTTCTTAAAATTTATTTTTGGTTTGGTTTTGAATTCGTCATCTTCAATAATTGGCGACACTATTTTACGATTGTAACGCACCATTTTGATAGTAAATGAAGTGTAGATTTTAATATCTTTTTGGTATTGTGCCCGCACTGTGAAATCTCCGACACTAAAGTGAAACCCAAGTTAACTTCTGCTGCTTATATACTGACGTCCGAGCAATTTCTATAGATTCCCCTAGAAAGATTGAAATCTGAAACAATTTATGCTTATCGTAATTCTAATTATAATTTATTTTCGTTATGATTTAATTTCTCATTGTACTGATTACTGAATTGTTATTCTTTCCATCACGTAATGTTTTATTTGTTTTCAAATACTTTATACATGACTTTACAATAAAAGTATTGTTGTTCTATAAACTGTAATACAATCTTTGAAAAATATTGGTCTAAGAATGTTTTGTGTTGATGAATTTGAAACAATTTCTGTGAGTCATATGATGTACAGAAAAGATAATGTACATAAAAATGAATATTTGTATATGTATGTTGTGCATGTAAACAAGTGTTGTTATATTATTGATATTGTTTTGTTTACGATAAGCATACAACATTAAATTATAAGCATAGCTACAGGATATGGATATCGTGATAGCAATTCATATCTTTAATCAAAATTATGCCTTGTTGCATTCAATGTACCAGTGATACAAACTGACGGGTCACAAATATTAAATTTACAACCAGTAAATAAAATTTAATTGTATTAATAACTAAAATATAAAGCTATAATAATTTTTTTATTCATTTAAAGCAAAGTGCAATGTTTATGTAAACATAAAAGGTAAAACATGCATTCATTTTCCCTACTATTGGCTACACTGTAAATTAGAATGACAACTGACAAGTCGTTTTATTTCAGTTCGAAGGGCACGGGTGACGAGTGTGATGGTTAGAATTAATAGCTCTCTAATAATTTTTGTACAAGTTAAGTAAATTTTGACAGAATTTGATATATTTTTTTAGACAATATGTTGTCATCGTGTTGTGCTGCAAATATCTCAGAATTTACTGCTGTAGTTCGATAATAAATACCGGCAAATTGTTGTGGCTCTAAATGACAGTGACAGTAGACCATATGCCTCAGCAAGAGAAATACACAAATTCGTGTATGAAAAAAATGTGGATTTAGCATTCCGTTATCTATATTTGTTTTTAAAGTAAGTGTTGATTTTACTGCACAATTTGTGGTATTTAATTTCAAGGTTGCTACATAATTTATCAAAAAATACAAAACATTGTTTGTATTATAAATACAACGCTTAAATCTTCATTATTGCTTTTTGTTCCAGATGGAGAGGACTAAAATTCCACACTATCCTTCTGATTTAAATTTAAAACCTTACGATGTCCATAATTTGGTACATACTCACTCTGTTTCGAGAAAAAAGTGGTGGTTAGGTTTCTGTAGTGCTGTGCTCGGCGTACTTTTGTTGCTATATTTATTTATTTATCAACAGTTACAAACCAGGATAGGTGAGACATCTTTACAAGGCGGTTTAGTAGGTATGCATAGCTTGTTGCATTATTGATATACTTAACTGCTACAATTTAATTTTAAATATATTCATCTCAGGATGTACATTACCTCATTTAATTTTTTTTATATTTATTTCTCAGCATTTCAACATTTGTTGATCCCGTTGTGTCTAATATTCACAACATTCTAACAGTTTTATATATTCTCTTACGAATAATACGCTGATATTCAAGGACGTTATAGGTTTTTAATATTTCTTTGAGTCTAGCATTTTAGTATATTAATGTGTTAGCCTGGCATAGAACCGAAAAGAAATTTAAAATTTTCTTCTACGGTGCGGTATCAAATTGGTATGCTATAAATTGCATGAATTAACATAGTATCTCTCAGAAAATTAGCTTTTGTATAAAATAAATGTGGCTAAAATGGTTAAAATTCTCTTGCATGAATAATACGAATTTACTCTTGCATGCCAAGGCATGTTTCATGTTGACATTATTATAACTTTCTTTTTACGACATCAAAGTTTAGACCTTGTAGTTTTTCAAGTGATATTTTTTTGTAGTGGGTATAGCAGGTTGGAATTTCAATACTTCGCGGGATATGCGACAGTATATCTTGCCGGATAACACGACAGCAGTTCAACAGCCGTCGCATTTGTGCTCCAAACCTTTATTTCTTCTAATCATTGTCTGCTCAGCCGTGGACAATTTTGAATCTCGCAACGCAATTCGACAGAGTTGGGGGTCCGAATCTTTTGTAAATAATGCTTCGGTTAGGGTTACTTTTCTTCTGGGGCAAACGGAGAATCAAACTATACAAGTAAGATATTTTTATATAATAAAATAAGATCGTTATACACAATACATAAAAAATTCTAATTGCGTGCGTCCGCTTCAACATGAACGTTAAATAATAAATGAGTTTTATTTCAGGCAAAACTGTACACTGAGAATCAAGAATTCGATGATATTATCCAAGAACGCTTTATAGATTCGTATAATAATTTAACTCTGAAATCTGTGATGATGCTTAAGTGGGTGAATAACTACTGTGCAGAGAATGTCAAGTTTATCATGAAGACAGACGATGATATGTTTGTGAATGTGGCTCCTCTAGTCAAGCTTCTCAAAGCGAGAATCAAACCGCAGGCGCTCCTGATTGGGTCCCTCATTTGTGGGGCTCGGCCTGTTGCAGACACCAAGAGCAAATGGTATGAAATTATCTTTTACGTTTCCTTTAATGATTCACTTTATTTTAAAAATTGTCATTTATCACTAAATTTGATAAATAGACTTTATGTGTCATTGTTTATTATGTCACAATTTAACCTTGATCTTTAACTCATATATGGTATAGACATTTGAACTAAATATTTAGTGTATGATTAATTTTTTATGAGTATTCATTTTAACCAGTAAGTGTGTTTTAAAAATGCGAATTCATAAATCAAATCAATAATACATAACATCACGTAATATTCCCACACAATCAATCTCCTCCAAACATTCTTATCTTAGTGCACCATTTCCACCTCGCCCACATTATGATGCTTGTCTAATCATTCATTCATGCAACAAACCATGAATCATGTCTAACCACTTATTCCTCACTCACCCGCATGTATTAGTTTCACCAACATTTCATTCAACATCCGCTCGAGATGATCACGCACTCTCAATTAATAACTAACACCAATGTAATCGATAAATATGGATTTTTGCAAAAAAAATTATCAATACGTTAAATGTTGATATACATATACAGATAAGTTAAGTTATTGTTATTTGAAAATAATAATTTTAACACGGTCTTGACATGAGCTAATCTACAAAACTCCAAAAACGTAATCTTTTTTTACTGAAATTCGTGTTTATGTGCATTTTAAGGTAATAATTACGGTTTTAGTGATTTCAATTTATTTTTTAGTATTTTTGTGCACTTTTACCGTAATAAAAAACTATAACTGCGTGTAAATGGAGAACGTTCTTAAATAAATTATTTATTACCATTCGAAATATCAAACCAAGTCATTGTAAATTATCACAATTGTAAGCTTTGATTTTTAAAGTGACATACAACAATTTTATTTAATGAATGCGTAAACATGGGTTTATTTAGTTTCGGAGTATAATTTTTTTATTTTATTTAAAAGAAACGGAACGTCTTAAAATAATTTTTAGGAACTTGAATCGAACCTGGACCGCAGGTTTTATCCTCAGCTGATCCCAGCCTCACTATTTCCAGTTCCCAATTCCTGACTAATGGATCGAAGGTAATTTACCATTTATCATTTCCTATAATTAAACATCTGGAGTGGGCTCCACACGACTTTCTTATACTTCTAAATCTAAATTTGATTGTAAATTACTCTTGACACATGTTTGACATATAGAATAGATTTTTCAGTTATTTGTAACTGTAAAATACAATTTTGTGTATTTTTGCTTCTTATATTTATATGAAGAGCTGATTAGATTTTGAATAAAATTGGTCAACCGGAAGTATCTTTTAACAGATTTCCGTAAAAAAACACGTTAAATTAAAATTTTCAACAATTTATGTTATTTTGAAAATTGTATATGAAAATAGTTATTATTTAGTGAGCATGTAATGTATACTATTACTCATGAGAATGCAGTTTGCATCACGAGCGAATGCGAGTGAGTAATAGCCATTACATGCGAGTAAAATACTACACTTTATCCACAACATTTCGTCAAATATTTGTTTTGAAATTATAAGATGAAAACAATTTTTGCTCTGACAAATACAAAAAATTATTTGTTTATCAACATGACAAAATATAGCAACCATCGCTAGGCTACGTATTGTTGCAACAAAATTTTTGAACTGATTTGACATTTAACAGAAAATCTTAAAACTAATTAATCAGCTACAGGCAGATTCATAAAAGGGATTAGCGTTTACTCCGATTTTCAATCATCTGTTACTTCGTTTCTAAATTAATTATATTATCAAAATGTACTAAATTTTATACTAACCAATCTTGATAACAACCTTAATTAAAATAATTATGTTCTGAGAATGGAAAATAAAGTTATAAGTAATAATAAAAAAGGAGTTAGTGCTAATGCCTTTTATGAATCTGCTTGCTAGAGTTTAAGCTTAAAAACAAAATAAAAATATGAAAAATGAGAAAAATAGTGTCTTTGGCTTTTTTTGTGGAAAAATTATTTAAAAGTCATTTTGATTTTACTCTTTTGACAAGTAATATTTGAATTTGACATAACGAATGAATAATATTAATTTTTCGAACTGTCAATATTATTTCATTAGCAACAGTAACAAAGGTCATTAATTGATAAACAACGATTGAATTATAGGTATATTATTTGACAGTTGTGGATAAAAATAGTTTCTTATTGTGTAGTACAAATAAAAATATACACATGTGTTGTTTTTCGTCAGGTATGCACCAAAGTACATGTACCCTGATCGGGTATATCCGAACTATTTATCGGGTACCGGGTATGTAATGTCTTCCGATACTGTTGGAAGGTTATACAAAGCAGCTTTACAAACACCATTATTCCATTTAGAAGATGTATATATTACAGGTATGTTTGCATGAAAAATGCACTCTTTCCTCTTATGTTACTTCTTCTCTTACTTGTGTTAGGTATGTGTGCACGCGCTGCCAAAATCAAACCTCAAAATAATCCAGCATTTAGCTACCAAAAACGAAAATTAGATCAATGTATTTACAAAGACATTATTACTTCCCATCGTATTACCCCGCGCGAAATGCATAAAATGTTTTATCTATTGCATCAACCAGATATTGTGGAACTGTGCAAAGAGCAGCTTACAGCGACACCAACAAGCTCAACGGGAATCGTCGAAAGAAAAAAGAAAAGGAACAATTGTTATTAAAGGTTTGTATCGTATTGTAAATGATCTGTAAATAATGTTATGTAAAAAAGTGAGAATTTGATATTATTTGTTAACTTTTTTTCTTTTGATTTTTTAAAATATTCAAATCAGGAAGGAATAGTCTCCCAACGTTTATTTATTCTAAGAATATATTTTATTATCTCGAAATACTAGGAAATGAATTCTCGTAGTCAATTTATTTTGTAAACATACGATTAAATAAAGTGGTGCAGTCTAACTATACGTTAAAATATATGCAGCTATTAATTATATTTTATCAATATCAGCAATGTTTCGTAAATGAAAGGATAGGATTTATGGTCTCATAGTTAAGACTACAACACTATTATTTAATGAGTTTTATAATTACTAATTGACCGTATCTAATTTTAAAATTTATCGTAAATTATGTCTTTTATAGTGTAATAATGACGAAAGTCCGCCCAATACAATTTATCACTTAATTTGTGTCCCTGTAGTTTGATTGATTATTCTTAGATTAAAAGTTTAAAAACATTTATTGATTAACTAATAATTTATGTGTAATTTCCGACGTATTTATTTAGTCAAATATTCCCACCATACTACCAAAAATTACTCTCATTTACTTGAATCTCTCATAATGTTTTCTTTAAATACAAAAATATATTTTTGAATTACGGATGTACATTTAGTAGTGCCAAATTTGTAATACTTGAAATAAAATTATAAGTAATTCTAGAATTGACTTATTTTAAGTTTAGAAAAGATAGTGCGAGTATGAGATCTCAATTTTTTGCATTTATTAAGCACGTATTGTTTTTAATAAAGTTACACTTTGTCCGTCCTTCAAAAGTTACTTTTTATCGAGCAGCAATTTGTTTAATTACTCTTTTATTACCAAACAAGTCGTTATTGAAACAATTAAAATAATTGTTATGTTCTAAGAACTGTACAACCTATTCAGCTGTTTAATATTATCAGTTTTAAGTTTTGTATTATGCATTTTCATTTGTTGATGTGAATGTATATTATTATGATAACTTATGTGATTTGTGAATCGTATACCGTGGAATTTAACTTATTTATACAAAGTAGAAATTTGTAACTGTTGAAAGGGTGCCTTTAAATATCATAAATATTTATATTAATATTTTCATTTCATAACAGAAAATGTACATGCAGCTATTAGAAACGTGATCCTTAATATTATATTAATTTAATAATTAAATTAATGTCCGATATTATAAAGAAATTTAACTGCCACTTAAATTTAATTTAAAGTAAATTTATTCGTTTTTAATTAGTGCACATCATTTCAATTATTTTTTGTCATTTGGATAATTGGATGTAAATTTAATGTGGAAGTAAATTTAACTGGAATTTCTTTATAATATCGGGCATAAGTCTTTGAAAGGCAAAGTAAGGTTGCTAATCTCATAATTAAACATTTGGACGAATATTTATAACAGTGCTTTAAATTTTAAATAAAATTAAACAAAATCATTCCTTCGTTAAAATAATACTAATCGTGAGTTACGTAGCACTGTTCCAAATAAAATGCAACATAGAATGTCAATGTCAAATGAACTTGACATCATACTTTAAAGGTGTTTATTAATGAAGAAAATATTCGAATGATTACTTAGTAAAGTATATTTTAACTTATAGTTTGAGAAATATTTCAATGTTTGCTAATTTATTTCTTGAACGTCCTGGTTTATTATCATTGACAACCTATTAATTTTGTGTTTTATCTGAAACAGTACGATAATAAATATCACTGGTATCCATGTAAATAAATTAATTACAGAAAAGTAAATACTGCATCTTAGTTGAAACTCACAATATGGAATCAGCTATATAATTTTCAGTATTAACATTTTTTTATCGAACTTGTGAAGTTTTCTTAGAATGTTAAATAATATTAGGTGCCAGATTTCTTGTGTAATGTATAATACGAACACCTTGTATAATAAGATACCTACCTAATAAAACTAAAATAATTCTATTATTAACGTAATATCACAATTTGAACAAATGTTACTAAAATAATAATTACAAGACATAAATAATAGTAATTCAGTTCTGGTTAATATTTTGTCTAAAGCCAATTCGAATAATATGCTTTTTTATAGAATGTGACAGTTGCCTGTCAAATAAAGTGCTAAGTATTATGCTTCCTATTATTAGCTCGTCAATTATAACTGCTTTTTACAAAATATAATTTGAAAATGAAGATGTAGGTATTTAAATGTTGCCATTTAGTTTACACAAGTCGTAGTTTTTTGAATGTATAGAAAATGCGTCCATATTTGTACTAATTTATAATTTAATATTAAGCTTATATATAAATGACAACTGGTAATTAAAAAATTGAATTAAATTCATAAATTAACAACATACATTTTCAACTACTATAGACATATCAGTCTTCGTTTATAATTAGTTTTTAATCAAGCACAAATTATTATTAAAATATTGTCTATTGACTATTTTATTATCAGCTGTCATTAAGAAATTGGGAATATAATATCGGTGCTCTTTAGCATTGTTATACAATTTGGTTAATGGATTTATAAGTTTCAAAATGTATACTCTTTATAAATTTTTGTAAAAAGTAAAATTGTAACATCAAAACACTTAGAGTAGTAGTGATACGATTGTATATTTTATTTCTTAACACTTCTCGTTCATCTGTGATGTGTATATAGAAATATATTTCTTTAAATTTAATGAATTTTTCAATGACTATAGAATTAAGAGTAGAATAAGTACCTTGAACATCCAAAATATGCAATATTATATATTAGTAAAATAGCTGATAGCTGAATTATCATATCCCTTCAGATTGAAGGACACGAATGTAAAAAACAAACTGAATTCTATAATTTGTATAAATTGTACCATATAATACAAACATTAATTTATCGTTGTAATTCAATAGTTTATGCCTAGAAAATTATTAAGGCATACCTACGTCTTAGGAAGGAAATTCAGGTATGAAAAATATTTTGAATCAAAACGTCGTCAGTATTATATTTATGTTTTAATATTTGAGTAGAAATTTTCGTGTAGAACAATTATGAAAGGTTTCTACATAATATAAAAAATATTCATTTCTCAACCGAATATATTTATATGTTCATTTTACAATAAACTAATTTGCAAGTTGAAAATAACTTTTTATTACTATACTAACATTATTTTTTATAAACAAAAACATTTCGATACATACCCCCAAACATGTACTGCCGCTTTACTTTTAAAATATTTTATTCAGTAAAGTAAATACTAAACTATTTGTGGGGTAACACAATCAACCAACAATCTCAATAGAACAATAAATAGCATGCTCGTGTTCTCACTCAAAATATATCAAATAACAACATGTATTTCTGATTATTTGATAATATATACTTCCTAATATTACATCTCTAAATTATTGTAACATTTTGTTTCAGATGAAAATATCTTAAAATCTATGGTATATTTAATGTTTAAATTTATTCCCTATGATGGGAAAGAAGTTCTGGTAAACTTTCTGCAGTGCAGAGCTCTGCATACTTTAGTTGTTTATTTATCTATCAACAGTTACAACTCAGTATGGAAAACACCACGCAGATAATATTACAAGACAGTTTATGTATGTATTTATTGTTGTTACATAAAAAATATTTTCAGTTTTTCAAGTGATTTTTTTTTGTAGTGGGTATAGCAGGCTGGAATTTCAAAACTACACCGGTTCAGCAGCTGTCGCATTTGTACACCACACAACTAAACCTTTATGTAATAATAATAATGATTTCTTTTAATCACAGTCTGCTCAGCTGTGGACAATTTCGAATCATACAAAGCTATTCGACAGAATTGGGAACCCGAAATTTTTGTAAATAATGTTTCGGTTAGGGTTACTTTTCTTCTGGAGTAAACGGGGAATCGAACTATACAAGTAAGATTTTTACATAATAATATATTTAAATAAAAATTGAGTGGGAATAATCGTGTGCGTCCGCAATGTTCATGACATTAGTTTCATTTCAGGCAAGAATTCGATGATATTATCCAAGAACACTTTATAGATTCGTATAATAATTTAACTGTGAAATATGTGATGATTAACTGTACTACTAATGCAGAGTTTCTCACACAAACAGACGATGGTATTTGTAAATGTGATTTCTCTAGTCAAGCTACTCGGAACCAGTAGCTAATAACAAGCACTCTAAATTTGATATCTCTATCGTGAAGCTCTACCTATTTAAAACTCAAGAAGTAAATGGTAAAATAGTAACAGTGTTACTTTATTGCTTAACCTGAACTAAATTATATTTCGGTATTTAAGTGTAAATAACTGATATTTTTGTTAGGTATGCACCAAAGTATTTTCGAATTATTTATCGGATACCAGATATTTAATGACTTCCAATACCGCTGGGAGGTTATAAAAATCAGCATTAAAAACATCATTGTTCTTTTTTGAAGATGTATACGGTTATATTACAGGTAATGTACGCATGAACTAAATAAATTCCCTGCACATGCATAATATGCAATTTTATTAAAATATTTTATAAAAATATTTTACATTTTGCATATTACAAACATTATTTACAAAACTATATTACAACATAAAGTACACTCTGTTTTTACATATTAATATCACCCTTATACAAAATAATTATAATTTACGTTGAAAATCTTCGGCCATTTTTGAGATGCGTTTTTCGTCGCCTTTACGTTTTGTCTCTTGTATATCTTTTCGAAGCTCTTTATAATACATCAGTTTTTCATTTACTTCGCTGATGTATTCTTCGAATCCATCATCTTTTTCGTTGTTTTTCGCAAATTCGGACATCAGTTTTCGTTTCTTCTTTTTATGTTTTTTGTTTGAACTTTCATCTTCGTCAGCTGTTTTGGATTTTTCTTCAAATCCATCATCTTTGTTTTCTTGCTGATTAGACACGCATACATTTTCTAGCATGTTGGTTATTTTTGAAATCTTTCTTTTTTCAAGTCTTTTCATTTTCTTTATTTTGCGTCTCTCTTGTTTTGCTATGTAATATTCTGTTCTTTTCTGGACTTCTAGATACATGTCTTCGTAGTTTTCTGTTTGAGAATGTTTCCTTTTTTTGTAGTTTCGAGCTTCTAAAACCTCAGTTTCATCATTGGATTCTGCTGCAGTTTCAACTTTTTTCTTTTTTGACTTTTTCTTTTTATGTAGTTTTGGTTCATATGTTTCAGAGTCACTTAAACTATATTTCTTTTGTGAAGTATTTTCTTCAATTTCCATACTGTTTGCTGCGTTTTTCATTTGTTTTAAAAGACGCATTTCTTGTTCTTCTATTCTAGATAACTTTCCATTTAATTTTAATCCATGGCGTGCTCCTCTGAAAAAAGACAATGTATAAACATAGTATATCGGTTCTTTATTGTGTCCATAAACTATACTTATGTGCTGTTCTTCCACCACAAGCTGCAAATAATTCTTCATCCGTCATATTTGCAACTTTTACGTTTTCTATCACATCATTTGTAGTAACAGCAACTTTATCTTCATGATCTACGACACCTGAAGGTGTTAATTTTGACGTTTTTAAGAAGCATCCGTACTCGAGGTTATTTTTCTTTTTTAAATTCTTATACGAATACTTTTTTGTTGTTATATCAACGGAATCATCAGTGTTCAATTTCATTTTGATACTTCCATCATTTGAATGAACAACCTACAAAATGAAATGCCGTAAGTAATAGAGACAATGAGATAAAAAAAGTTATGACAGACATTAATATTGTCGGCAGCATGATTGTACACATTTTCCCACCAGTTAAAAGTGAATTGTTCTGAACTATCATGACCAACACCTGCACTATCAAATTTTAATTTTGGTTTTATGGCTTCTTTTATACCAGATTCCTCTTTACCCAAGCCCTTTCCTAAAAAAAGAATTACGTAAATAAAATAATACCCTATTATACAAAATATAACAATTGTAATATAGTACCTTCTTCCCAACCATATTTTAATAACTGACGTCGAGCAAAATCCATTTTAATACATATATTAAATGTTTTTTGTTTTGCAAATTTAGGTTACAAAACACATGGTCCAAATAAATTTGACAAGTGATTGCAGTGACATATAACCTATAACGTTTTATAGTGGAACTAGTATCATAATCTGCTAAAAAATAAATTATAGTATTCAATTTTAAATTAAATTAAATATTTGAAGAAGTATTACATTATATTAGCTACATATATAAATTGATAATACTGGGTACATATCGAAAACTAGGGCGTTAATTGAATTAATTTTTTTGAGAATGATTTCATTTGGGATGATGTTTTAATATTACAAATGCTACCAAAATGGATTTCATAGTTTATACTTTTTATTAGAAATTTATAAACAAACAAATTAGTACTTATACTCGTATACATACGACGTATATGTATATTATATCGTGTACGTATTTAATTTATATATTTTTGTTTTGTCCTATGAAATCATATAAAATCGGAAATATTATACAATATTATTATTGTTGTCATTATTATTATTAATACATATTTTATTTGCAATATGTTTAAAAGCAAAAAATGTATTTTTATCGCAGTGAAGGTTCTTTCAATTAAGGATACACGTGGCTAGTGTTGGTCGAAACTTGTCGCATTCCATTTAGCAATGAAAGCATTGGATCGGAGTTGGCCTACGTGACTTTTGCATGATTGTGCGGAAGCGGGGTATGGTTTTAGGTATCTATCTGCCATGTTCGATTTCGTTCAGTTGAGTTTTGTTCGCGAAGGTAGAAGCTGCGTCGCTCTGTGCTATTTGATTTTGTGAAAACTCAACTCCTCGCGTACATTAAATGTGAATTTTATAGTTGGATATGGTATGCAATTACTGTATTTAAGTATAAAATTCAAGTTTGACCGTTGGGTGATTAAGTGGGTGATTAAATTTGTGAAATCGGTTAGCAGTCGGGCATTTTGGATGGAGGCTGGGCGCGTTCGCGAACTGAAGTGATAGGTGCCTGATCACACATTCGTCTTACAATCAAAATTTATCGTTCGCGAGTGGGCTTCTCTCACTACACAAGAGTATGATTTCGTACGTTTGGCTCACGCAGTGCATGCCTGGAGTGGCTCGTACAGTCTGTGAGTCTGTCCATCTTCCTATAGGGTGGAGAGAACAAACCTCTGCAGGTCATACTGTTGTGTCCGTTGCAACTACGTGTAGAATCAGTGAACGTTCGCGGAGTATGATTTCGTATGTGCGGCCTACGCAGTACGAGCTGGAGTGCTTTAGTACAGTCAGTAGGTGGGTGGGTGAGAACGCACCGCTGCAGGTCATACTCTGTGTCCGTTGTAGAATCAGCCGGGAACCGTTTACGGGATTTTTGCAAAGCGCTCTGTCTTCACGTGAAGACCATCGATTCAATTTATTCCGATTACTGGTTTAGCGCTAACGCGGCGCGTGGGGCATGCTCACAGCAGTCCGATCATCTAGAGTGGATCCAGAGTCATGACTGGTACCATCTCTCGGCAAATATCGCATCCGATGCGCCTTAACAGTTTTCTGAGGTTTCACGATAACTTTTCAACCACACAAATGATAGGCTCTTTGTGAATGGTTAGGTTTTCAATGTGAATTCCGGATGGCAGAGAAAGTAGTTGATCGGCTAACGTGATTCTGTGACATGAGCTCGGGCCCCTGCGGGATCGCGAAGTAGGAGACCATGCGGGGTTCGGCTAGACGACCCACGTTTCTTTTTTGAAAACAGACAACACACCGGTTGCTGTTATTAGAGTCAAAGAGGCACTGGAATGTCTGTGGGGTGGTGTGAATCTTAGTTTTAATTTAGCTTTAATGGTTTTGGGTACCTTTAAGCTAATTTTAAGTTAATCCATTTTATTTCAGCTTTAATTTAAGTTAGGTTTAAGTCTACTAATCCATGTACTTGTATTCCTTTACAGCATTTCTCTTTCAGATTTCTATTTTTAATACGTAAGTTTTCATTTGCAGATTTAAATTGTTTCAATGTTTTAAATTTTTTCTGTTTTTATTTGTTTACAGAGATCAAGAATAATGAAGACAAGAAATAGTAGTACTAGAAGTAAGATTTATTTTTATTTTTTCAACCTTTCTGTTGTTTATTTATTTCTAATTTATTGTTTTTATTTTTCTAGAATCATTGCAGTCAGCCACCGTGGGAAATGAGAAATGTAGCTGAGACAACCGTCGTTGGAGCAGTAGCTGCGGCAGCCACCGTGAGAGATGGGCAATGTTCCTGTGTTTACCATCGAGGGAAGAAGTTGCAGATTCTACCGCCGATGGAAATCAATCATCCGCCGTGGGACAGAACTTCTCGTCCTGAATTTCTCTTTATTTATATATTTTTGTGCTTTTTTCTCTTCCTTTTAGTATAGGTGTTTACTGCTTCCATTGTTTATTTTATTTTTGTGGTTTGTTTTTGTTCTGTTTCTTAAAATAGGAATGAAGATGACAGGAAACTTAGTCGTCTTCGCTGGATTTCTACGTGTTTACTTTCTACTTCACACATGTAATTATACATTGTTTCATTTTAATTTGCAGTGTCTTATTTATTGTGTTGTTTCAGCCAAGAGTTTGCGGCTGGCAGATGCAGTTGAAGAGTCTTCAAGAGAGTTTCAAACCTCGTAGTCAAGAGCCTGCGGCCAGCAGATGCAGTTTCAGAGCCTTCAAGGAATTCTTCAACATAGTTCGCCGTTCCCAACACAAAAGTAAGTACATTAAATTAATTTATTAATGAATTGATTTATTTACTAATGTATTTCTGTTTGTTTAGTGGGCGGCGACACTGCTCTTCTGTCCTAGGTTTTTTGGAAGTTTCCCTAGGATGTCAGGCAAATGCCAGAGGAGTTTCAGTCTCTTTCTTCCAATGTCAATCCAGGAGATCTGAACTTTGTATTCATTCCAAATAAATAATATAATAAAAATTATATACTCGTACATGTACTCTTGTGTTTTATTTAAGTTGTAATAATAAATAAAATACCTATTATAACTTGTAATTATTCATTGAGATAATAAAGAATTTGTTACAGAAATAAAATATGTTTTATTTACTTTCAAACAAGAAAAACAATAGTTCAAATTAATATTGATATTTAATAAAAGAAAATTCATAATTTTAATTTATTCCTTTTAATTTTAATCTTATGTATCTCTGAAATGGTAAGAGATATCGCGGCTCTGAAAAAAACCGTCCCGAGATACAGCGTTGCTCTATATGATCAGCGAGAAAAAACTCTCGAAAAGGTGAAAATAGGGTAGTTTTTTAAGGGTTGCTTTTAAAAACTTTAAACCCTTATAACTCGAAAACGGTAAGAGATATCGCAAAAATAACGAAACTTTACCGAAACATATAAACTCTGTCTAATATAACTCCCTCTGCAACATATTAGAAGGACAAGGGCGTAGGGCATGCCCTTATCAATTAAATTTTTGTGTTTCAAATGTGATCAAATCGACAAATTGTCGCATTCACATCCGATAGTGTTGCCATCTCTTAGTAAATTTGTGAACCATTATGAAGGGATTTATTCAAAATAAATAAAGTACATACTGCTCTATTTAATTTTATAAGGGCTGTATCTCTGAAATGGTAAGAGATATCGCGGCTCTGAAAATAACCGTCCCGAGATACAGCGTTGCTCTGTCTGATCAGCGAGAAAAAACTCTCGAAAAGTTGAAAATAGGGTAGTTTTTTAAGGGTTGCTTTTAAAAACTTTAAACCCTTATAACTCGAAAACGGTAAGAGATATCGCAAAAATAACGAAACTTTAGCGAAACATATAAACTCTGTCTAATATAACCCCCTCTGCAACATATTAGAAGGACAAGGGCGTAGGGCATGCCCTTATCAATTAAATTTTTGTGTTTCAAATGTGATCAAATCGACAAATTGTCGCATTCACATCCGATAGTGTTGCCATCTCTTAGTAAATTTGTGAACCATTATGAAGGGATTTATTCAAAATAAATAAAGTACATACTGCTCTATTTAATTTTATAAGGGCTGTATCTCTGAAATGGTAAGAGATAACGCGGCTCTGAAAAAAACCGTCCCGAGATACAGCGTTGCTCTATCTGATCACCGAGAAAAAACTCTCGAAAAGTTGAAAATAGGGTAGTTTTTTAAGGGTAGCTTTTAAAAACTTTAAACCCTTATAACTCGAAAACGGTAAGAGATATCGCAAAAATAACGAACCTTTTCCGAAACAAATAAATACTGTCTAATATAACCCTCTCTGCAACATATTAGAAGGACAAGGGCGTAGGGCATGCCCTTATCAATTAAATTTTTGTGTTTCAAATGTGATCAAATCGACAAATTGTCGCATTCACATCCGATAGTGTTGCCATCTCTTAGTAAATTTGTGAACCATTATGAAGGGATTTATTCAAAATAAATAAAGTACATACTGCTCTATTTAATTTTATAAGGGCTGTATCGCTGAAATGGTAAGAGATATCGCGGCTCTGAAAAAAACCGTCCCGAGATACAGCGTTGCTCTATCTGATCAGCGAGAAAAAACTCTCGAAAAGTTGAAAATAGGGTAGTTTTTTAAGGGTAGCTTTTAAAAACTTTAAACCCTTATAACTCGAAAACGGTAAGAGATATCGCAAAAATAACGAAACTTTACCGAAACATATAAATACTGTCTAATATAACCCCCTCTGCAACATATTAGAAGGACAAGGGCGTAGGGCATGCCCTTATCAATTAAATTTTTGTGTTTCAAATGTGATCAAATCGACAAATTGTCGCACTCACATCCGATAGTGTTGCCATCTCTTAGTAAATTTGTGAACCATTATGAAGGGATTTATTCAAAATAAATAAAGTACATACTGCTCTATTTAATTTTATAAGGGCTGTATCGCTGAAATGGTAAGAGATATCGCGGCTCTGAAAAAAACCGTCCCGAGATACAGCGTTGCTCTATCTGATCAGCGAGAAAAAACTCTCGAAAAGTTGAAAATAGGGTAGTTTTTTAAGGGTAGCTTTTAAAAACTTTAAACCCTTATAACTCGAAAACGGTAAGAGATATCGCAAAAATAACGAAACTTTACCGAAACATATAAATACTGTCTAATATAACCCCCTCTGCAACATATTAGAAGGACAAGGGCGTAGGGCATGCCCTTATCAATTAAATTTTTGTGTTTCAAATGTGATCAAATCGACAAATTGTCGCACTCACATCCGATAGTTTTGCCATCTCTTAGTAAATTTGTGAACCATTATGAAGGGATTTATTCAAAATAAATAAAGTACATACTGCTCTATTTAATTTTATAAGGGCTGTATCGCTGAAATGGTAAGAGATATCGCGGCTCTGAAAAAAACCGTCCTGAGATACAGCGTTGCTCTATCTGATCAGCGAGAAAAAACTCTCGAAAAGTTGAAAATAGGGTAGTTTTTTAAGGGTAGCTTTTAAAAACTTTAAACCCTTATAACTCGAAAACGGTAAGAGATATCGCAAAAATAACGAAACTTTACCGAAACATATAAATACTGTCTAATATAACCCCCTCTGCAACATATTAGAAGGACAAGGGCGTAGGGCATGCCCTTATCAATTAAATTTTTGTGTTTCAAATGTGATCAAATCGACAAATTGTCGCACTCACATCCGATAGTTTTGCCATCTCTTAGTAAATTTGTGAACCATTATGAAGGGATTTATTCAAAATAAATAAAGTACATACTGCTCTATTTAATTTTATAAGGGCTGTATCGCTGAAATGGTAAGAGATATCGCGGCTCTGAAAAAAAACCGTCCCGAGATACAGCGTTGCTCTATCTGATCAGCGAGAAAAAACTCTCGAAAAGTTGAAAATAGGGTAGTTTTTTAAGGGTAGCTTTTAAAAACTTTAAACCCTTATAACTCGAAAACGGTAAGAGATATCGCAAAAATAACGAAACTTTACCGAAACATATAAATACTGTCTAATATAACCCCCTCTGCAACATATTAGAAGGACAAGGGCGTAGGGCATGCCCTTATCAATTAAATTTTTGTGTTTCAAATGTGATCAAATCGACAAATTGTCGCACTCACATCCGATAGTTTTGCCATCTCTTAATAAATTTGTGAACCATTATGAAGGGATTTATTCAAAATAAATAAAGTACATACTGCTCTATTTAATTTTATAAGGGCTGTATCGCTGAAATGGTAAGAGATATCGCGGCTCTGAAAAAAACCGTCCCGAGATACAGCGTTGCTCTATCTGATCAGCGAGAAAAAACTCTCGAAAAGTTGAAAATAGGGTAGTTTTTTAAGGGTAGCTTTTAAAAACTTTAAACCCTTATAACTCGAAAACGGTAAGAGATATCGCAAAAATAACGAAACTTTACCGAAACATATAAATACTGTCTAATATAACCCCCTCTGCAACATATTAGAAGGACAAGGGCGTAGGGCATGCCCTTATCAATTAAATTTTTGTGTTTCAAATGTGATCAAATCGACAAATTGTCGCACTCACATCCGATAGTTTTGCCATCTCTTAGTAAATTTGTGAACCATTATGAAGGGATTTATTCAAAATAAATAAAGTACATACTGCTCTATTTAATTTTATAAGGGCTGTATCGCTGAAATGGTAAGAGATATCGCGGCTCTGAAAAAAACCGTCCCGAGATACAGCGTTGCTCTATCTGATCAGCGAGAAAAAACTCTCGAAAAGTTGAAAATAGGGTAGTTTTTTAAGGGTAGCTTTTAAAAACTTTAAACCCTTATAACTCGAAAACGGTAAGAGATATCGCAAAAATAACGAAACTTTACCGAAACATATAAATACTGTCTAATATAACCCCCTCTGCAACATATTAGAAGGACAAGGGCGTAGGGCATGCCCTTATCAATTAAATTTTTGTGTTTCAAATGTGATCAAATCGACAAATTGTCGCACTCACATCCGATAGTTTTGCCATCTCTTAGTAAATTTGTGAACCATTATGAAGGGATTTATTCAAAATAAATAAAGTACATACTGCTCTATTTAATTTTATAAGGGCTGTATCGCTGAAATGGTAAGAGATATCGCGGCTCTGAAAAAAACCGTCCCGAGATACAGCGTTGCTCTATCTGATCAGCGAGAAAAAACTCTCGAAAAGTTGAAAATAGGGTAGTTTTTTAAGGGTAGCTTTTAAAAACTTTAAACCCTTATAACTCGAAAACGGTAAGAGATATCGCAAAAATAACGAAACTTTACCGAAACATATAAATACTGTCTACTATAACCCCCTCTGCAACATATTAGCAGGACAAGGGCGTAGGGCATGCCCTTATCAATTAAATTTTTGTGTTTCAAATGTGATCAAATCGACAAATTGTCGCATTCACATCCGATAGTGTTGCCATCTCTTAGTAAATTTGTGAACCATTATGAAGGGATTTATTCAAAATAAATAAAGTACATACTGCTCTATTTAATTTTATAAGGGCTGTATCGCTGAAATGGTAAGAGATATCGCGGCTCTGAAAAAAACCGTCCTGAGATACAGCGTTGCTCTATCTGATCAGCGAGAAAAAACTCTCGAAAAGTTGAAAATAGGGTAGTTTTTTAAGGGTAGCTTTTAAAAACTTTAAACCCTTATAACTCGAAAACGGTAAGAGATATCGCAAAAATAACGAAACTTTACCGAAACATATAAATACTGTCTAATATAACCCCCTCTGCAACATATTAGAAGGACAAGGGCGTAGGGCATGCCCTTATCAATTAAATTTTTGTGTTTCAAATGTGATCAAATCGACAAATTGTCGCATTCACATCCGATAGTGTTGCCATCTCTTAGTAAATTTGTGAACCATTATGAAGGGATTTATTCAAAATAAATAAAGTACATACTGCTTTGTTTAATTTTATAAGGGCTGTATCTCTGAAATGGTAAGAGATAACGCGGCTCTGAAAAAAACCGTCCCGAGATACAGCGTTGCTCTATCTGATCAGCGAGAAAAAACTCTCGAAAAGTTGAAAATAGGGTAGTTTTTTAAGGGTTGCTTTTAAAAACTTTAAACCCTTATAACTCGAAAACGGTAAGAGATATCGCAAAAATAACGAAACTTTACCGAAACATATAAACTCTGTCTAATATAACCCCCTCTGCAACATATTAGAAGCACAAGGGCGTAGGGCATGCCCTTATCAATTAAATTTTTGTGTTTCAAATGTGATCAAATCGACAAATTGTCGCATTCATTCATAATTTGAGTGTGCTGAATACGATTTCATAAACTATTTTGCGCTAGCATTCAAAGTTCCATAATTAGAGCAACATTTCTATCCCTTTATTTAATTATGCAAGAATTAAGGGTGAGCGCCAATTTTTGAAACCGCCATTGGAGTTTTTAGGGCCGAATCTATAGGAATCCACCAATAAATCGATTATTTTTATTTATTGATACGTCCTACTTGAATCCGCAATATTCTTTATCGTTGTCACACAGACCTGGCAGAATCGAATTTCGTAAATTTTTAACTTTGTATCCGGGCAGCAGAGACTGGCAGAGCCCTCATGTAAGAATATAAAATTCATTTTTGCTATCGTTGGCAACATTGATTTTTTCAGTGTTCCCAACTATAGCAAAAATGAATTTCTTATTCTTACATTAGGGCTCTGCCAGTCTCTGCTGCCCGGATACAAAGTCGAAAATTTGAGTTTTTAGCCAAGTAGCCCAAAGTTTTCTGACAAATGTGACGTCATTTTTTCATTACGGGATGACATTAATCCCATAAATCAAAGAGTTATTCAACAAAACAAGGATGATAAAGGATAAATATATGAAACACAAGCATAATTTTAATTATTTATTGCAATAAATGTAACATTTTAACAAAATACACAAATAACAATAAATATAAATAACAATACAACTTGAACATTTTTAATTTGCCAATAACTTATTAATTAACAATAATAAATTAACAAATGTGATATTCCCTAACACTACGACTAATTTAGGGGTGAAATTTTTAAACTGGACAATTGTAGCTCAAATTGTTTAAGAATGAATAATGTCCGCCATGACAGGTAGACCTGCATTTTTATATTGCCTGTATCTTGTTAATTAACAATAATAAATTAACAAATGTGATATCCTCTAACTCGACGACTTATTAAGGGATGAAAAATTCAAACTGGATAATTGGCGCTTAAATAGTTTAAGAGTTATCAACAATAGAAATATGACCGCCATGACAGGTAGACGAGCATTTTATATTGCCTGTATCTTGTTAATTAACAATAATAAATTAACAAATGTGATATTCTCTAACTCTACGACTTAATAAGGGATGAGAAATTCAAACTGGATAATTGTCGCTTAAATAGTTTAAGAGTTATCAACAATAGAAATATGACCGCCATGACAGGTAGACGAGCATTTTATATTGCCTGTATCTTGTTAATTAACAATAATAAATTAACAAATGTGATATTCTCTAACTCTACGACTTATTAAGGGATGAAAATTTCAAACTGGACAATTGTCGCTTTAATAGTTTAAGAGTTATCAACAATAGAAATATGACCGCCATGACAGATAGACGAGCATTTTATATTGCCTGTATCTTGTTAATTAACAATAATAAATTAACAAATGTGATATTCTCTAACTCTACGACTTAATAAGGGATGAGAAATTCAAACTGGATAATTGTCGCTTAAATAGTTTAAGAGTTATCAACAATAGAAATATGACCGCCATGACAGGTAGACGAGCATTTTATATTGCCTGTATCTTGTTAATTAACAATAATAAATTAACAAATGTGATATTCTCTAACTCTACGACTTATTAAGGGATGAAAATTTCAAACTGGACAATTGTCGCTTTAATAGTTTAAGAGTTATCAACAATAGAAATATGACCGCCATGACAGATAGACGAGCATTTTATATTGCCTGTATCTTGTTAATTAACAATAATAAATTAACAGATGTGATATTCTCTAACTCTACGACTTATTAAGGGATGAGAAATTCAAACTGGATAATTGTCGCTTAAATGGTTTAAGAGTTATCAACAATAGAAATATGACCGCCATGACAGGTAGACGAGCATTTTATATTGCCTGTATCTTGTTAATTAACAATAATAAATTAACAAATGTGATATTCTCTAACTCTACGACTTATTAAGGGATGAAAATTTCAAACTGGACAATTGTCGCTTTAATAGTTTAAGAGTTATCAACAATAGAAATATGACCGCCATGACAGATAGACGAGCATTTTATATTGCCTGTATCTTGTTAATTAACATTAATAAATTAACAAATGTGATATTCTCTAACTCTACGACTTATTAAGGGATGAAAATTTCAAACTGGACAATTGTCGCTTTAATAGTTTAAGAGTTATCAACAATAGAAATATGACCGCCATGACAGGTAGACGAGCATTTTATATTGCCTGTATCTTGTTAATTAACAATAATAAATTAACAAATGTGATATTCTCTAACTCTACGACTTATTAAGGGATGAGAAATTCAAACTGGATAATTGTCGCTTAAATGGTTTAAGAGTTATCAACAATAGAAATATGACCGCCATGACAGGTAGACGAGCATTTTATATTGCCTGTATCTTGTTAATTAACAATAATAAATTAACAAATGTGATATTCTCTAACTCTACGACTTATTAAGGGATGAAAAATTCAAACTGGACAATTGTCGCTTAAATAGTTTAAGAGTTATCAACAATAGAAATATGTCCGCCATGACAGATAGACGAGCATTTTTATATTGCTTGTATCTTGTTATAATAGTTTGAGATATTGAACATTTAAAGATATTCTTCGAGGTCTGCAGACGTTGAACCTTGTTGAAAATGTTGCAGTCGTTTAGGTGAACTCGACAGGTTGAGCGGATGGTTAGTTGTATCACCAGAACTCAGCAGAATCCTGAGGGACCCAGGGTGCAATATTTTCATCATTGATCCCTGAAAAGTATAAATCAAATATAAATAAACAACTTTATATATAAATATGTAGATTGAAAGCAATATTTAAATAAATTTATTTATCCTACACCTCTCAATAAATACTCTATAACTATGGCGATTTTAAATAAGAAAAGTAACAGATTACCCACTAGTGGGTATGATTTTGAGAAAAGTCACCAGTGAGTATTTTTTTATTTAAACAATAATAATAACACGCAAAACCTTAGTAACTACTTCGATTGACATTTAATTTTAGAAAATTTAAAGCTTATGTAACTGTCAAATAATATGTCTTTAATAAATTTTGCATGATTTAAGAGATGTTGGATAAAACGTTATACTTTATTCGTCGGCAATGTGGAAATACCCACTCGATAAAATTATCACTCAGCCTTCGGCATCGAGTGCTAAATTTTCTGCCGTGGGTAATTCCTTACTCTGTCCACTTGTAAAGTAAATAACTATTGTTAAAATCGATAAATAAATAAGTTAAATGATGTTCATTTTGTTTTATTTACTTACGTCCGTTTGCTATTTGGCAGTCAAGCAAATGTAGTAACTTAGATTCTGTAGATGGTGAAAACTTGCAGCATCAACATTGAGTGAATGCCTTGGTGATATATTTATTGAACAGCTTACATACTGTGTTAAAAGAGGCCTAAAACATAAGAATTGTTTATACTGCAGCTGTATATAAAGTAAACTGGGAACAAAATTACCAAACAACAATATTATAAATAATGCTCATCGTATATGGAAATATTAAGACATATGCTGTATTTTTTAAGTACTCATGAAGGTCCTTGCATAACATGGAAGCACATTTTAAATGACAAACGTATAGAAATACTACTAAAACTGTCACCAAACTCTAACGAAATTAAAAAACAATACAGCCATTTTATTTTGATATGTCAAAGCTAATTAGTAAATATAGTTAATAGCAATGCAACAGGTGGCGCTAGGGTATTTAAAACACAATTACAATAAAACGCAAAGCGCCGAATCAAAATTATTGATTTTTTGAACGATTGATCCTCAATACGCATGAGCACTAAACTACTGTGGAATTTGAAATATGCGGAAGTAGAGCACAAAGTATAGTTTACAAATTTAGCAGAAGATGGTAGAAGGAATCTCGTCCTAAACAAATAAAGATTCTGGCGATTTCTAGACAAACGGTTGACTTTACAAAAAAGTCGTTATGAAAGATAATACTCGTTAATTTTTTCTTTATCTGTTTTATTTGAAGCATTTTTTAAATATTAATTTTTTGTTCCATTTCTGACAACTTGCATTATTTTAATCAAATTTTGATTTAAATCGCTCTAAATAAATTATTTGAAGTTTCTTCTACCTTCTAGCAATATTTAGCGGTATCATATAATGTGTTTCAGTAAATATGAATTTTCGAGCTGATCGGTCTACGCTAAGTACCCAGTCAGCATGTTTTTATATAAAATTACAAGAGTAAAGTACCTCTCTGGAGAATAATACTATGTTCATACGTGACAGTGAATTGTATTAGGTCATGTTGAACAGGGATATGAATATTCGGGCTGATTGGTATACGCTGAGTAGCCAGTCCGAATGCTTTTATATAAAATCACAGGAGTAAAGTACCTCTCTGGAGAAGTGTACGATGTTCATACATTACAGTGCGTTGTACCAGGTCATATTGATCTAAGATAAGAATTTTCGAGCTGATCGGTCTGCGCTGAGTACCCAATCAGCATGCTTTTATATTAAATCACAAGAGTAAAGTACCTCTCTGAAGAAGTGTACGATGTTTATACAATACAGTGCGTTGTACCAGGTGATATTGAACTAAAGTATGAATTTTCGAGCAGATCGGTCTATAATGAGTACTCAATCAGCATGCTTTTACATTAAAGCACAAGAGTAAAGTACCTCTCTGGAGAAGTGTACGGCGTTCATACATTACAGTGTATTGTACCAGGTTATATTAAACTAAGATATGAATTTTCGAGCTGATCGGACTACGCTGAATACCCAGTCAGCATGCTTTTATATGAAATCACAAGAGTAAAGTACCTCTCTGGAGAAGCGTACGATTATATTCTGCTATAAGAAACTATCACACTCCATTCTGTTTTAGTTCATTCGTTTATAATATATCACTTATTATGTACTTATATTTAATATTAAATATAATACAAATACAGTAAATATACAAAACTTTACTAAATTCTTTCTTCATCTCACAGCTTTAACTTTCTGTTTCTTTTTCCACTCCATTTTGCATGTTGATCCGGAAATGGTCAACCTTGTGATATGCTATTTCTGATTTGGATGATGCATCGTGAATTTATATCATTTTGAGTAAAACTAGACCCCCCCCCCCCATATGCGATTTCATTTTTATTGCGTTTTTAGCGATTTTAGACATTTCTATCATTTTATTGTTGCAGAGACTGTATTAATTATTTTAGAGAAAAATATTTCAAATAAAAATTATAGCTGAATTAATAATCTACAAGTGTCATACGAAACATTTTTTTGTAAAATGTTTCAGATAAATTCTACCATCCAAAAACTATATTTTCAACTAAAAACCTAGAAGACATGAAATGGTAACGAGACTACATTTATTATATTTATTGTTGTTGAAGACAGCATAGGCCTGTCGAAATATCGTTTTGATTAAAATAAAACATATTTAAATAGACACATTGATGTTGGGACAGTACACTTGGCATCTCGCGTTGGTTTTTCTTCCAGGATGCTCCAGGTTAACAAGACAACTGTCCAGGGCTACAGAAACGAAAGACCTGATTCTGCTCCTATGGACATCGTACACTTCTCCAGATAGGTACTTTACTCTTGTGAATTATTCTCCAGAGAGGTACTTTAGTCTTGTGAATTTAGATAAAAGCTTGTTGACTGGATACTCAGCGTAGACCGATCAGCTCGAAAATTCATATCCCAGTTAAATATGACCTGGTTCAACTCACTGTTACGTATGGACATCGTACACTTCTCCAGAGAGGTACTTTACTCTTGAGAATTTATATAAAAGCTTGCTGATTGGGTACTCAGCGTAGACCGATCAGCTCGAAAATTCATATCTTTGTACACTATGACCTGGTACAACGCACTGTAATGTATGACCCTCGTATACTTCCTCAGAGAGGTACTTTACTCTTGAGAATTTATATAAAAGCTTGCTGATTGGGTACTCAGCGTAGACCTATCTGCTCGAAAATTCATATCTTTGTACACTATGACCTGGTACAACGCACTGTAATGTATGACCCTCGTACACTTCCTCAGAGAGGTACTTTACTCTTGTGAATTTATATGAAAGCTTGCTGATTGGTTACTCAACGTAGACCGATCAGCTCGATAATTCATATTCCAGTTCAATAGAACCTGGTACAACTCACTGTAACGTATGACCCTCGTACACTTCTCCAGGGGGGTACTTTGCATAAAATCTCTAGAGTAAAGTGCCTGTCTGCGTTCCTCATAATATACTGCGGGGTGTATTAAGTAATTAACTACAGTAATAAGATTTAAGCTCATAGCATAATTTTTAAACCCCAGTTAGCAGCTTGTTTTGCTGGTAAGGAAATTAGGCACTACCTCTTATTACTACTATCGAGGACCCACCGTGAACTCGGGTCTAAAGAGTTGTTGAAAATGCCGATTCAGTTATTTTCAGGCAAAATTTCCAAACATATCGCGGTTATGAAGAACTGCAGTCCAGATTAATTTAAATAATTTGATTCTAACGTACAATGGATGAAACAAGAACCTAACCTATAAGTTTACTGTACCTTGTATATCGAATTTACTTCATAATGTTATATTTCTATTAGCAATAAAGTATTCGTGACAAACCTGCATGATATCTGTACTTATTTCTTTACTGCTCACACATATTTAACGCAAACACGCACTACTTTTAACTAGATACTACCACACTACTACAAACAGTTGTAAAAAGAAATAATTGGTTCCAGTTATGGTGGGTGTTGGAGAAAATTGGTTATGCATATGCTAGTGAAAATGAATTTCCAAAAAAAAATTTGCGCGGGACGCCGGGCGATTTTCCATAAAAATTTTTTTAATTGTGAATTTAAACAAGAAAAATTGATTTAAAATTATTTGCGTGAGGCGCAGCAAAAGTAATTCCGAAAAAAATTGCTCACAGGCAATATATAACACATGCAGAGACAACAAAGACACAAATCCCAACACCCCCCAGAATATTTTTCTTTTTAGAATTATCGAACACCGAACTCAATCTGTTCTTTGGATCGGTTCGATGTCGACAAAATCAACAGTTCAATACAATTATTTTTACAAACACATATTACAATAAATATAATATAATACATTTGATTGTGTAAAGTTTCTTCTTCATTCTGGCTGCTGGAGACGTGCAGGTTCGAGAGCCAGGTTGTACTGCTGGTGATGGCCGCAGATCACTGGGGGCCGGTTGTGATTCTCTGGAGTCTCATCCAGTCCAAGGACTAGGGGAAACTGAATCTGAAAATATTTTAGTGACATCAGTTTTATAAAATAATCTTAGAGTACGAAATATAAAAAGAAAAACAACATTTATATTGTGTAAAAACTGTGCACATTTTAATTCAATTGTCTTCTCAATTAAATAATTAAATCGTAAGAATTTTGCTCACACAATGACAGCTAATAATCCAACTCAAAAAAGAAAACTAAATATACTGTGTCAAAATACTTAAAGCTCATCATTTAATAATTACTTATATAATCGCTGGACTTAATACTAATTGTGTATGTTGTACGAAACGACGGGGGAAGCTACTTATAAACTAACTTAAAACTAAAGAGCGATCATACAAGTAAAACCAAATTAAGTTACAGACACTGTCCATTGTGAATAAATATGCCCCTAACTGTTAATATAACTACAATCGTCATTGCATAATGACACAGAAAACAATTAAATTGATACACAATTCTATATTATGAATTTTACATGAAATCAGGAAACTTATCTTTTTGTATGACGCTCGCTGCCTCAGTAAAACATTTCAACCACAAACATCTCAGCTCGCCAGCGAGGGCAAGTTACCCGGAGTGAAATGTTGGACTTTGAACTGCACCAGAAGGTCCACGCCAGCCTTCTGTGGGCGCCATCGTCAAAGCTTGGATTCAGAACGAGACATAGACTCCAGAGCAGCAGCAGCATGTCTTTTTAATCTTCCAGTGCAAGACTGGATCCCAATTCCTATGACACAAAAAACAATTATAAATGAATTATTTTAAATACAATTTGGTTCACATGTTAACAATAAAAGCTGCAAACTAAAATTAATTTGGAAAATTTCAAGTGTCAGGGCACTGAACATTTAAATTTAATTGTCGTCCGTATTCAACAACTAAATGTCGCAAGAATGTTACAATATTCGCACGTATAACTGCTGGTCAAAGTTCCTGAGGAATTTTTAAGTAAAAATGATTCCAAAAAAATCAGAAAGAATATAACTTTCTGGCGGATAGCAATAAAAATTGATACCCATCAAAATAAAAATAATTTCTTATTTAAAAATATAAAATATTTTTATTTATTCGCATGCGTAAACTTAAAACTATTAAACGGTACGGATCGGAGGGAGCTAAATAAAATATTTGATACGAACAAATAAAAATATACAAGTATAGCTAAACTAAACTACTGAACAAGCAACAAAGGAACGTTTGACACAACAGAAAAATGTAAATAATCAATAAAATTTCACGACATAGTTATTGAGTACAGTTACAATTAAATCAAATTGTTCGAAGTTAAAACATAATTCAAAATTGAGAATATTAAAAAATTTGGAAATAAAAGTAGTGTGAAAAACATATCCAACTAACAGTGATTGTAATTTAATTTCTACTTCCCTTGAGCGCTGTCTCTGTTGATCTCGCTGCAGAAGGCCTCCAGGTGCTCAGCCAGTTTGTACACCCTCCTTACCACCAACCGTTCGTGTACGTGCATCACGCTCGTGTGTGACACTCTGGAAGAAATTGCCCTAGGATCTATGGACTTGGAATCTGAAACACTTTGATGGCATCAGTCACACTACTCTTCAGTTTTCAAACATTATATACGATAATCAATAAAATTAAGGTGTAATATATAATTACAAATTTATATTGTATTCTAGCAGTGCACATTTTGAATAATTATCATCTCCATGCAATAATTAGGTCGCGAGAACTCTATATACAATGATTGATGTTATGAACACTGATTAAAAGTAACTGAACGTTATTAACTACCAACAAAATTTCTCAAATTACTTTTAAAAAGAAAAAGTTTAATTATATAAATAGTTAGGGCTATTTTTGTTGCAACATACAGTTAAATTATTTGTGAAAGATCGTATCTGATATTCATATTCTCGCATAACTTATAAACTAGTGTGTGTGTGTGTGTGTGTGTACGATACGTTACGAGGGAGGTAGCTAATACATATATGTAGATATGCTGCGACCATATGAATATACCAAATTAAATTATTGATATTATTTAAACATCGTGTAAAAATATACCCCAATTATTTAATAAATATCTACATCAAGCCTTAATTTATTTGAAGTACTTATAGTAAAATAATTTAGAAACGTTTGACAACAAAAGAATAAAATCAATTACCCTTAACCAGTGCTCATACTAACTGCCAGTATATACAAAAATACTACGGCATAGTTGTTGCATGCAGAAATAATTTTGTTCAAAGTTTTTTTATATTGGTATAGAAATGAAAAATTTAAACCACTTATCTTTATGTGTCCTGGAGCTAGTCTTGGAGAATCACAGCTTCCATAATACCCTACTTAGAATGAACTAGAGCTACAGAGTAGAGATAGAGATTCTTGGAACTGCATTTGAGATTTCCTTGCGATGAACTGGAATCTCAGATGATGATTTCCTAAAATACAATTTAAATACATATAAATTGATGCCCAAACTGTTAAGGAATTAAGAAAATATTTTATAGTTATGTAAAAACTATTTATGAATCAAGAAAAACTTTACATTTCATATAAGTAATGCAAAGTTATTTGAATTAATTATTTTTCCGAATCCGACAAATTATATACCTAAAGACGTAGAATAAATTCATTTATCAAATTTTCATACCATTTTGATTCGAAAACCACTTTAGAAATCCATTTTTATGAAAATTATTGAACACAAATTGACACTTACAAACTCGACATGAAAACAACCAACAATCTACAATGGAGTGCTCTGATTGGTCGAAAGTTTCAGAGAGTCTAATATAAATAATTTAAAATATTTAATTTGGAATAATTTCAATTATTTTTATAAATAATTTATATAAAAATAATAGTGAATGTATAGATATTTTTTATAACATCAATAATAATCTAATAAATAAATAATTCTTACATATACAGCCGCATGTTGAATATGTCCTTCAATAAATATAAACTAATTTTCTTTATTCCAACCAGCATGTAACATCAGATTCAGCTACTGGTGTGCAATGCGTACTCCTGCCTCCTTTATTCTTGTTCATTGATATTAAAGAACTTTTAGAGATAAATGCTCGAATAGATTATTATATTGTATAAACTCACCATTTCGCACAAATGATAAAAAGCAAACTGCACTCTGTCTGATGGATGTGAACAAATACTGTTGTATCTACGTTCTTCCTTGGCAATTAAAATCTGATATGTATCTGAATTATGGAACGCGGGGCAAATTTGCAATAAAGAACGCCTGAAAACATGAATGGAAAATCTGTCACCGCAATATGAAATTCTAATACCAGCTTTTGCATTTCTCAAATTTGCAATATTTTACCTCGTTTTTTGTATGTCTCAGGTAATTTTAAGTTAATCTATTTTATTTCAGCCTTCATTTCAGTTAGGTTTAAGTCTTCTAACCCATGTCCTTGTAAGCTTTTTCTTTCAATTTGAACGCAGCGAAGAAAACAATGTTTTCTTGTACGTTTCCGAAGCTGGCAATATAGTGAAAGTATATAAAATTACCGTGACGCCCCTGAAATGTAAATCATTGATTATTATTTTGTCATGGAATTATATTGTTTTAAAATTTTGCGTGAGACTGTGGGCTATTTTTTGTAAATTTGATTTTATCCTTGAATTAGCAAAAGAAAATTAATTTTCAAAAAAAAATTTGCGTGGGACGGTGGGTGATTTTCCAAAAAATTATTTTTGATCATGCATTTAAAGTGAAAATTGAAGTTAAAAAATGTTTGCGTGAAGCGCAAAGTTAATTCCGAAAAAATATTTGATTCATGCTTATTTGCTCACAGGCAAATCAATAAAACAAATCCCAACACCCTCCCAGCATATTTTTTCTTTTTTTTTTTTTAAAGAATTATCGATTATCGGATCTGTTCTTTGGATCGGTCCGTCGTAGAATATAACAATTTTTACATAGAAATATTACAATAAATATAAGGTAAAATAATACATTTTGTTGTTTAAATTATCTTCGTCTGTCTGAATGCTGAAGACGTGCATGTTCGAGGTCTAAGTTCTACTCCTGGTGCTGGCCGCGGATCACCGGGTGTTCTTGCGCGCTGACCGCAGTGTAGGTGTGACGGCTGGTTGTGTTCCGAGCTGAAAAACATGGAGACAAACTGAACAGTATTTTTCTTATCAAGTAAATAAACCTACTATATTTATCAAAATTGAAAGTGTAGGTGTTATTATTGACAGTTTAATTATTAAATTATATTAATTAAATATTGATTTTATCACCCTTTATAGGTAGATAATTTTATATATTCGTTTGTCTTAAAAACTATCATGTGTAAACTGTACGAACGGGGCAAGCTAAATAAATATAAAATAAATGTAACGAATACATAAAATTAATAATAAAATGACTGAAAAAGCTACAACGTGTTGAATCAATATTATCGGAGTATTTTTACTGGATGCAGAGAGAAATTGTCAAGTGAAATATCTACTTCCCTTGTAGGTTGTTGCTGTCGTCTCCATGGATGGTCGCTTCTCCAGGTGCAAACCTCCACGACCTCCTGACAATAATCGTCTTCTCTGGATGAAACTGTCTGAGAGTTTCGTGAACTGAAACATTTTGTGACATCAGTCGCCAGGTCCAGTTGCTCTTCAGACATTCAAGCTTGATTCAATAATTAGCAAAAATATAACGTTAAACAAGTGCAACGTTTGAAATATGTACTCAATTTATATTGGGTTTAAATAATGCTTCAAATAAAATGATCACTGTTATTGCATTTTGAATATTTAGGGCTATTTTTGTTGTTAAACTAATTATTAAAAAACACTTTTACATAATCGCCTGACTTAAAACTAATATGTTGTGTATTGTGTATATTTCGGAACGGAGGGAAAGCTACTTACATCTAACTTATCCTAAATAGCGATTATATAAATAATAATTGAATTACTGACATCGTAAATAGAAAAAATTTACTTGAAGCATTTATTGTAAAATAATTTAGGATAATTTGACTCAAATCTTTCTGAATTGTAACGATGTGTTGCATAAATATTATCGGAACATAGTTACTGAACATAGAAAGCAATAATGAATGAGTGTCAAGAGAAATATCTACTTCCCTTGAATGTTGTTGCTGTTATCTCCATCGATGGTCACTTCTCCAGGTGCAAACCTCCACGACCTCCTGACAACTATCGTCTTCTCTGGATGAAACTGACAAAGAGCTTCGTGAACTCGAAATCTGCAACATATTTGTGGTATCAGTCACCCGGTCCAGTATGCTTTTCAGACAGTCAAGCTTGTTTCAATGAACAATAAAATTATAACGTTTAAACAATTGTAATGTTTGAAACATATACTGAGTTTATATTGTGTCTGAACAATGCTTCAAATAGAATGTGCCGTGTTAATGCATTTTGAATATTTCTGACTATTTTTGTTGTTAAATTAATTGTTAAAGAACATTTATATAACCGCTTGACTTAAAACTAATCTGTGTATATTTCGGAACGGAGGGTGAGCTACTTAACCTAAATAGCGACTATATAAATGATAATTGAATTAGTAACATTGTATAAATAAAGAAAGTTTACTTGAAGCATTTATTGTTAAAATAATTTAGAAATATTTGACTCGTCTTTCTAAACCACCAGAATAAATCGTTATAATTTGAAAGAAGCAAATAAATAAAAAGAAACTTATCATTTATTGTCTTCATTGCATCTGGACTGTTGTCCGAGTATGTTCTGCAGCGAAGCCCGGCTACTTCCTTGAACGTAGTTGCTGTCGTCTCCGTCGATGATCACTTCTTCAGGTAGATACCTCCAGGACCTCCCCACAACCAGCATCTTCTGTGGATGAAACTGTGTGAGAGCTTCGTGAACTAGAAATCTGCAACATTTTGTGGCATCAGTCACCAGGTCCAGTTGCTCTTCAGACATTCAAGCTTTTTTCAATGAACAACAAAATTATAATGTTTAAATAATTGTAAGGTTTACATGGTGAACTTTGCCCATTTTAATATGACTGTCTTCTGAATTCAATAATTATATCGCGAGAGATCTATTTACAATGACAAGTCAGCATGAAAGCTTATTGAGACGAACAATTTTTATTTATCCAGCGGTAAAATTTTTTGTGCAATGCTTCAAATAAAATGACAAGTGTTATTTTATTTATTTTGGCCTATTATTGTTAAGTTAATTGTTAAAGATCGTCGTTCAACAATTATATAATCGCTTGACTTACAACTAGCAAGTGTGTATTTCGGAACGGAGGAAGAGCTACTTATAACTAACTTAACCTAAAGAGCGACTATTAAATGATAAATGAATTATTTACATTGTAGGTATATGTCCGAATATATTTATTAATAAATATTTGAATCAATGCAAACAGAGAAAATTTACTTGAAGCATTTGTTGTTAAAATTAATTTATGAATATTTGAAAACAGAAAAATTACCCAAATATTTTTTAACCGCCAGTATGCAGTAATATATCGTGGAATATAATTATTGAATGCACGAAGTAATTCAATTATTCAAAGTTAAAATATAATTTAGACTATTAGTTTTTATGATATTTATTACAATAATTTAATCGTTATAATTTGTAAGAGACAATTAAATAAAAAGAAACTTATCTTTTTTATGTCTTCATTGCATTTGGACAACACGAGATCCCGAATCTATTCTGCAACGAAGGTCGGTTACCTTGAACGTTGTTGCTGTCGTCTCCCTCGATGGTAACTTCTTTAAGTAGAACCTTCCACGATCTCCTCACAGCCATCATCTTCTCCGGATGAAATTGTATGGGAACTTCATGAACTTGAAATCTGCAACATTTTTGTGACATCAGTCACTCCGCCCAGTTGCTTTTCAGACATTCAAACTTGTTTCAATAATTAGCAAAATTATAACGTATAAGTAATTGTAAAGTGTGAAATATATACTGAATTTATATTGTGTCTGAACAATGCTTCAAATGCAATGTGCAGTGTTATTACATTTTGAATATTTCTGATTATTTTTGTTGTTAAACTAATTGTTAAAGAACATTTATATAACCGCTTGACTTAAAACTAATATGTGTATATTTCGGAACGGAGGGTGAGCTAATTATAACTAACTTAAACTAAATAGCGACAATATAAATATTAATTGAATTATTGACATTGTAAAACAGAGATAATTCACTTGAAGCATTTATTGTTAAAACAATTTAGGAATATTTAACCCAAGTCTATCTGAACCGCCAATATATAGAAAACTATCGCGGTATAATTATTGAACACACGAAACAATTAATCGTTATAATTTGAAAGAAGCAAATAAATTAAAAGAAACTTATCTTTTGTTATGTCTTCATTACATCTGGACTACACGAGATTCCAAACATATTCAGCAGCAAAGATCAGCTGCTCGGATGTGAATCTCACTTGCAACAATGGTTATTGAATAATGAATACTGAAATGCGACAAAATACATACAAGTATCAATAAATTGTCATTAGAATCTATGAATACAAAGCCACACCTATGTACAATTGTACATACTACACAAGTTGAATCAAAATTCTGACAACTAAATATTTCAAATATATTCGTACATATAAATATCTATAAATCTATTTAAATAATCTTATTTTAGTGCTACTATATTTAGAAATAAAGTCCTTATCGATAATTTTTATAGCAGTAATAATAATAATTCAATAAACAATGCTTACATTTGAAATGGTGTTGAATGTTTTCACTGAGCAAAACTAAAGTTTTTTTTTTTGTTTCAGCAATAATTTATACACTAAAATGTCCACGAAGAAATTCTGAATCGTTTGAAATGTTTTACATAATAAATTGAAAATGTTTTTGGTGAAAAATCGATATTTCTACACACACAAACACTTTGATGCACAGCTCACTGACAGATTATAAAACAATTGAAATGTAGTATGGCGCGAAGCCCTATACCAACTTTGAATTCAAAATTGTTGTTAATTTAAACGATGTTTTAAATATTTTATAATTTTGCTTAGGATGCTGGCCGAAATCATGAAAATATATTTTGGTTAGTTTTAATTTGAATTAATCAGATTAATTTGGAAAAAAATTGCGTGGGACGCTGGGCAAAAACTATTATTTTATTTATTGATGCAAATGTATTTTAGATAAATAATATGAAATGAAATTAGTAACGTACCTTTTATAGATTCATCTCTGAGCCACGGAAGGACATTGAATCGATTGATACATATTTTACATATGTAATCAACATTATTTTGGGTGGAAAAGTTGATTTTTCTACGCACAGAAACACTTTGTTGCACAGCTCACTGACAGATATAAAACAGTAATACCAACTTTAAATTGGAAATTTTCGTGAGAAATTGTTTTTAATTCAAACGATGTTTTAAATATTTTATTTCATGCTGAACGAAATTTTTAAAAAAAATTGTGGAGGACGGTGTGGTATTTTTTGTAAATTTGATTTTATCCATAATTTTCTAGTGAAAATTAAAAAAAAAAATTGCGCGGGACGGTGGACGATTTTCCGAAATTTTGGTTTTGTTCTTGCATTTAAAGTAAAAATGGAATCGTTGTCTGTATTCAATAATAATACTGCGAGTATTCTACATACAACGGCTGGAAGTGCCAACCCTTATGCAATTGCAACTGAAATTTAATTTCCAAAAAAAAAAATTTGCGCGGGACGGTGGACGATTTTTGTAAAATTTGGTTGTTTATGCAATTGCAAGTGAAATTTAATTTAAAAAAAAAATTTGCGCGGGACGGTGGACGATTTTTGTAAAATTTGGTTTTGTTTATGCAATTGCAAGTGAATTTTAATTTAAAAAAAAATTTGCGCGGGACGGTGGGCGATTTTCCGAAATTTTGGTTTTGTTCTTGCATTTAAAGTAAAAATGGAAATTAAAAAATATTTGCGTGAAGCGCAAAGTTAATTCCGAAAAAAATATTTGATTCATTCATATTTGCTCACAGGCAAATCAATAAAAAACAAATCCCAAACCCCCAGCATATTTTTTCTTTTTTTTTAAGTATCCGTCGCACAATACAACAATTTTTACAAATAAATATTACAATATAAGATATTATAATACATTTTATTGTATAAATATTCTTCTTCGTTCTGACTGGTGAACGATTTTTCGAAAATTTGATTTTGTTTATGCATTTACAAGTGATATTGAATTTGCAAAAAAAAAAATTGCGAAAGACGGTGGACGAATTTTCAAAAATTTTATTTATTTATGCATTTGCAATGAACATTAATTTCCAAAATTAATTTACGCGAGATGGAGGACGATTTTACGAAAATTTGATTGTTTATGCAATTGCAAGTGAAATTTAATTTAACAAAACAAAATTGCGAAGGACGGTGGGCGAATTTTCAAAAATTTGGTTTTGTTTATGCATTTGCAATGAAAATTAATTTACATATTACAAATTACATAAAAATCAAAATATAGATTGTGTTCGAACCTAAAATATTTTAATTTAATCGTTGTCTGTATTCAATAATAATACTGCGAGTATTCTACATACAACTGCTGGAAATGCCAACCCTGATTAGGGGTGACTAACTTCATTTAACTGATGATAAAAATTAACTAAAATAAAAATAGTGTGGATAATTTTAGAAAAACTTCAGGGGATATTTACTTTATGTTAGTTAATTAATATTTTATAAATTCGCATAACTTAAAATGAATGTGTAAAGTGTACGGAACGGGGGTAGCTAAATATATGAACACAGGGCAGAGCGAATTTATAAAAACAACGAAATAATTGAAAAGAAATTAGTTTTCATCCCCATCAGAGGATGTGCAAGAAGTAAAAAATATACCCTGAATATATATCATGAGTAATTAATCCAAATACATGCAAATAATTTTGTATATAACTTTTATTTCAAGTATTTATCTCCAAAATAATTAAGGGCCGTTTGACAATAGGAAAATGAAGATGCCCCCTCAACTAGCGTTCATACTAACAGCCACTATATGTAAAATAACGCAATATTATTAATTTATTTTATATGATATCGATCACGAATACTTGATCGCTATAATTTAATTAATTCGCCAAAAGTAATGCTAGGTAAATGAAAAGCGACTACCAAGTGAGAAAACTACCCTCAAAATGTTGCACACCAAGGGTGAGTATGTTTTAAGATAATAAAAGTAAAGACAATTATTTTCATTAAAAAAATTTGCGCGGGACGGTGGTCGATTTTTATAAAATTTGGTTTTGTTTATGCAATTGCAACTGAAATTTAGTTTCAAAAAAAAAATTTGCGCGGGACGGTGGACGATTTTTGTAAAATTTGGTTTTGTTGATGCAATTGCAAGTGAATTTAATTTCAAAAAAAATTTTGCGCGGGACGGTGGACGATTTTTGTAAAATTTGGTTTTGTTTATACAATTGCAAGTGAATTTAATTTCAAAAAAAATTTTGCGCGGGACGGTGGACGATTTTTGTAAATTTGGTTTTGCTTATGCAATTGCAAGTGAAAATTAATTAAAAAAAAAATTTGCGTGAGACGGTGGACGATTTTTGTAAAATTTGGTTTTGTTGATGCAATTGCAAGTGAAATTAATTTCAAAAAAAATTTTGCGCGGGACGGTGGACGATTTTTGTAAAATTTGGTTTTGTTGATGCAATTGCAAGTGAATTTAATTTCAAAAAAAATTTTGCGCGGGACGGTGGACGATTTTTGTAAAATTTGGTTTTGTTGATGCAATTGCAAGTGAATTTAATTTCAAAAAAAATTTTGCGCGGGACGGTGGACGATTTTTGTAAAATTTGGTTTTGTTGATGCAATTGCAAGTGAATTTAATTTCAAAAAAAATTTTGCGCGGGACGGTGGACGATTTTTGTAAAATTTGGTTTTGTTGCAATTGCAAGTGAATTTAATTTCAAAAAAAATTTTGCGCGGGACGGTGGACGATTTTTGTAAAATTTGGTTTTGTTGATGCAATTGCAAGTGAATTTAATTTCAAAAAAAATTTTGCGCGGGACGGTGGACGATTTTTGTAAAATTTGGTTTTGTTTATGCAATTGCAAGTGAATTTAATTTCAAAAAAAATTTTGCGTGGGACGGTGGACGATTTTTGTAAAATTTGGTTTTGCTTATGCAATTGCAAGTGAAAATTAATTAAAAAAAAATTTGCGTGAGACGGTGGACGATTTTTGTAAAATTTGGTTTTGTTGATGCAATTGCAAGTGAAATTTAATTTCAAAAAAAAAATTGCGCGGGACGGTGGACGATTTTTGTAAAATTTGGTTTTGCTTATGCAATTGCAAGTGAAAATTAATTTAAAAAAAATTTGCGTGAGACGGTGGACGATTTTTGTAAAATTTGGTTTTGTTGATGCAATTGCAAGTGAAATTTAATTTCAAAAAAAAAAATTGCGCGGGACGGTGGACGATTTTTGTAAAATTTGGTTTTGTTTATGCAATTGCAAGTGAAATTTAATTTCCAAAAAAAATTTGCGCGGGACGGTGGACGATTTTTGTTAAATTTGGTTTTGTTTATGCGATTGCAACTGAAATTTAATTTTAAAAAAATTTTGCGTGGGGCGATGGACGATTTTTGTAAAATTTTGTTTTGTTTATGCAATAACAAAACTACCAACAAAATCTCACGATAAACGGCTGGTGAATTATTTAATTTCACTTCGACGTAACCTAAAATCTCCCCCATTTTTAAACTGTAACAATTTAATGGCAACAATCACACTAGGCAGTTGATTTCATTTCCCTAACTTTACCTTTGATAAATCAACGAAATTACATCGCCCAAATCGGTATTACATAAAATTCAAAATATAGATTGTGTTCGAACCTAAAACATTTTAATTTAATCGTTGTCTGTATTCAATAATAATACCGCGAGAATTCTGCATACAACGGCTGGTAGTGCCAACCCTGATTAGGGGATACTAACTTCATTTAACTGCTGGCAAAAGCTCCTCGATTATTTTAAAGATAAATGCTAATAATAAACCTAATAAATTTTAATACACTTCTCTACACAGAGAGACGTTAACAAAAATAAAAGTTGTGTGGAAAAATTTAGAAAAACTTCAGGGGATATTTACTTTATCTTAATTAATAATTAATATTTTATAAATTCGCATAACTTAAAACTAATATGTAAAGTGTGCGGAACGAGGGTAGCTAAATATATAAACACAAGGAATTGCGAATTCATAAAAACATAGCAAAGTTAGTTTTCATCCCCATCAGAGGATGTACAAAAAGTAAAAAATATGCCCTGAATATAAATATTGATTAATTAATCCAAATACATGCAAATAATTTTGTATTACTTTTCTTTTAAGTATTTATCTTCAAAACAATCAAGGAACGTTTGACAACAGAGAAATGAAGCCGCCGCCCTCAACCAGCGCTCGTACTAACAGCCATTATTTATAAAATATCGCAAAATTATTAATGGATGCAGAAAAAAATTAAACTAAATTATTCAAAATTAAAACACAAGCTTAATTTCTTATTTTATATGATATCGTTCACAAATACTTGATCGTTATAATTTAATTAATTCACCAAAAGAAATACTTGCTAAATGAAAAGCAACTACCAAGTGAGAAGACTACCCTCAAAATGTTACACACCAAAAAAATTTTGCGCGGGATGGTGGACGATTTTTGTAAAATTTGGTTGTTTATGCAATTGAAATTTAATTTCCAAAAAAAATTTTGCGCGGGACGGTGGATGATTTTTGTAAAATATAGTTTTTATGCAAATGCAAGCCAAAATTTAATTTCGAAAAAAAAAATTTGCGGTGGACGGTGGACGAATTTTTAAAAATTTGGTTTTGTTGATGCATTTGCACTGAAAATTAATTTCAAAATACATTTTATGCGAGACGGTGGACGATTTCTTGAAAATTTGAATAATTAAAAACGTACAAACAAATTTTTAAAATCATATGTGATGCAGTTTGATAAATAATAAAAATAATAAAAACATTCATCACTACACTAGCAGCCAATGCGCATAAGATCGTAGTGCCATTATTTCTAAACACAATTAGATAATTTAAGAATTAAACTAAATTTCAACAATTTTAAAATAATTGTTTTCGAAAAGCTTTTGTACATACGTTTTCATTTTAATTGATACAGTTTCATTTAAAAAAATCTAAATTATATGATATGAATTATTAATTATTGTAATTAATTTTTTATTTAATTTGTTCCACTCTGAATCAGCGAACATATCAGCTGTTCCTGACTTAAACTATTCAAACAAAACTACCAACAAAATCTCACGAAAAACGGTTGGTGAATTATTTAAATTTACTTTGACGTAACTTAAAATCTCCCCTATTTTTAATCTGTAACAAATTAACTAGACAGTTGATTTCATTTCCCTAACTTTATTTTAGATAAATGAATGAAATTATATCGACCAAATAATTATAATGGTATCTTTTAAAAATCAAAATATAGATTGTGTTCGAACTTAAAACATTTAAATTTAATCGTTGTCTGCATTCAATAATAATACCGCGAGAATTCTACATACAACGGCTGGTAGTGCCAACCCTGATTAGGGGTGACTAACTTCATTTAACTGCTGACAAAAACACCTCAATTATTTTAAAGATAAATGGCTATTAATAAAACTAATAAATTTTAATACACTGCTTTACACAGAGACATTAACAAAAATAAAAATTGTTTGAATAATTTTAGAAACACTTCAGGGGATATTTACTTTATGTTAATTAATAATTAATATTTTATAAATTCGCATAACTTGAAACTAATGTGTAAAGTGTACGGAACGAGAGTAGCTAAATATAAAAACAAAGGGAATTGCGAATTCATAAAAACATAGCTAAGTTAATTTTCATCCCCATCAGAGGATGTGCAATAAGTAAAAAATATGCCCTGAATATAAATCATGATTAATTAATCCTAATACATACAAATAATTTTGTATTATTTTTATTTCAAGCATTTATCTCCAAAATAATCAAGGAACGTTTGACAACCGAGGAATGAAGCCAACAACCAGCGCTCGTACTAACAGCCACTACCTATATGTAAAAAATCGCAATATTATTAATGGATATAGAAAAAAATTAAATGAACTATCCAAAGTTAAAATGCAAGCTAATTTTATTATTTTACATGATATCGATCATAAAAACTTGATCGTTACAATTTAATTAATTCATTAAAGCTAATGCTTGGTGAATGAAAAACAACTACCGAGTTAGAAAACTACCCTCGAAATATTACACAGCAAGAGTGTGTGAGGCAAATTATTTCCTTATTTTTTTTACAATTTAAATATTTCAAACCGTTTTGACAAAGAAAATTATTACTTTTTTTTAAATCTTGGTAACTCCTAGTTATATAAGATAAAATATTTATTATTAAAATAATTCTTTTATATTTTAATTGTTCTATTCTCAATCAAAAATCATACTACTGTCTCGATTTAAACTACTCAAATAAAGCTACAAACAAAATCTCCCGAAAATTGGTTGGTGATTTATTTAAATTCATTTCTAAGTATCATGAAATTACACTCACCCTTAATCCATAACAAATTAACTCCAACAATCACACTAGACAGTTGATTTCATTTCTCTAACATTATCTTCGATAAATCAACGAAATTATATCGTTCAAATAATTATAATCGGTATCACATAAAAATCAAAATATAGATTGTGTTCGAACTTAAAACATTTTAATTTAATCGTTGTCTATATTCAGTAATTATACCACGAAAATTCTACATACAACGGCTGCTAGTGCAAACCTTGATTAGGGGTGACTAACTTCATTTAACTGCTGGCAAAAGCTCCTCGATTATTTTAAAGACAAATGCTATTAATAAAACTAATAAATTTTAATACACTTCTCTACACAGAGAGACGTTAACAAAAATAAAAATAGTGTGGATATTTTAGAAAAACTTCAGGGGATATTTACTTTATGTTAATTAATAATTAATATTTTATAAATTCGCATAACTTAAAACTAATGTGTAAAGTGTACGGAATGAGGGTAGCTAAATATATAAACACAGAGAATTGCGAATTCATAAAAACATAGCTAAGTTAGTTTTCATCCCCATCAGAGGATGTGAAAAAAGTAAAAAATATGCCCTGAATATAAATCATGATTAATAACTCCAAATACATACAAATAATTTTGTATTATTTTTATTTCAAGCATTTATCTCCAAAACAATCAAGGAACGTTTGACAACAGAAGAATGAAGCCAACACCCTCAACCAGCGCTCGTACTAACAGCCACTATATATAAAATATCGCAATATTATTAATGGATATAGAAAAAAATTAAATTAAATTATTCAAAGTTAAAACACAAACTAAATTTCTTATTTTATATTATATCGATCACAAACACTTGATCGCTATAATTTAATTAATTCATCAAAGGTATTGCTAGGTAAATGAAACACAACTACCGAGTTAGAAGACTACCCTCAAAATGTTATACACCAAGGGTGAATGTGTTTTAAAATGAATTAAAGTAAAGAAAAATTCTATTAATTTTTTCACAATTTAATTAATTCAAAACTGATTTTAATGCACAATGGGATTGTGTAAAAACGTAGGTGATTTAGTGACGAATAATACAATTGAATAAAAGAAATATTTAGTAATGAAAACGTATGTACAGTGTATTAATTTATAAAGGAGTGGAGTGTTAAATAAAGATTTAATACAAAAGAGAAATAAATAAATTGAGATCAAAAATTTATGTTACCCGAAATTACTTTGTTTATTTGTTGTAAAATATTATTATGAGGTAAAAGTTTACGAAATTTAATAATTTTTTTAATTATAAAAAGGTAGATATAATTTAATAATTAAAAAATCGCTGGAAATAACGTGGATAACATGTTATATTATTTATATTTGTTGTTATTTTTTATTCCCAGATATATTTTTAAAAACCAGTGGCAGTGAATTTTAATATTTACTGTAGATTTACTGCCGTATGATATATTCTGTAGTTATTATTTATTTATATAATATAAATAATAAATATTTATATTTGTTTTTCAGCGCAAAAATTATTTAATAGCCCAACGAAGATTTACAGGTCGTAGAATATTTATACATTATTATTTTCACAATGTACCAGTACATATCGTTGGCAAGTATACCTCTGTATACTTCAGAAGAATTTTAGCCGTACACTAACCATTTGTTAGGTACAACTAAAGTCAAACAATAAATATATAGAACACCCGACCTGAAAACCGAAAAAGAATGTGCTACCTATAAACTCTAAACTGTAAACATTGACTTATGTATTTAAAATAATATTTGATTCGAGTGTACTTCGCGATTTTAAACTCTAACTGTACTAACATAAGCTGCATATTGTAACTGAAATGCAAAAAATAACCGAATCATTCGATACTACCAGTCTATAGTTCTACAACTAGTTTGTTGTAGAATTATAGCGGCAATAGAAGAGCCCGCAGGGCCCCGGGGGCCAACGTCCTGACGGCGAGTGAAGCTAAACTAATTGTTTCACAAAACCAGGACTTCTAGCTAAATGATTGTGTACAACGGACGGACAGACGGACAAAATATAAACATGGTGCCTTCCTCGTGATATCCTGAATAATTATTTATTAATTCTTTAATAAATAATATACACAATGTCACAAGTTTTTGTGTTCCCAGCGTTTGTGATTTTATATGTCTCAACTATTAATTAAACTGAATTATTAATTTGTAACAATAAAATTAATTGTAGCAATAGAGCCTAATTATTTAAATAAAAGCGCTGAATATGAATGCAAAAAGTTATTTAATTAATCACAATAAATAATTTATTTTTATGAATCTAAAGCAAGAGACATATAATAATCACGACAAATACCATCAAACATATTTAAATAATTGGATTAATTAACCTATTAATGCCCACAACTATTTATCTTTAAATATTGAATTCACATTTCTATATGTTGGTAACTTGTAAGTATAATTATATGTAAAATATTTTACATTAAGGATACAGAAACATAATCTTAAAGTGAGACATTTTAAGGTATGATTTGTCATACACTGGGCATTAACGGATCAATTAATAGTAAAATAAAACACAGCCAAAATACTTTATTCTTTATTCACAGTACAAAAAATGAAAATATATGAGTGACACTGGAACTGGAACCTTCTCCATAGAGACCTGGAGAACCATGGAACCTCGGCGATGGTAGCTAACCTATACTTAATACTACGAATTTTGAAAATAGTTGCTATTACATAATTATCAAACTATATCTAGCTGAAAGAGAAACACAAAAAGACCTGTAAAAAAAATATGTAACTGAAAGAAAAGCAGTTTGTATTAGTACTAAAACTAACGATAAAAATATAATAGCAACTTGATAAATTTTAATTCCAAAATTGGGAAAACATTGAGCCCAAAATTGAGCTAAAATACACTTGAGTACATGGCTGGGAACAACAAAACGGCTAATGAAAACCTTCACTTACCTCTGACCTCTGGCTGCTCCGCAGAGACTTGGTCTCAACTCCGGGCTGCTGCACCACTGCATACTGCTTCCCCCCATGGACGCCACTGGACTACGCCTCTCTGGAACTCCACGGAATGCAACCCCAAGGACCGCCACTGAGACACCACTGTATTCTGTAATAAAATATTACACTGTACAAAACAAAAATAAAATACAAAAAATTTATATGAATTATTGCATCACCCTATATTGCATTGGGTGATGAATAATACATCTAGGAATCTGGGTTCGATCCCAGAAATCCTCCTGTAGGAGATAACTATTTAGTTACCAAAAGTAACCAAATAATTTTCCAGCAACTTTTGCTGTTTGCAAGAATAGAGTTGGGTGAACTACAGAGCTGGTGTCCATCAGAAATAAATAAATGGTATCAGCATACCAATATTTATTTCCACCAAAATCTGCAAGAGCAGATCTGTAGCTACCCTCAAAATGAGGTAGGGCTCTTACCAATTCAGGCTGCGTGAGCAACTCCACCCGAACTGCCCCAAGAGTCCGTTGAAACTGGAGACGCCCGGAAGACTGCGATCTGAAAACAGAAAATTCGAATAATTTTAATAATTTTATTTCAATTAATATTTATTAATTGAAATAAAATAATTAAATGATTTACCATCAGTTGTTTTCTGGTGCCCCATCCGTGGTTGTGACTGCTGGGCTGGATGAGGTGTTCCGGGTCCACCTGAAAAAAAATCAAAATATTATTAGTTTTGAATAAGTTTTTGATAATTATTTATGATTTTTCATGTTAATTTCCAAAATAAAAAATTTACTGTATATTGCATATGGGCAAGTATACTATTTTTTGAGAAAAGTTTAAATTTTGACAAAAGAATGATAAATATTATTAATTTCATCAATAATAACAATGAAATCAATAATTATTGATCATTTCTATGGTTTCTGTAGCAATAATATGAAAAAATATGTTTTTCATAGTATTTTGTATATGTTCGTCCAAGCCAAAACATGTACTAAGTTTATCGAACAAATTTTTTTGATTTAGCATATAAATTATATATCAAAATGACCAGCAGAAAATACTGAACCGATTGATATACTTTTTACATATTTAAATCAAAATTTTTTGGGTGAAAACTCAAATTTGGTACGGACATATACGCAAGCTGTCAGAACCGCGCCAGAAACAAACGAATTACTGCAAGCGTTATGGCCGCCGTACCAGTGGCTCTCAACCCATGGCGCCAACATCAAAAACATTTTTTAAATATTTTATTCAGAAATGTAATTTAAACTTAACAAAAACCTTAAAATAAATATTTTAAAATATAAAATAATTAAATAAGTACTTTTTATTACATACTTCACTATTTAAATGATTTTTAATGTATATCACTTATGTGCACATAAGCAGATATTTGACAGGACGTTATGTTTTTGAAAATTCCAAATTTAGCACTACTCCAGGCTAAAAACAGAGTCCAAAAATCAATTCTACAGGCTTTGAAATATATCTACACATAATTTTATTAAGATTGCTTCTGACATAGGTGATTGGTTTCCTTTGCAATTTATTAGAACAGTAAATTTTGCATGTAATCAGGAAGTACCAGCCAAATTATAAACTTACTAGTTCTCAAAACTTATAGATATGTATATAGTTGGATTCAGCAATCTTTAAAAACCAAGTATTGGTTTAATTGTAAGTTGACAAACTCTAATCAAGTACTTGAGAACCCACTAAAATGCACTATCACTGACAAGTAGAATGCATCGAATAAATTTTATACACAACTTCATTCGACATCACTACATTTGATCATAAATCGATTCGACAATCTTTAAATAAGTAATATACACAATTTCATTAAGGTCTGTTCAGTAATTAATTTGTAATGTCAAGGTATCATTTTGTATGTGAACTTTTCCAGCAGTCTATTCTGTTTTCTTATATTAACAAAATTGACTACTGTAAAAAATGTAACGACGTCGTTTATTTAATGTTTATTAACAACGTAGTTCTTGTGTGACTCAAATTTGTTCATAAATAATAAGAATTGTGTTCATGAATATGGTTCGTGGAATTAAACTGTAAAATTATGTATCATTCCTTCAGTAAAATTACAATATACCTTCACTGATCAGCTTTAAATTGCCTCAAGTTCAATTCTCAAAGTTTTATCACAATTAATCCACAAACAAGATGTTCATCTTCACTTTACTATCAATGTACATGAGTCGAAGACATCATGAGCTTAAATAAAATGATGCAAGTGTCAATAACACCGTGCAGAAAATATTATACCAAGTTAATTGAAAGAAAAATATTCATGTCAAACAGGTAAAACTATACCAGCATCTTTGTTTATCAAACAATAATGGTTGATTTATTTTCCAGGTGAAGTTTTATGTAGCATCAATGAACAAGGGAGATTGTTTCATTTTGGACGCAAGAAATAACGTTTACGTCTACGTAGGTAAAAACAGCAGACGCTTAAAAAAAACCTAAAAGCCGTCAGTGCCAGACCAAGATCACGGTGGCAGATCAAAAGGTCATGTTGATGAGTTAATATCAGTAGAAATTCATATCTATAACATTGATAATTGTTTTGATGTACCTGTAAGTGAATTCAGCACTGAATATGAACACACTGCATTCTTCCAAGCCCTTGGATCTGGCTCTCAAAACCAGGTCCCTGAAAAAAGTGTAGGAGAAGTTCTGGAGCAAGAACTGGACACCAATGAAAACGCAAAACTGAAGCAATGAACATAGCCCAGAAATTTATTACTTCTTAAGAAGTACCCAGCGTGGACTCGGATCCAAAGAGATATTGAAAACACCGAACCAAGCATTTTCAGGCAATATTTCCAAACATTACGCGGTTTTGGAAAACTACATTCCAGATTAATTCAAGAAATTTGATTGATTGATACAATGAAGAAAACAATTACCTAACCTATATCTTATAACTGTATCTTGTATACCGAATTTACTTCATTATATTATATTTCTATTAGCAATAAAGTATTCTCGACTAACCTGCATGATATCTGTACTTATTTCTTTACTGCATGAGCATATTTAACTCAAACACGCACTATTTTAACAATAGCTTTGGTAGTTACTACAAACAGTTGCACAAAAAACCAGATGGCAATTTTTTCGAAGAATTGGTTTTCTTCTTCCAGTCCCAAGTGAAAATTAATTATTAAAAGAAATTGTATGGGATAGTGGATGACTGTTCGAAAAATTGGTTTTGTTGATTTGAAGTGAACATTAATTACTAACAAGAATTTGCGTGAGAGTGAACAGTTTTCCAAAAATTTGATTGTTCGAAAATTTAATGTGAAAATGAATTTCCAAAAAAAAATTTGCGCGTGACGCTGGGCGATTTTTCATAAAATTTTTTTTAATTGTGAATTTAAACAAGAAAAATTGAATTTAAAATTATTTGCGTGAGGCGCAGCAAAATTAATTCCGAAAAAAATTGCTCACAGGCAATATATAACACATGCAGAGACAAAAAGACACAAATCCCAACACCCCCAGAATATTTTTCTTTTTAGAATTATCGAACACCGAACCCAATCTGTTCATTGGATCGGTTCGATGTCGACAAAATCAACAGTTCAATACAATCATTTTTACAAACACACATTACAATAAATATAATATAATACATTTTATTGTGTAAAGTTACTTCTTCGTTCTGGCTGCTGGGGACGTGCAGGTTCGAGAGCCAGGTTGTACTGCTGGTGATGGTCGCAGATCACTGGGAGGCCTTACTCATTGTCGGCAGTGAACTGAAACTGAACAAAATATTTTTTAAGTTTACAGTAATTAAGTTAGTGAATAACTAATTAAAGTGTAAACATTTTAATTTAGTTTTCATCTATGTTCCATAACTATGCCAGAGATAATTTTATATATTCGCATTTCTTAAAACTATCATGTGTAAACTGTACGGTTCGAGGGGAGCTAAATAAATATAATATAAAAGTAACGAATATATAAAATTAATATGAAAGTTTATTGCTCAAGCAACTAAGTGATAAGTTCAAGATTGTGTCGTGAATTTGAGTGTTAAATGAAATGTCTACTTCCCTGGGGATGCTGTCCACGTCGCGTCAGTCGCTGGTTGCTCCTCCAAGTGCTCTGCAAGCACCACGCCCGGGGGCCGGATGTGATTCTCTGGAGGCTCGTCCAGTCCAAGGACTGGGGGAACTGTGAATCTGAAAATATTTTAGTGACATCAGTCTTATAAAATAAACTTAGAGTACGAAATACTAAAAGAAAAACAACATTTATATTGTGTAAAATCTGTGCATATTTTAATTCAATTGCCTTCTTAATTAAGTAATTAAATCGTAAGAATTTTGCTCACACAATGACAGCTAATAATCCAACTCAAAAAATGAAACTAAATATATTCTGTTAAAATACTTAAAGCTCATCATTTAATAATTACTTATATAATCGCTGGACTTAATACTAATTGTGTATATTGTACGAAACGACGGGGGAAGCTACTTACAAACTAACTTAAAACTAAAGAGCGATCATACAAGTAAAACCAAATTAAGTTACAGCCGCTGTCCATTGTGAATAAATATGCCCCTAACTGTTAATATAACTACAATCATCATTGCATAATGACACAGAAAACAATTAAATTGATACACATTTCTATATTATAAATTTTAAATTAAATCAAATCATTTAAAGTTAAAACAATATTGAAAATTGAGAATATTTAACAATGCCGAAATAAAAACTAGTTCCAAAAATATCTCGAACTAACTGTGTTTATAGTAAAAATTAAATTACTACTTCCCTTTGAGTTCTATATCTGTTGATCTCGCTGCGGAAGGCCTCCAGGTGCTCGTCCAATCTGCACATCCTTGCAACCAGCAACTGTTCGTGTACGTGCATCACGCTCGCGTGAGGTTCTCTGGAAGAAACTGCCCTAGGATCTGTGGACTTGGAATCTGAAACACTTTGAAGGCATCAGTCACACTTACTCATCAGCTGCTCTTCAGTTTTCAAATATTATATACGATAATCAATAAAATTAAGGTGTAATATATAATTACATATTTATATTGTGTTCTAGCAGTGCACATTTAAAATAATTATCATCTCCATGCAATAATTAGGTCGCGGGAATTCTATATACAATGATTGATATTATGAACACTGATTAAAAGTAGCTGAACGTTATTAACTACCAACAAAATTTCTCAAATTACTTTTAAAAAGAAAAATTCAAATAGTTAGGGCTATTTTTGTTTCAACATACAGTTAAATTATTTGTGAAAGATCGTATTTGATATTCATATTCTCGCATAACTTATAAACTAGTGTGTGTGTGTGTACGATACGTTACGAGGGAGGTAGCTAATTAATATATGTAGATATGCTGCGATCATACGAATATACTGAATTAAATTATTGACATTATTTAAACATCGTGTAAAAATATACCCCAATTATTTCATAAATATAACTTTATTTGAACTATTTATTGTAAAATAACTAAGAAACGTTTGACAACAAAAGAATAAAATCAGTCACTCTTAACCAGTTCTCATACTAACCGCCAGTATATACAAAATACCACGGCATAGTTGCTGCATGCAGAAAACAATTAAATCAAAAAATTAATGTTTTTAAAATTAGAATAGGAATGAAAACACTTATCTCTCTGTGTCCTACAGCTAGTCCTGGAGAATCATAGCTATGGTACTCTGCTTCGAATGGACTCCAAAGTAGAAATAGATCATCTCAACTGAATTTGAGATTTCCTTGTCTTCAACTAGGCAGAAATAATTAATTTATCAAGTTTTCATACCATTTCGATTGAAAAACCACTTCAGAAATCGATTTTTTATGAAAATTATTGAACACAAATTGACACTTAAAACACTACATGAAAACAACCAACAATCTACAATGGAGTGCTCTGATTGGTCGAAAGTTTCAAATAGCTAAATTTTATAAATAATTAAAAATATTTAATTTAGATTAATTTCAGTTATTTTTATTAATAATTTATATAAAAATAATAATTATTGTCTGTATAGATATTATTTTATAACATCTATCTAGTAAATAAATAATTCTTACATACACAGCACATAATGTTGAATATGTTCTTCAATAAATATAAACTAATTTTTTTGTCTCCACCAACAATTAATACACTAAAATGTCCTCGAAAAAATACTGAATCGATTCATATAAGTTTTAAATATAAAAACTAAAATAATTTAGGTCAAAACACAACATTTTCACGAACAAAACCACTTGCATACATTGCTTGTCACTGTAAACAATTGAATGATCAGGCATTTACAGCGCACCAAATTCAAATTTTAAATTAAACGAATTATTTTTCGACTTTACCACATGTTTTCAATATTTCAGTAATATTTGTTTCTTTGAATTCGTATTTGAGGGATACTCAACAAATTTTGGGTTCTGCAGACAATGACTAAGGTAGAGATCTTTAGATCCAAAGATATGATTTATTATTTTATGGCCCGAAATCTTTTTTGTTCATTTCGAATTCTATTCCAAGAGCTATTGTTAGGTTTTCTGAGAACGCGCATGTGTCATTTATGATATTTTCGCAAGCATAAAACTATTAAAATGTACTTAAAAAATATTACGGAACGAAATAATATTTAATTGTTTATAAATAGAAAATGAATTTCACCTTTTTTGGTTTTAAATACTTTAGATTTTGTTGTTTGTTGTATTGACAAATATTCATGACTTTATAATATTTAGCTTCTGGCTATTATATCTAAGTAAAAACATATTACATCATATTTAGTAATTTAATTATTTAATCTTATATTAATTATTAAAATCGAATGAAACGACGAAAGAATGGTTTAGTTATTATTTAATCAATATTGGAAATGTATGAAAAAAGTCTTGAATATTTCTTATTTTCCTTCCAAAGTTCTATAATTATCTAGAAGTAGTAGAAAAATAATTCTCTATAATTTTATTTAAACATTTTCCTATTTTTTTAAATAATCAAGTCATCCCTTAATAGGAGTTCTTCCTTGCTATCATTTTACACTTTCTTTCAAAATTTTGTATGACCTTTTACCTCTTCACCACCAAGGGCAAATTGTTATTATTTGTTTTTAAATATTAGAACTCTTATAGTCACAACTCAAAAAATATGTAAGATGAATAAAATAACTGCACAAATTTGAATTATGCGTAGTCTCTTCAATACATATACATATATTTTAAGACTTATTTATGGTTAGTAAACACTCTAGGGCTTTAATTAAAAATTGGACCGATTTTTAAGGGTAAAAAATTTTTTCTTCGAAAATTAACAAATATATATCCTATACTATTCTTTTCTCCATAAAACTGTTAATTTTGAATTCCGTGTACTCGTATATTTTCTAGATTTCGAGATATCGCCATTTGAAAATTTTCAAAAATTTTCGGTTGTTCCCTAAAATCTCAAAATATAAAAAAGATACGAAATTGAATCTTACGCCATTCGATGCAGCGTAAAAAGTTATATAAATATGTAAAATTTCATTAAAATCTATCAATGCAGTGAAATTTTAGACCAAAAAAACTGAAAATGGCCCAAAATCCGAAGAATCTTAAGGGGTTAGTATTGAATTTTTTTCAAAAAAATAGTTTTTTTATTTTTATGTCCTATCCCCCTATTTTCGACCTGAAACTCACGAAAAAATTGGTTCTAGCGCAATCTGAGCTTTAGTTGCCGAGATATGAGCGATTTGGTGCGAATGAAATTGAGAATTTTTTCTCAGGAATTGTTTGAGGGGCTCTAACTAAAAAATGAGGTAGTATAATTAAAATATGATGAAACCAGCGTATTTAGCGTGCTTTAATTACTTTGTATGTGAAATTTTACTGTGATATTTTTGCAAATAAATATTTTATTAATAGTCAAAGTTAACTGAAGAAATATCGAAAAAATTGCCAAACTTTGCGGGCTGATAACTTGGAATCTAATTTTTGAATTCCTCATGTTTTACTTTACTAGAAAACATAGTTTTATAAATTTGTTTAAAAAATTAGTTAGTGTTTGATGGTTTTAACTTTGAATAGTTTAATTTAAATGCTTTCTGTTTTTAATAGTTATTTCGCAATATTTTATGCAAAGTGACGCTTAGTATGAACGCTGTTTAATTTAATTGTTTTTGAGATGATTGCAATAAATTAAATACAATTACGGCTGATATATTTTGGACATATTTTTACTATCTTGAATTATCCTAACCTAACCTAACCTAACCCACATGTGCCATGGGCCTGCAAGTTTTGTTGTAACGGTACGGAAGAAGCTCTTCCAGGATTGCAAGCAGACTGTTAAAATTACTAAAATACCGCATGTGTTTGACATTTGTACAGTAGCACGTGTGTTTAGAGGTTATAAAGTAATATAAATCAAGTAATTTCTTAATATGATAAAGAAAACCAAAATTAAAGATTGGAAACCTGTGAAATTAGAAGGTTCTTTAATTTCTGGGGACTTGGACGGGCTCATTGGTATTGAAGAATTGTCAGATTACGAGCCAAATTATTTGAGCAAGGTATATACTGATAAAAATGTTTATTTATTGTGTGATTTATGTTATTTTTACTTTATAGAATAACAGAAAACGTAAAAACACTGAATCAGTTCAATTTGACAAGAAAAAGTATAAAAATAATGATTCAGAAGCAGATGAAAAAACAGAATTACTTGAAAATGAACCGGGTGCATTTGTTAAGAATCCACAATTACCTAGGCAAAAAGGTTTGTATACTAAAGGTAACAAAGAATTGAAATTAAAAAAAACCGGAAAGATAAATAAATCAAAGGACAAAACTGAAATTGGACAAATTATTGAAACCGAGGGAAAAGAAAAGTGTAATATTGATGATTTAATAGCTTGGAGTTTAGTATCCCTTCCAGAGCCACTTCTGCAAGGTTTAGCAGATTTAGGATTCACTAAACCTACTGCTATACAAGAACTTACGCTTCCACCTGCAATATTGGGTAGTTTACTTTTTAATTATACGTCATTCGTTTGTAATTATAAAAATTATTGTAGGGCGTCGAGATATTCTTGGCGCTGCCGAAACTGGAAGTGGAAAGACATTAGCATTTGGTTTACCTATTTTAACTGGAATTTTAAAATTAAAAGAAAAAACTGGCGAAGATGATCATTTAGTATCAAGTGAAGACACTGAGAATGATAATGAAGCTCCTGATGAATCAGAAAGTGATAGTGATGAAAATGAAGGATCGGAAAACAGCGAAGAATCCGAAACCGAGGAAAATGATGAAGAAAATGGTAATATTTAAAGCCTCTCTATTTAATTGTTTTCATTAATGTTTCTTTTAGGTGCACAGTGCGTTCAAGAAATAGACAATTTTGAATTTGAAAGTTCCGACAAGGGTAAACCTTTGAAACCTCTATACGCTTTAATTTTAACTCCAACTAGAGAATTAGCAATACAGATAAAAAATCATTTGATTGCTGTTGCTAAACATACAGGTAATTTTACTTGCAGATTAAATTGGAAGTTATTTCAATAACATTATATTACAGACATAAAAGTCGCAGTTGTTTTGGGAGGAATGGCTCAAGTCAAACAAGAAAGAGTTTTAAGTAAAGGTCCAGAAATTGTAGTTGCAACCCCAGGACGTCTTTGGGAATTGATCCAGGAAGGAAATCCGCATTTATCACAAGTGGATAACATCAGGTATAAAATAAAAACAAATCTATTATTATCACCGAAATATAGTGGACCGCTAATTTGTAAGCTTTTATGAAAGCGAAAACAAGACTGTGACAGATAGATGCTATAGGGCCATTCATCTTTGTCTAACACTTGTTTGTAGACAGCCTAACGACTGGCTGTCTCTCACTGAATTCGCTAGCTAGTATTCCACTATTATATTTTAGTGATTATTACATAATTCATTACAGATATTTAGCTATTGACGAAACAGATCGAATGGTAGAGAAATTCCACTTTCAAGAACTTCATCAACTATTAGAACGAATAAACATGGATGAAACCAAACGAAAACAACGTCAAAATTTTGTGTTTTCGGCTACATTGACAATGGTTCATGATTTGCCGCGACATTTACTCAAAAAGAAAAAACTTAAGAACAGTAAAAAAATTCACAAGCTAACTGCAGCTGAAAAGCTTCAAAATATTGTTGACATGTTAGGCATTTCTAATCCGAAAGTAGTAGACGTCACCGAGAAATCTGGTAAGTTTTTTTATTTGTACTGGTTATTAACTACAAATCTTAACTGTAATTAATTTTAGGAACCGCGAGAACTTTAACAGAATGTCGCATCAACTGTGAATTGGAAGAAAAAGACTATTATGTTTATTATTTTTTACAAAAACATCCTGGACGTACTTTAATATTCTGCAATTCAATTGATTGTGTCAGACGCGTTGCAAATTTATTAAATTTGTTAGGTTGCTCTTCTTTACCGCTTCATGCCAATATGCAACAAAGACAACGCTTGAAAAATTTAGAAAGGTAAATACATATTCTTACAGATTTTTACCTAAAAACTAAATATACTTATTTGTAATTCAAAATTCTGTCAGTGAGTCAAATTTATAATCATTCGTATTTATTTTTTACATCCTGTACGGGATGTATAGGAATCATGCTAAAAATTGGGTAGTGAGTTTTCAGTGGACGAGCACTTTTTACGGTCCCTAGAATACGATTTTAATACTTTCGCAATGATGTCTGTATGTGTGTGTCTGTCTGTCAGTCTGTGTGAATATTTGGAGTTACGGTTTCTCAAAAACTACTAAACTGAAAATTTTTATATTTTGTATATATCAATTGTATACTATTTGTAAGATCTCTCAACTAGCTATCTCTCGGTTCGCATTTTCAACGTGTGTGAGCGTTGCAGTATTATTTTATTACATACATACATAACATCACGCTATATCCCACTTAGAGGGGTAGCACGAACCCAGAAACACAGTCAACTAACAATCAATCTCCTCCAAAAATTCCTATCCTGGCTCACCATTTTCGCTTCGTCCACATTCATAGTACGATTCATACATGCTCGTTTATTCTTCTTACTCGGAATCATTCGTTCACGCAACAAACCATCAATCATACCCAATAGTTATTCCTCGGACGCCCACGCAATCGTTCGCCTACAATCTCACCCGCATATATTAGTTTCACCAACCTTTCATTTGACATTCGCTTAACTTGTCCAAACCCCCTCAACTGACTCACTCCCACTTTCTTAACAACATTCTTCTCAATCTCACACTCATCATACACCAATGTATACCGGATACGATCACGTCTCGTATACCCACACACTCCTCTCAAATATCTCATTTTTACAGCAGTTATACGTCGTTCATGCTTCTTCATCCACACCCAACATTTTATATTTTATTTCAGTGTATATTCCAAATAATATTACTAAGATATTTTATTTTTATGATTGCTATACTTCCATATTCGTATTAAGAAAGTTACTAAAGTAACATTTAAGGTTTTCAATAAAATATGCGCTGGTTCAATCGTAGATTTCGTGATGATCCACATGGAGTGTTGGTCGCAACAGATGTCGCTGCTCGAGGCCTCGACATTCCGAGCGTTGAGCACGTATTACATTATCAAACTCCAAGAACTAGCGAAAGCTATGTCCATAGATCTGGAAGAACTGCAAGAGCTTCTAAAGAAGGAATCACAGTTCTTCTAATTGAGCCAAAAGAAGTTATAACGTACATAAAGTTGTGTAACACTCTTGGACGAAGTAAGTCAAGATTAAAACTGTTTTTACAAATTTATACTTAAAAATTGTTACAGCTGAAGATTTACCCAATTTTCCAATACTGGAGAACTATTTAACAGCTGTTAAACAGAGAGTTAGTTTGGCAAGAAAATTAGAGGTTTTAGAATTGCAATTTAAAAAAACAAATGCTAAAACTGGATGGTTGCAAAAAGCTGCGAAAGATATGGACATTGTTCTAGATGAAGATGAATTGTATGTATTTGTAATTGTTGTTCCCATACAAATTAATAAATTATCCTAAATTTCACAGTTCTACAGAAGTTGACACAGAAGAAATGGCAAAAAAGAAACGTCAAATCTCAAGTGCCCGACAAGAATTAAAATATCTTCTTTCCAAACCAATTTTCCCGAAAGGTTTTAGTGTAAACTATCCTACAAGCTCTGGACTACTTAACATTCCAATGGTACAAGGCGATCAGTCTACCCAAAAAGCAGTGGATGTAATGAAAACTCACATGAAAAACATTTCAAAAAAGGAGAAATATCAATTCAAAAGAATCTTCAACCGCAATAACGCAGTAAAAGAAAAGAAGCAAATGAAACAGAAAAAGAAGGATTCTAAGAAAAAGAAAATGTCTAAAAGTAAAAAATAAAAGTTCAATTAAAGAAATATTTTAATTTTTGTAATAAATAAATGTTATACATATGTTGTTGAATAGTAAATAAGTATCTTAGAAAACCTTTACTTAATGTCAATAAACTTATATTCTGAATAAACAATAGTTATTTTTTTGTTGATTGACATTAAAAGTGCGATTTTTTTATGGCTTTCTTTGTATATAAAATTCCGATTTTGATGAATTTTTTTATACTTTTGGGATCACCTGGATGGTTCTGAGCAACAGTTGGACTTATTGGATGGCGAGTTGTCAATATTCAGAATTAAAAAAAAGTGATTATTTTCAATGCATATCAAGTTTATCGCCATCAAATTACTTTTCAATCCGTTTGTTGAACAGTTTGGCATGTATTTGTTGACGGTTACTATGCGTTTGTTGAGCGGTTGCTATGAAAAATATTTTTACAGCCTTGCCAATAAAAGTGACACTTTTGATATTGTTTGCAGTTTTTAAATGTCAGCTTCGACAGCATTCACGAAACTGCAACCTTTGCTCTAAATTTTAGTGCCTAGTTAAATAAATAACACAAAGCAATCACTGATTTCGCAGGTTTTAAAATGGTTGAAAATTGAAAGGTACGGGTAATAATATATTCCAGTATAACTAAATTTATCCAAAGTAATTACTTTTTGTATAATTTATATCATAAGACAATTGGAAAACAGAATAAAACATGCTTAATAACAAGTTTCCTTCATAATTTTATGTTAGAGACCTTTTTTTTGCAAATATTTTATTGTTGATGTTTTTATGTTACCTAGACATTCGTGAAAAAAAAACCTTTTTCAATAATAGATAGTCGAGTTAATCTCGTACATGGTTGTGGAAAAACATTTATTTATAGCTAAAATTTTGTTTTGCTTATTTGTATAGGTATACTAGGTGGCCCTTATTTTGGGTAAGTTCGAATTTTGTCGGTCTCCGCCCGAAATCTGGTTTAAAATCACAAAAAAATAATAAATTATTTTGTTGAGATTTTAAAAATTAGTTTAACCCGAGCCTTTAGCCCACTTTCACTTTGCCTTGAGTTCCTAAATCACTGCTGAGCAGTGACTTTATTCAAAATGCAATAACTTTTTTGTTTTTCAATATTTTGACAAAATTCCAAAAATGCATTAAACTAGATGAGATAACGAATCGATCGATTACAATAAACAATAATTTTATATGATTGTTTATTGCTAAACGGATTGGTAAAAATTAACGAAAATTGAGTTTTTTTAAATACGCAAAAAGTGATTTACAGTACTGATTCTTTTGCAACAACTTTTTTTGAAGAATATTTTTATTGTATTTTATCATAATATTAGCCACATATATTTTATCATTTGTAGTGTTTATTTGTAAATGTGTATAACTTATTTGTGTTAAAAACGATTTGTAGGTGTTTAACAACTCGTTTTTATTCATGTCTTGTATAAAAATTTCAACATAAGTGGAGAAAAACACGCCGAGTCCTTTATATCGAACATACCAAAAACGTGGTATTTTCGGTTTGAAAATCACTGGGTCACGCGCAGGTGAACCTTTCCTTGTTTCGAGTTACTTTCTCTGTGATTCGCGCAAAGCTAAAGCCGGCACCACGTAAGTTTCAACATAACCTATCGCTTGTCGGCGTGTCATAAGCTGTCGAAACCAGCATGGCTAAAGTGGGCTTGAGGCACGGGTTAAACTTATTTTAATAATCTCAAAAAAAATATTTTTGTGGTTTTTTTTTGTGATTTTAAACCAGATTTCGGGCGGAGACCGACAAAATTCGAACTTACCCAAAATAAGGGCCACCCTAAGGTATACCTGTCTATTTCATTTGAAACATTTTTACGACGGCTCGTATTTTCGGCAGTCTCATTTTAAAATCATCCAAAACAGTATATTTCTTCTAAACAATTGATTTTATAAAAAAGATTAATTAAATAATTAAAAACTTTTATATTTCAAGGTTCTGCATTGTTTTTTGTACATTTTTTTTAATTCCCTGTTTGCTCGGAGGAAATTCTCTTTGATCGTGCTGTACATAAGAGGATGTCAAAAATTTAATTTAAAAATGGATTCAAAAAGTTTTTCATGATTTATCATCAAAGGACAATGGAACGTTTACAACAACGTTATTTATTTATTTGTAGGTATATTAATTTAATTAATACAAATCAACAACTTGGTTCTAAAAAATATTAGATGAATACTAGTTTTCAGCTATTAATTTCTACATTTTCATTTCAAAATTATATTATTATACTCGTAGAATAAATTCGTCCTGAAAAATCGAAATAACCTTTTGCACATGTGCAGTTCTTTCCTAATAACCTGCAACGAAGCAACACGCAGGACGTATGTGGTTGATAAATATTAAATAAAAACTACACAAACGTAATCATAAGTGGAGGGGGCAATGTTATAATTATTTTCCTCGGTATTTGTAAAATCACTCGGCAGTATTTTAAATTCTCTGCTTTAAATACGTGTACAGTTCGTATCTCAAAATAGGAAAAAATTTGTTGTGCAATTGAATAGACGTGTAAATTATTTATAGATATAAAACGTGTGATGGTAGTAATAAAGCAAAGTGAGTATTACTTTTGTTTTTTAGTGACAGTACAATTATTGATTAGTAATTGTTAGCAGATGATTGCAATTATATTATGAGTGCAGTAAATTCGGTATTGATTTGCGCAAAAAATGTTTGCAATGCGCAAATATTTGTATTGCTAAATAGTGTTTTGATTATAATTTTATCTTTATTCAGTTAAAATAACATCACAGCACGTGTAAAATTATCATGTTTATTTAAATAACAAGTAAATAGAAATATGCCGGTAGACCGTAAAATTTGTATTTATAAATATGCATCTCTAAAACATGAACAATACACAAGGTGTTAAATTAAATCTTGAACTAGCTTTAAAATAATACGTAATTATTTATAGTATGTGTATATTTTTTTTAGTTACAATTAAAAGTATATTTCAATACATTTAAATTTCATTCGACCGAATTCTTACAATATGAGAATCTCAATTGATTATAATATTTTAATCATTTAAATTTAATTCATTTGCTTATAAACAAGTAAATTTTGCAGAAAAATCCAGTTTATTCGTCAGACATAATTTTGTTTACAAATAAAAGTGATATGCAAATTGAGTAGGTATTTTTTCTTTGTTTGCTGAATATGATAACTAAAAGTATTAAGTATTAAGTGCAAGTATTAAAGTGCAAAAAATGCATTGTAACAACTATAGATAACATTCACTGTACCTCGTTAAGATATCTATGAAAATAGAACATTTTATTTTTACTTTATCGTCTTTAGCCAGTCTACTCTACTGAAAACATTCCAAATTCTTTCTAAGTAAAAATTACTCCATAGATATTATTTAACTTATCTTTATCTGTAAAAATATTTCAGACAGTTATATTGTTTTATTTCAAGAAAAAATTGTTAATAGGCGAAATGTCAACCACGCAATTACTAATCTACACGTGATCGCTATCAATGTCAACAATCCACGAGTAATCAGAATCAGAACGCAGACATCGTTTCAGAGTTCATTCATTCTGAAATGCGGTTCTAATTTCTTTAGTAATTTCCTGTTGATGTTGAATCAGATTTTGCTTAGTAAACTAATCTTTAACAGCGCGAATCAGCAAACGTAATAAAAAGAATAAAAGCATATCACATCTTTTCGGATTTTTTCTTGCTGTTTAATTATGTTTTTATTTGAAAATGTAAAGATAATTCGTAGATAAAATAGTAAAAGTAAGCAATTGAACATTTCATGTTTATTCGATATTCTTAATTTAAATAAATACTGAAATGTGATTTTGAAAACACTTATTCAACATTTTTAAAAAGTTGTATAATTCAAATATGGTGTGTAAGGATTTTAATACTATTATATTGCTGTAAATATTTACCTGTTAACTTTACAACAAAAGTGTAAATTTAAAAAATGTTCAAAATTTACAAATACAAGCAATAGGACAATTTTGGTTACCAAAATGTTACTATTTCACGATATATCAATTAAATATTAAAAGTTAATATGTATATTAGAAAAATTGTGATGTGCCCATGGAAAATTAAACAAAACATTTCTGAAAATAGATTTGTAATTATTTAGTTTTTTTAACAGAAAGAAATGAAAAGAATTGAACTCTTAAATTGGTCATTATATTATAATCTGTTTTCTAAATCTGTTTTCTGAAGTGTCAAATATTTTTCGTTTTTGTTTAAATTTACATGGACGTATTACAATTTTTCTAATAAATATTAATTTTAATTTACTTGATATATTGTGAAATACTAACATTTAGATAATCAAATGGGACTTATTGCCTGTACTATTCCTAATATACATCCTGATATTTTGTGATAATTTTAAATCTAGAACTTGGATAAAATATAAAATAATTAGACACCTACTGTCTTATTCTTGGTGAACTATACCTACTTATATGTTTTATGATTATTAAAAAAGAACATCGATTTGAAATTATACTGATTGACTATTTCTTTAGTTCTTAGAATAATCGTCAACTGAAAGCTCTAGACGTTATTTGCCAAACACTAAATATTATCAGCGTAAAGGTCATATATAATAGCAGTAATTTTGTAATCAAAAGAAAAAATATGACGTATACGTAATTAAAATAACACAGAACAATAAAGGCGCCATATGATTACTACAAAATATAAACAAGAAAATTCTTTGACATCTAATAGCTTCTGAATGAAACAGTACTTATTATTTATTAATTACGCAATATATTGTGCTCCAATTAATTAAAAAATAATCATATAAACAGTAAGCATTACTTATCGTAACCAATAAATCAGAATTTCCAGTAATTTTAAATTCCCAGTTGGTGATATATCTGATATCACAAATAAATAAGTAAATACTTCTATAAAATTTTCCATGATCGTAAACTATAATATTTCGTATTTTTTTCTATCGCATATTTTAAAGAACACGTAAACAAAATTATGTTTGACAATTGAACTGTGATATTAAGTAATGTTCGTTATTTTTTTAATAAATAATTGAGATCATTGTTACTATAGTATTACTTTCTCTGACGCGCTGTACTATCAATAATATCAATTGTTATCGGTCATTTAAATGAGATATCTTTCTACGTGATTGCTTCAAGTTATATCTCGCTTTCATAGCCCAGATACCTGCAGTTTAAAGATTAAATTTAGTTGGGACGACATCTTCACAAAACGCATTCGAATTATTGAAACTGTGGATTGCTTTCTTATTCAAGGAATTATAAAAAATCAATTGTATACGAAACATAATTTAATCTGTAAACTTTTGTATACTTAGTATACTTTTATTGTAAGTATTTAATCTTAAAAAATAAACACGATAAATATAATATAAACATTAAATAAGAAAACGTGAAGCAAGATAAAACTGTTAGTAATATAGTTAAATTCAATTAAAAGTAGTACTTTGTTTTAGTATTGCCAATGATTAACAATGGAGTCAACAGAAAATATGTCATCACCAAGAAATCAGTACCCAGAATCGAACAAGTCCAGCAAACCTTTGACAGAATCTTGGTCTTCAGGACCGGAAATGTCTTTAATACGCGGCGGAAACTATCGTCTTTATGTTCGGAGCAAATCTCTTGTCAACCTGTCCGCAGATGGTATCCCCAACAGAGACATTCGTCTCATTCGAGAACGCTTACTCAGGTAATGAAATTTTATTCATTGTTTTACTCCTGGATAACTGGATTATTGTTTTACAGGACGCAGTCTCGTCCTCAACCAGCAGCTATTAGACAATTCAGTCGAAGTCAAAAATTGACTTTAGCATCTTTAGCATTAGTAGATTTTATGAGTTTTTGTTCAATGTCAATAATGGCACCATTTTTCCCGAAAGAAGCTGGCGAAAAAGGAATGTCTGACACCATGTCTGGATTCGTGTTTAGTTTTTACGCTCTAGTCATGTTTATTTCTTCGCCATTATTCGGGAAAATTGTAAGGATACAATTCAATAACTTAAGATAGTGTCATCATTTATTTTTTGTTATAGATGCCAAGGGTAGGCCCGAAATTTTTGTTTATGTCGGGAATATTTATTGCAGGATTATGCAATTTATTATTTGGGTATGTTGGAATAATGTTTTGTAAAGAATATATTTTAATTTATATGTTTTTGTAGATTATTAGAATATATAAATGACTACACATTATTTACAGTATTTTGCCTCGTTGTAAGAGGCGTCGAAGCTTTAGGGGCGAGTGCATACTCAACTGCTAGTTATGTTTTTGTTGTAAACACTTTTCCCAATAACATTGGCACCGTTATTGTAAGTTTACTGATTTAACGCTACTTTATAAACTAAAATAATATGTTTAATGTTTAATAATAATATGTTTAATTCAGGGGATTTTAGAAACATTCGTCGGTTTAGGAATGAGTACTGGCCCAGCAATTGGAGGACTGTTATATTCGGTACGCTGTTGATACGTTTTTAATTCACAAGAGTCTGTATTAAATATTTTTTAGATAGCTTGGTGGATTCGCTCTCCCATTTTACGTTCTTGGCATAATTATGGTCCTCATCATCCCTATAAACTTATGTTTACTACCTAGGACTGAAGGTAAACACTTTTAGTTTCAGTGAACTAAATAAAGTTTAAGGAATTTATTAATTGTTTTAGAATACAATGTCGAAACAAAGAGTGGATCAATTTGGGAATTAATCAAAGTACCAGCTGTGATTGTTACTGGTCTGACTGTTATTGTTGTATCAAATGTTTGGGGATTTTTGGATCCGACGCTGGAACCTCACCTAAGACAGGTATTCATCCATTAAACCGTACATAGCTATCATGAAATATAGCGCGAACATTCTTATCATAATTCCTCTTCATTTTCATACAAATTATCCTATTTGCTAACGAGAAAAAATTATAAGTTTTATGACACGAGAACTGAATTAATTTTGTTCGAAATTGCAAGTTTGCTGATTTATACGATACTTGTTCGTGTTCGGAATACATTGATGTACACTGTGTATGGTGAGTGTGAGATTGAGAAGAATGTTAAGAAAGTGGGAGTGAACCAGTTGAGGTGGTTTGGCCATCTTGAGGGAATCTAGAATGAAAGTTGAAAGGTTGATAAAACTAATATATGCGGGTGAGATTGAGGGTGAACGATTGCGTAGGCGTCCGAAGATAAATAAAGTGGTGTGCTAGAATAGGAATGTTTGGAGGAGAATGATTATTGATTGACTGTATTTCAGGGTTAGTGCTATCCCCCTGAATGGGATATAACCTGGTACTATATATGTATTGATTTATTTTAAATAAAAAAACAGCTACAAAAATAATTGACAAATATTTAGCAATAATATTTGAAATAAATATAATTTTCTCTTATCTTCTTTCCATTTTGAAGAAAACTAAATTATATGTTCAAAAATTACAACCCCGCGCTGGTATTATTTTGTATTCGCATCCGAACCACATCCACTTAATCGTTAAAATTAAAATTCTGCATCTATCATATCCGCAACTGATCCGCACCCTAAGCTTACCATAAGCTAAAACGATCAGCATCCGTAAGCTTAATAAACGAATTCGAATTATATATTATACAGTATGTTCTTAGTCGACAATGCAAAATTTTGTACGGCTCTTCGTAAAGCCACACGAAGCCATCAAACTTGTAAATGTGCGATTAGAATTAAACCGATATTTTCGAAACTTTTATGAAATATCATTGCTGTTTACTTTCAAGAAGGATTGTGTAAAATTGCATTGATGTAACTAATCGTTTTATATCAATACTTTAAAATTGTTAATTCCTCTTAGACGTATTGTTTAAATTTTATTACAGAAGGTAACCTTTTACAAAATAGTTATTTGTTTAACTAAGCACCAAAATACCAGATTTACAGCAGAGGTTGCTGTAGATCTGTGTTTGCTGCTGTGTTAAACACATTATTTATTTTTGCCGATTTGAAATTAATGTTTGTTTGAAAAATAAATGTAAAATAATTTGTCAAACTTTTCCGATCATTCTGTATATCAGAAAGAACTGATCCAACGTACTAAATTATACAATATATATTCATCCATTTACTGCTAGACCATTCACGCTATCTCACATCCTGAATTTCCAATTATAAATCTTATTTTTCAGTTATTTTATTTGATTTATGCTCAACATAATTCCGAATGAAATAATCTACTAACTTGTTACATTTCAGTTTAATCTCACCCCTGAAAAAATCGGCCTGATATTTTTATTATTTTCCGCCCTCTATGGTGTATCAAGCCCTGCTTGGGGATGGCTCGCTGACAAAGTTAATCATCATTGGTCTATGATGGTCTGGGGTCTTGTATTTTGTACTGTTGGGCTGCTACTTTTAGGACCATGTCCTTATTTGCCGTTTTTGACAAGGTAGCATTATAAAATTATTGACAATATTATATAAGTTAAATTACTTTTTATTATTACAGTTCACTGTGGTTGAATTTAGTTTCTCTTTCGATATTGGGAGTTTCTGTTGCCTTAGCACTTCTCCCAACTTTTCCAGCTGTCCTACAAAGCGCAATGTATGATTTTCTATAATTTATCTTAATTGGAAAATATATATTCATTTATTTTTAGTGAGGGAGGTTGTGGGAACTCATTGACGACGTACAGTTTAGTAGCAGGGGTTTGGTCTTGCATGTATGCGTTAGGTGAAGTAATTGGACCATTTATAGGAGGAGTTTTTCTGCAACATTTTGGATTTCCTTTAGCTGCTACAGTTATGGCCGGAATGACATTCACACTGGTAATACACTCATTTAGTTATTTTGAATTCTATTAGGGAATGTTAATTAAAATATTTAATTTTTCTAACCAATGAATATTTCGTCTGCAACGCAGACATCATCAACATATCAAAAAAGTTGTACTTGGTATTTTTACAACTTAAAAATATTTTTTGATATGATGATGATGTCTTTGTTGCTCTATGAGAATTCAAAATATTAATATTTACTTAAATACTTTTTCGCATTCAAACAACAGTTTGATTTTAGGCTATTATAACTTTGATATTCTTTTTGGTCCAAGAGAAAAATAGCTCCGAATATGAAAGAGTGTCTGATAGTGGTATAAGTGCATCATGGAATAGTTCTTATTCTACAGCTGATTTAGAAAGTGCAGAAGATATTACTGAGGGAGAAAAACAGCCATTACTTAATAGAAGTAAAGATTCTGATCATATGTTGTATACAATGGAAAAAGTGATGTATTATGAGCAAAGCAGGAAACAAGATAAAGAAGTAAACGAATTATTCTTATATTTGTGAATGAATTTAATAATAAATATATTTTTAGGATGGAGACATTGATGCTGACCAAGTAACTGATGTGAGAGGAACAGTTACGATTACTGCTGGGGGTGCTTGCGAAGTTTAATTATAATTAATTTTGTTTAGTATTTATGTAGATAAATTATTATTATTCTCATTTTGTATCGTACAAAGTTATTTATAGAAATATTACATCATGTTATTTTTTTCATATTTAGTACTAAATAAATAAATTACATTATCATAAAGTCCTGATTTTAAATTTCAAATATGTAACCGCGCTCTATCTTATATCACTTATCACCTTTCCGTCGGTCAAGTTCGGATTCATGGGTTCGGTCAACAAATTTGCGGTGGTTGAACAGTGAATTCGTCAAATTGTTTTATCATTTTCATCATTTTATGCAATATCTGCTTACATATAGCTGATTGGGTAAGATTGTATTTCAGTTACGTTTAGTTTGAAAGAGAATTTTGTGTGAATAACTTCTATATAATATTTTATACTAAATAACGTGTCATCTGTCAAATTATAACCTTATATCATTTACAAAAGTTTTATATTTTCTTGTGTTTGTGAAAATTATTTTTCTTCTTTGAAATAGATACAAACAGAGGCATCAACTTAATATTTTGGGCCATGGCCCAGTGGAACCCATATTATGGTGTTCCAAACCAAACTGATTCTGTGTATGAAGAGCAGAACATAAGTGCTCAGAATTATTACGGGATTCAAGCTATGCCATATGGTTCAGTGCCCGTACAACCAGTAAATTATAATGGCTATTACGTTCCGAATAATGTATATTCTAACTTTGGTACAAATCTGTCCGGAACTGTTTATAATGTTCAGGAACTAGAAGCACAACAGTTTGCTTGCTATAATCAAAATGCAAACGCATCTAATTCCGGTACATCGGCAGAAGCTTCTAGTTCAAAGAAACCTACAAAACAATATGTGAAAGAAGATTCTCAAGAAAATACTAGTACGGGTAAGTAAACTTATTACACAAACATTTGAAATAAATTTAATTTGTTGCAATCGTTAGGACCTAATGAAACTACTGCAAATTCAATATTGCATGCAACTGCAGCTGAATTTAAACCAAGCACATCTGCTAGCACAAATTCTCAAATAAGTAGCCAAACTTATTATCGTAACAGCCCAAAAAATAAAGAGGATATTCGCGGGAATAAAGGAGCAATACGTAAGACTAATCAGGAATCTGCATTTGATTCTAAAAATAACAGAAACGGATCTGAAACTCCTACAAATGAAGAACCAGGAAGAACTGTAAATAGTAGATTTAATAATGATACGCGTTATGAAAACCGTAGGTCTTACAATAGAAATAATTTAGGGCAGAATTACAATAATAAATCGTACAATAGACCGGATCGTAATAATTATACTAATAGGGGTTACAATAGAAGAGAAGATTATTCTAATACTGAAGGAGAAAACAATCAACGATACACCGACCAAAATCATTTTAGACATGAAAACAGAAACAATAGATATGAAAATAAAGAAACAGAGCACAGAAACAATAGATATGAAAATAGAGAAACAGAAACTAGAAACAAGTACGAAAACAGGGAAAATAATTACAGTAGAGGTTACAGACGACCGGATTATAATCGAGAAAACAATGAATCCCAAAACGAACCTATAACAAGACCAAACAACTATCGACAAAATCGCGACAATCGAGAAACAAACTACAACAGAAATCATCGCGAATATCCCGACAGAAACAACAGTGAACGTGGGTCTTATTCCCGGGACAATTACAACAAAACCAACTCAAAGAATCCGTATCGTAACAGCAGATACGATAATAAAGGCTATGAGAATTGGCGCTCGGGTCCGAATGAGCAGCAAGAAAAGAAAACTGAGATTACAAACAAAGGGAAGTCAGAAAAAGATGACGTTCCAAAAACCAGGTCGTTTGATAGAGATAGAAAATCTTATCGGAATGATAAGCGATTTAAAAAACGTAAATTATTTATTTGTTAATGTTGGATAATTAAATAATGATAAAATTTAGTTCCAGATGATGATATATCTCAGCGCGATCGTTTGACAGATCAAGTAAATAAAGGAAACTTAGAATGTTTAGTATGTTGCGAGAGAGTCAGACAAACAGATAAAATATGGCACTGTCAAAAATGTTATCATATATTTCATTTTCGCTGCATTACGAAATGGGGCAACACTTCTAGAGATGGTATAAACATTATTTTGACTACTTTGTCAACTATTTAGTTCGTTTATAAACTATCCAGTTAGTTATTTTTATCGAAATACACATAACAGTTTTAGGCCAAGATTCATTTTGCTTGAAATTAAAACCACATAACGTCATAATATATTCAAATTTAAAATACTGGCACGAATTATGTAAATTATTTTCTACTTCATAATATTTTAAAATGCTATAATATAAATATGTCATCATGCCAGTTATTCATTGTTTCCGTAGACCTTACTGAATCGAGTAAGTGAAAAAAAGGTATCCATTTAAAACAAGATAGTTTTAGCCCATAATTTGACAACCAGCGGTAACAAAAAAATATTTAACCAACCTCGTAGTTCTTATAGTCTCGAAATAAGAAATAGCAACACTCGCACATTTAAATTGAACCTGCTGTGTGTTTAACAAGATGCTGGATAGTGTATAAAGTAGCAAGAAGACATTTTAGACTACAGCTATAATATCAAAATTTTTGTTTATTTAGATAACGGCTGGCGCTGCCCTGCCTGTCAACACGTCTGTAATGAAATTCCTTCAGCTTGTTTCTGTTACTGCGGTAAAGTAAATGACCCACCGTATAACCCCGGTGACACGGCTCACAGTTGCGGTGATGCCTGTGGTCGTTTGGGAGTCAAACCTGGTTGTATTCATCGCTGCAACTTACTTTGCCATCCTGGTCCGTGCCCCAAATGTGAAACTTTGATTTCAAAACATTGCAATTGTGGCGCTACGACACAAGTGGTTAAGTGTAGCGCTGATACTGTGTTAGTGTGCACCGCTATCTGTAGTAAAGAACTTAATTGTGGAGTGCACTTTTGTGAGAAGATTTGCCATGGAGGAGATTGTGAAGAATGTACTGAAACCCTTCATCAAGGTATTTATTTTTAATGTGGAAAATGCTTTCAGTACTCAGTATTTTTGTATTTAAGTTCCATATAAGTAACAAAGTTTCTTTTCATTTATTTTTAATTAAAAGCAGATGATCATTTAATTAATAATAATTTCTGTTTTAAGAATGTCATTGTGGGAAGTCGGAGAAGACAATTCCGTGTAGTAAAGAGCAAAAAGAGATCAAATTTTATAGTTGTGCAGAAATTTGTGATAAACTTTTAAGCTGTGGCAACCATAAATGTAAAGAAATCTGTCATGCTGGTGAATGTCCACCATGTGTAAGAGCTCCGGAACAAGTTAAAACTTGTCCCTGTGGTAAATCAAAACTGGAAGTTGTTCGAACTACTTGCTTAGATCCAATTCCTTGCTGCGGAAAGGTATAGTGCATTTCTCTAATTTTTTGTAGATTTGATAATTATATTGAATATATTTAGGTTTGTGGAAAACGTTATCCACTTTGCGGCACTTCAGCGAATCCACATGTGTGTAAATCTGAATGCCATGAAGGCGACTGTCCAAGTTGTCCTCTTACAAGTTTTGTTCGCTGCCGTTGCGGTCACATGAACTGTGAGCTCACTTGCGCTGAGCTTGTGTCTAGAACTGATGATGCTCGTTGCGAGAAAAAATGCACAAAGGTATGTTCATTCTTCAACACTCTCACAATAAACAATAACCAAATAATGTCTTTTACTTTTGCAGAAGCGTTCTTGCGGTCGTCACAAATGCAACCAACTCTGCTGCATCGACATCGATCACGAATGCCCGCTTCCATGCAACCATATGTTGACTTGCGGCTTACATCGCTGTGAACAAACCTGCCACAAAGGCAGATGTCAGCCTTGCTGGCGAATCAGTTTCGATGAACTGTACTGCGAGTGCGGTGCAGCTGTGATCTACCCTCCAATTCCATGTGGCACCAAGCGGCCGCACTGCCCCAAGCCTTGCACTAGGCAACATGTCTGTGCACATGAACCACTGCACACCTGTCATAGCCAACCAGATTGTCCACCTTGCACTGTTCTCACTTCGAAAGTTTGCCACGGTGGACATGAGGTATGATTTTAATTTTAACTAAATACATACCGTCACGCTATATTCCACTTAGTGGGGTAGCACGAACCTAGAAACACAATCAATCTCCTCCAAATATTACTATTCTGATACAACACATTCGCCTTATCCATAATCATAGCGCGGAATCATTCGTTCACGCAACAAATCATCAATCAAACCTAACCACTTTTTTCTTTCTTTGCGCCCACGCAATCGTTTACCTAACTCACACTTCTTAACAACATTCATTTGAATCTCAATCATAATAGTATATTGTACAACGAGCATGGAATGGTACTCATTTCCTACGAGTATGAAATGGACATTCCATGCGAGTTGTACACTATACTTTTTCTACGACCACCATATTATTTCTTAATTAATTTAATATTAATAAAAAAATTGTCCCGCTTTCACCATTCCATTATTTGACAATTCTAAATAAGTAACCTAGCAATGGCAACTGTACTTAAATGAACTGACCTGTATTGAAATACTCACAAAACAAATTCATTTCGCACGATGCTTGCAATGTACTTCATATCCCTAGCAACAACAAACATACAATGAGCAGATTTCTTAGTGGTCGTAGAAAAACAAATATATTCCGGACACGATCACGTCTCTTATGTGTGGATACACACTCTTCTTAAATTTCCAGAACAGTTGTACGTCGTTCATGCTTCTTCACCCACACATAACATTCAGAACTAACACACCATTATAAACACTCAATCGAGCATCTTTAGATACTTTCACATTTCAAGCAAATGTACCCAGAGCACCCAATACCTTGTACCGTACAGACACTCACCTTTCAATCTCCAGGTCAATATGTCAATCCCTCGAAAACGTACTACCCAAATATACAAATTCATTCTTTATTCCAATCGCACACCATTCACTGAGTCACCAAATCATTATTCTCAAACACCATAACTTTACTTTTATCGACATTCAATAACATATTTAATCCTTTTCCTACTTCATTTATGCTCAATCATTCGTTTCAGTAGTTCCTCAGTGTCCACTACGTCCATCAATACTTAACCATCCGTACCATTCAATACCTTTCGTAACAAATATGAAATATTGAAATATGTAACATTCTGTGTCTTGCAGAAACGTTCGACGATCCCGTGTCATCAAAATGAATTTTCATGCGGCTTGCCATGTGGAAAAGAACTGGCTTGTGGTCGACATAAATGTCAATTAGCTTGCCACAAAGGGCCGTGTTTGAGAGAAGGACAAAACTGTACTCAGGCATGTACAGTTATGAGAGAAAGTTGCGGTCATCCATGTGGATTACTCTGTCATGATCCTCCATGCCAGGATTCTCCATGTAAAGAGTCTGTTAAAGTGACTTGCCAGTGCGGATTGAGATCATCAACGAGGGCTTGCGTGGATATGGCGGGAGAATATCAAAGAATTGCAACTTCTATGTTAGCTTCTAAAATGGCGGATATGCAGCTTGGACATTCAATTGATATCGCTGATATTGTCGGGACAACAACGAGGAAACAAACTCTGAAAACGTATGATTTACAATTTACATAATTCATTTACAATTAATAATTGTTTGGTTTTAGCTTGGAGTGTAATGATGAGTGTCGTTTAGTGGAAAGAAACCGTAGATTAGCCATTGGGCTTCAAATTAGAAATCCAGATCTTAGTGCGAAATTAACTCCACGTTATTCTGATTTTATGCGACAGTGGACGAAAAAAGATTCAGCGTTTTGCCAAATGGTTCATGATAAACTCACGGAGCTTGTTCAACTCGCCAAACAGGTAAAGTAAAACTATCCTTTTTGTACTTGCAACCTTGGAAACTTTCAATTCGCGCACCATTCGTTAAGTATTAAATAAATAAATTTTCCAGTCGAAGCAAAAATCTCGCAGTTTCTCATTCCCATCAATGAATCGCGAAAAAAGACAATTCGTCCACGAGTACTGTGAGCATTTCGGATGTGAAAGTGCTGCATACGACCAAGAACCAAATCGTAATGTAGTTGCAACAGCTGCTAGAGATAAGGTAAAAAATAAAAGAATCATTCGTCGCTCTTCATTTGTTTACTGATTGTCAATTTCTTAGGCATGGTTGCCAAGTTGCAGTCTACTGGAGCTGATCCAACGTGAAAGTGGAAAGCGTAAAGTGCCTGGTCCGATTTTAAATCGTCCTTTAGGTGTTTCTAAGACATCAGACACTGTTTCTTTAAAAATACCAAGTAAATCTTCTGCATCTACCAGTGCAAGCTCATCTACCTCATTCTCAAGCGCTCTGCAGCAGCCCCAAACCAAAACGCCGGAAGATATAGACTATTTTAATTTCCCGTCGGGTAGTAAATAAATCTCTTTATTTTTTAAGAGTTGTCCATTTAGACTTTATAAACGGATAAATGGCTGTGTTACATCTTGTTGACTATTTTTTCAGTTTATAACGTAGAAATATCAAAGGTACAAGTAATATATCAAATGTGTAAACTGTAGGTTTATTTCCTTTTTCTCAGTGGTTTTATTTAGGCTATGATTTATCGCTAAAAAATAATCCGTATTAATTATTTTAGTTCTTAGGAATTCCAATTGTTACAATTTTCTCTCATTTGCTTTTATAATGTCGTTGATAATGCATCTCATATTTTTCTTTGGTTTTGGGGCACTTGGTAAATTATTTTCATTAGTAACTTACGTTCTATATTATTATTTTTTAGAATTTAAGAGGCGTCTAGTAAATGGTGTTTGTTTAATATGATTTTCACTATAATTGAATATCTTGTTTGATATGTGAATGAATTATTTGTTTATTTTTCTATTGTTAAATAATGCTTGCAGATGCATGGTGAAACTATAGAATGTAAAGATGTAAAAATCGTTATTAAATAACAGAGAATAAACAAAATATTTCTTTTGTTATAATATTTATTGAATACATTGTATCAACATAGATTTGGTATATAATATTTAAGCTACATATAATATACATTTTAAAAATATTATATTTTCATTGTTGATCACCTCGACAAAATTAAAACTACTACTTATAAATTCATTTGTAATGTGTATTAAAAAAATTTTGCAGGTAAAATGTTATGGCAATTTTCATAATACACACTACTTAGTTAAAATATATATTCTCATTTTATTATTATTCATTCATTATTTTCAATAATAATAATTATAAAAATAATTTATGAATTTACCCCTGTGATGTAACCGAAATGAAAATGATACGGAATGATTTTTTTTGTCTTGTCTGTAAACAACTGATACAAACATTCATACATACATTAGACATCAACATATATTTGGCTATAACTTTATTGTTTATATATTACCACAACATTTTTATTGTAACCAGTAAACGGAATACGCGAAATTATTCAATTTTGCAAACAATTTTCGTCACATAAGCTCGTTATTATTGTATAATTATATTTTGAACACTCGCATTTCGAATAAATTTGAATCGGCGTTTAACTAAACGTACAACAACTGTTTGTTTTACGAGCTGTTTTGTAAAACGCCTTCGATTGTAATGATAAGCCTTCTGACTTACTTACTAAATCGTCTATTTTTTCTCCTCGTTCTAAAACTGCTTCAATTGTGTTGTGCTAAAAAATAAGAAGAAATAAATATTGAGTTGTTCAAAATGTAACAGATAATTACCAAAATAATTTTGGTTTCGTCCAGCTCGTCTTGAATTTTAGTCATTGCATCTGCTTCTCTTGGATTCTGGTATTTTGCCAAATATGTGTTAAGTTGAGGAAAGTTTACATTGGCTTCATTTGAAGTGGGCCATGATGATGGAGGTATTTTCCCAGCAAAGTCGTCTAACACTTTTGTGATAAGCGTATGTGATACTCGAGATGGGTATTCATGATCTGAGATTACAACGCCAGCCAGACTATCACTTCGTACATAAACATGACACATATATTCTAGAAAAAAAAAAATTGATTAACTTAAGTATATAATTAAATGTTGTAAAAACGAACCTCCTTCTTTAACAGACTGTCTCGCTGCAAGTTGAGTCCTTTCAACGATTGTCTTACTGACAAAAGCCATAAATTCTTGAACTGAGGTACGTTGAAAAAAACCAAAGCTTTGTAAATCGTATGCGGACTTTAACCATGTTGCACTTGTAGGTCCTTTGTATAAAACATTTAATGCGTATAATTTCACCATTTTTATAGTTTTTTAACAATTTTTACGGTAAACAACTGTTGTAACAAAAATTTGGTACTCCTTACGACTAATTAACTATTAATATTATAATCATGTAGGAATTTCAGTTTACACATTCATTATGCTATTAACAATTACAACTGGGATGATACGAAGACATAAAATAATAAATTGACAGTTCACATATGACACATCACACACGCCATATTTCAGGTGGACTATTACGAACGAGAGGATGCGGATTGGTAGTTAGCTTCATTGTACAACCATTGGTGGATAATCCATTCCAGAGATATTCAAACTTTATTTTTTGCTAAAGATGATAATTCATATATTTTTTAAAAATATTTTACATTACTTTTTATTTGTATGGTATCTGCGTTGTTTGTGCAATATGGTGATATACAAATATACTTACAATAATTAAATATATAAAATTACCATACAAAATAAATTTGACAGTTCATGCACCTTTCCCCTTGCATAGAAAAAGTTGACACTGTTGACAGTAGCATGTGAAAATCGACAGGTGTTAAAATATGAATGAATTTAACAATTAACAACATTAAAAGTTAAGAAAATACTAATAGTATTTAATTATAGTTTCAATTACAAATTGTGATATTAAAATGCTCAGTTTTATCGTAATATTTATGTGCTTAAACTATGCAGTGTTCTGTGAAAACTATACTGTAATTAATTTACCAGATGAACACTTACCTTATTACTTCTCAAATTATCCTGATATATCAAAGAAGTGTTCAGATGATCCAGAATGTCCGTATCAAAAGCATTTAAATAAGAAAAAATGTTGGGGTTATGAACCACAATGCACTTGGGATAAACAATATTCAATTCCCGCTTGTCCTGGAGATCACAGAGGCTGGGTAAAATCTAAATTCGACCAACAATCAACATTTTATACCCAAGCTGACTTTGGTTTTATAAAACAACAAATGAAAGAAATGCTAGTGATATGCGAACCATATTTTCCGGACGATTCATCGCTAGAATGCAGCGAACATCTAAGGTTTTGTCGAGGACGTAATATTATGATTAATTTTACGGATTTAGCGAGTAGAAATGAACCTCTCCGATATAAAATGGATGTTTTAAAGGATGGCCAAATTGGTGGTTACTGCGAACTGCATGAAGAGCGTGTAAAAGAGAATTCTGATCATATGAGTCCTTTACAAAGTTGGGCACCAGAAATAAGATATTTTACTAGATTAAACAGACGGCCGATTGTGGAAGGAGATTGCGATGTAGTTATAGAAAAACCAACATTTATAATGAAAATTGATGCTAGTAAGAATAATTTATTCAAAATTTATTGTACTTTCAATAAATTTGTTTCTGTTTTCCAGCAGTAAATATGTACCATCATTTCTGCGACTTTTTCAATTTATATGCAAGTTTACATTTGAATTCTACACACAGCTCAACTTATTCGACTGATGTACATATTTTAATTTGGGAAACGTATACATACAGTTCTGCATTTGGTGCAACTTGGAAAGCTTTTACTGATCATCCCATTTGGGATTTAAAAACGTTTAGAGGCGAAACTGTTTGTTTTAAAAACGTTGTGTTTCCTTTGCTACCTCGAATGATATTTGGTCTTTATTACAACACACCAATTGTTAGAATAACTATTTTATATTACTGTGAATTGCATTTTAATACATTCATTTTACAGATATATGGATGTGAACAAAGTGGCCTTTTCCATGCATTCTCAAAACATATTTTACATCGATTAAATATTCCAATGTATAAGCGAGAAAATAAAAAAATTCGTATATCATTTTTATCTAGAGATACAAAGTACAGAAAAGTATTAAACGAAGATGAACTTCTAAATGCTTTAAAAAACAATGAAAATTATGAAGTACAGAAAGTAGTTTATAACAGGTATATGACCTTTAAAAAACAATTGGAAATCACTAGAAACAGCGACATTTTAATTGGGATACATGGCGCTGGCTTAACTCATTTGTTGTTTTTACCGGACTGGGCCGCAGTTTTTGAATTGTAATAAATTCATATTTAAATTGTTAAAGTCACAATAATAATTATTTTGTTTTAGGTACAACTGTGAGGACGAAAATTGTTATTTAGATTTAGCCAGAATTCGCGGTGTTAAATATTTAACATGGCAAGATACTAGTAAGCTTCAGCAAGAAGATCAGGTATAATATATAGTATAATATTAATTTTCTGTATTATATTAATAAAAATTAATTAGGGGGATGCTCCGACTGGCAGCGCACATGCAAAGTTCACCAATTACAAATTTGATGTAGATGAATTTGTTCGACTTGTCGATTTGGCAGCTAAACACGTGAAATATCATCCAGAATTCAAGAAATTCACCAACGAATCTATACATGACGAATTATAAAAATGTATTACTTAAATTTTAAGTGCAATGAGGGTAAGTGAACTTACAAAGATTAATATATTTTGCATAATTTATTTTAGATAATATATACAAATTTTATACTTTTATTAATATTTTTATAAGAAAATTATTTTAAAAATCACTGTTCACACAAATTGTGTTACCACAGCTTTAACTTGATGTTTTTTATGTACAAAACACTCATAATTGAACTAGTAACAAACATGTATGCTGTCAATATAATCAAACTATTCAGTGGTTCAACTGTAAGTGTTTGAATATTTAGGTTTATAAGTCCAGTCAGAATATTTGCTAACAAAAAACATGCTAATCCGTTGTAATTAATTGCTTCATATATTAATGGCACATAAATTTTGTGCGTTTGGTTGCTTAGATTGTACAAATATTTGTTGATATGTTCTCCGCAAACAAATAAAAAACACATGAATGTTCCAATAAACAAAATCCATAAACAATAGCCTGAGTTTGCTAGCCTTCTTGATATCCCGAACGATTTTTCTAATAACAAAAATGAACACACTAATACTATAGATGACAAAAATAACTGGAAACTTAATTTAACATCTAATTTAGAATTGCCTTTCGATCTTGATAACATTTTCCCGATATGAACAGACAAAAAATATAATCCTACATATCCTAAAGATGATACAAGTCCTTCTCTATTAGCTAACAAAAAATTAGTTCTTGGGATGTTGCTAAGAACCCATGTGCTTAAACCAAATTGTAACATTATTTCATGCAATGTTAGTACAGCAATTGATATGAGTAACGAATGCTTAATGCTTACAAACGTTAATATGATCGAGCTTAATATTTTAGTAACAGCCAATGTTATAAAAAAATTCCAGTGAACACCATATTCAGACACATGCACATGATAGTCAGTTTCTTTTGTAAGAAAGAATCTTGCGCATCCTAAAAGCCATAAAGGAGTACTACTAACAACAGATTTCATTAGAGTTTGTGACTTTTTACTAATTTCTGGAGCTACTATTCCATTAGAAAATACGAATAATCCCACACCTACATCCATTAAGCTATAGCCAAAAGTTTCTGTTTTCGCAAATCTTCTGGGGAATATTTTAAAGTCGACGGCTAATATAGCAATAATACTAATTATAGTAATTGTTGCACGTGCATTAGTAATAAAATGCCTTTTAGAAATCGAACTATAATTTTTTCTAAGTGTTTGTACTGGAAGTTTAGTATAAAGTACTAATACAAGTGCAGCACATGCTACAAATAGTAATAAAATGAAGTAAGCTGTTATTTTCTCTAAAATTGTTATGCTTAATATTAAAGGAATTATCACGGTAAAAAAATCTATGATGAAATGAACACATATAGATTTGGACTTTGATATGAACAGGTTATCAAAAAGAATAGATGCCGTTGTAGTAGCAATAAAAACATTAAAGAATGATGGAAAAATAAGTGAAAAAGTTTCCAAAGATGTTGTTCCATTAAGATTTTTCATAAATTCCTCGTGATATTGTTTGTAGTTCTGCATTTTTGTGCGGCACTCATGTATAGGTTATGATACACTACGAATGAATTATTGTGTTGTTAGTTTTGTGAAAATTGTTAAATATGTTTCATCTTACCGGTCGTATTATACAGTTTTTATTTAAAATGGCCTTCAATTAAGTAGTATTACAGTTTTTTTGATATGTACAAATTGTTTTGATTCACACGTCAACTTGTCATTTTGTTGCCAACCTACACGGTGGAATGTGAAAATAACAAAATTTTCCTCTAGTAAAAGCCGTCATTGATTTGACAGAAGTGTTGGTTGACAGTTTGACAGATCATTTTCACAAAATATATCGCGCATTTAAAAAATTAATTGTGTTTTATATAATGGTAATAGTGTTTTAATAATAATAAGTCAAATGGATCATAATTTGGACTCGGATGCGGGTAATTCCAGTGAAGATAATACAAATGAAAATGATTCTTGCTATCTAAAACCTGGAATATTAGATGGAGACATTTCGGATAGTGCAAGTTTTGAAAATGAAGATACTCGCTCAGAATTAAACTTCGACGAATGTATGTTCTTTAATTAATTATTAGGTGATGCAATTATTTATATTTTGACAACAGTTCCAGAGACTGAAGAAGAAAAATTGAAACGCACACGTATTGAAATTGCATTAGCTAATGAAAACACTAATTTAGCGCAATGGCAAGACTTAGCTATTAGTGATTGTGGTTTAGTAAATGGTATTATTTCCGCTAGAACTATTTATAAAAAATGTGTGACATAACATTATGATTTTATAGATGATTTAAGACGAAAAGTATGGCCCCGTTTGTTAGAGGTAGATCCCAATCCCACAGAAAGAGCGCCATCATTATCCGAATTATCTGAGCATCCAGAATACAATCAGGTAATTCTTGATGTTAATCGATCGCTCAAAAGATTTCCTCCAGGTATGAAAATAATTAAACGAAAAGTTATTGATTGCTAATAAGATATGTATCTAAGGTATTCCATATAAACAGCGTGTTGCGTTACAAGATCAGTTAACTGTACTTATACTTCGAGTCATTATGAAATATCCAGATTTACGATATTATCAGGTAATTGTTTTACACTACAAATGAATGAATGCAAGCTTTTAATTGTGAATAATTTACCAGGGCTATCATGATGTAGCGATTACATTTTTATTAGTTGTTGGCGAAGCGGTGTCATTTAGAATTATGGACCGTTTAAGTACGAACCATTTGCGAGAATGCATGGAAGCAACGATGGAAAAGACATCATACAGATTAAACTATATTTATCCTATAATTGAGAAAGAACATCCTCAATTGTGTGAATTTTTGGACAGGTAAAGTAGTGCAATTAACACCAAGTAGTTGTAGAATAACCTGGTACAATATTTATAGATCAGCAGTTGGTACAATGTTCGCGTTACCGTGGTATTTAACCTGGTTCGGTCACTCGTTAAACCAATACCGCGATGTGGTTCGCTTGTATGATTTTTTCCTAGCGTCGCCGCCCTTGATGCCTCTGTATGTGGCTGCCGCGTTAGTTTTGAGTCGTAGCGATGAGATTTTTGAAGTAGGCTGTGATATGGCTAGTATCCATTGTTTGTTGTCCCAAATCCCGGATAACACACCGTTTGAGAAGATTATGAAAAGTTCCTCAACGCTTTATGAACAGTATCCGCCGGATGCGATAGAAAAGAGCGTGAAGGAAAGGATTCGTAAAGAGTACGTATATTCTAATTTTCTAAACGTAGTAAAACGACTGACGAATATGTTGCACTTGCTAAGGCGCTTATTTAGCTTCCACTATTATTATTCTTTTCTTCACTCACGCAGAAAACGAAAACAGACTTGATGCTTTTGGTGTAGTGTTTCTTTTGTTGTGTTGTTCTTCTTTACGCTTAATGCATTATATTTAGTTGTAGATCATTTTATTAATTTACTTAATCCAGTGTACAAACTATTTTTTGTTTTATTGCAAAAAATCACTAATAAAATTTCGTTTTTACTTGCACATGTCTCAGTTTTAATAACAGAAATCCTTAACTTTCTAACGTATATTTACAATTAATTAAAATGATTTATCCAATCCGTGTGTAATGTTTTATTCTGTTTGCACTGTTCTTTTTGCTTGAGCACAAACGCTTGTTAAATAGAACAGTTTTAAGTGTTTAATGCCTGACTTTTATCAGAGCGGAACAACGCAAAGAAGAGTTGAACCGAATTAAGCGACGCAACGCGAAAAAGCAACCGGTGTGGAAAAGCGTATCACGCATTATCCCTCGCTGGTTACCGGTTAACTACAGAAACAAATACCAAATTATATTCGCAACCGCTACCGTCTTACTTGGTATCTACGCTTATTTGCGAGCTACCGACGCTAGCATACCATTTTTAAGGTAAGCCATAGAAATAATTACAGTGGATAGAAGTAAATTAAATGGTTTTTAAGGTGGAACCAATCATGACATTTACTACCTAATGCCATTCCGGTTAAAGCAGTTTTGACTGTGACCACTAAAGTCATAAAAAAATAAAAAATGATGCATAAACTTCCTGATGAATTATTATTAATAAAATATTATTACGACTATTGTATCTGCAATTCATTTCATTTTTATATTTGTTAGGGTTATTCGTATTCCAGATTTTGTATGTTCTGTTACTTTTAGCAGATGTCTATTTACTTCTTTACTATTAGGGCTGTAAAATATGTAAATATTTATTGTTATATTCTCTAGTTTCCTAAGCGCAGTGTTGTGTATGTATACCTCACAAGGTGATCAATTCCAATTATTTATTAGTATTTAATGTACAGCTTTGTATGTATTATTATATGAAAGAAAACTGCACTGTTTTTCTTAAAATGTCTTTATATTTTATCAATATCACAAGCACTATGTTATTCCATTTTAATCATCCCACAAAGTTGACAAACAATGTATCAGTGAGTTATTATTGAACTAACAAGAGATAGACAAAAATTTATAGTTATTTACAACAGCGTTCTTATCAACTTTCGAGAATTTTTTCACCAGAGGAAGATTAATGTTAATAAAATATTTGAGAAGACAAGAGAAGACAGATAATCTTATTTCTAAGAAAAACTTATCACATTATTTCAACTTTAGGACATTCCAAAAATATTATCTAAATTAATCTACATTATAAAAAATAGTAACAAACATTAATTAGCTAGTAACAAAATACAAAAAGAAATTGCTAATAGATTATGATATATCACAAAATAATAATTAGTTTAATGACTTAATTAAATCGCTAATGTAATCAGTGGTTTGTTTGTCTCTCAAAATGGTCATGTGATCGATTTTATAGAAAGGTTTGCTGTATATTTTTTGTTTTTGACTTCCGCTCCAATGGAGACATCCCTCCAAGGATCTTCTGTTTACCGTGCCATCGCCATCTCCATAAATTAAAGTTGGCGATCCATCCAAAAATACTCCAGGCTTATAATATAGTCTGGAAAATAAACGTTTTTTCTTGTAGACTAATCTATAAAAATTAAAAGACGACATAAATAAAAATGAAATCAAATATGTCTATGCAATTTCAAATTTAGTTGTTAGTTTGTTTATCGCATTTCTGTGAGTTTGCGCGTTCAAATATTTTGTTAATTAATTGGTTTTAACAAGCTTTAGTTTGTTTTGGAAAGACTTGTGAGACAGTTATTTCGTTTTGCTTGTCTAGTTTTTGTTTATGTATCAAATAAAATGAAATACTGATGTTTCCAAGTGTGTTTAGTGTTAGATTTGTAGTGTTTTATGTAAAGTGTTATTTACAAGTGGTCTGCCGGAATTTGAACTACTTAAAATTATATAAATACGTCAAGCTGTTTCCATTCCTGTAGCCGAGTGAAAATATGAGGTAGGATCATCTGTTTTTTATCTATAAGTACATGCAAAATTAAATTAATGAAATGCAATGACTAACTTGATGTTCGCATGCTGACCGATTTCGTTCAAAACACACATTGATTTCAAAACAAATATCCATTTTAAATATCTTACTTTTCTACTGTATCAACACTTGTGCCGTACAAGCAATGAATTTCTACTCCTGGTGCTGTGAAATCCTGCATATATTTCTCAGTATCTTTTTTCATTTCCCAGCCCACGGGGTACTGGAGGTCGCTGTAAAATAAAAATAAGATAATAAACATAGGTATTCACAATGATATATACGGCCCAATTCTTTAACGAAGTTGCTACCGTAGCAACTCACTAATAGTGACAAAATCGCATAAAAACTTCATATTTAATGGAGAATATTAGCTATCAAAAAACGATTCATTTTTGTAACAATTACAAGTTGTTATGGCAGCAATTTATTTTAGAAAATAGGTTTCAATCAATCTACAGAAAAATGTCGCAAATAAAAGTTGGGGAGATTTAATATGTACATCTGAATCAGGGAACAAATCTAATTTTATATATTTGCTAAAGGTTAAAAATACGTTAAAAAATTCAGTTTCTATCTTGGTTTTTATAATAAGCATTGAAATGTTACAGACCGCCATCTATCAAAGAAAAACTTTGGTTGTGCTTAGCGAAAAATAGAGATGTGTTTGAGCATATGGTGTAGACTAGATTTATTTTTTATGTTCCTTGTAACTGCATTTTGTTATTAACAAATTTATATTTTGATAATAAAATTTTAAAAATAAATAAATTGTTTTTGATATTTTTGAATGTCTTTTCTGAATTTATTAAATAAGTAAAATGAAATTTGTTCACTGATTCAGATTCAGATATTAAATATCTTCAACTATAATTTGAAACATTTTTCTCTAAAATGATTAAGGAACCAGGAAATTATAGAAGTATTATTTCATATGTACAACGCCTTTAATCAGTTGTTACTCACAATCCTGTATAGCACAAAACAAAGATTTAATTTGAAAATGGAAAGAAGATACTTATTTTTATGTTATTATTATTAAATGGGTGTATGTACAGTAGCGCACGAATATTATTTTATCAAGGGACACAGTTAACTTACGTGAAAAATTGTTCCAAATTATTTAATGTATAATTTCTCTTATCAGTTTGGACTAAAATTTCGGAATCTTTCCAAAACAGCCTCGATGGTAAGAGCCATGCTAAACTAGGAGAAGTAATTTGTTCGGCTCTTAAAACGCTGCCTCTTAATGCATATGATCCTAAATCGTCCCCTAAAAATATTAATTGGATACACTATCTTTCTTTCTAACATCATTAAATTAAACGGGGTTGTCCAAAGCAGTCAATAAAAATTAAATTAAAAACATATTAGTTTTCGTCATATAATAAGTTCAGGGACAAATACTACATCAATATTTGTCATTTTGAAATTTGTAAACAATCTAAAAAATCAAAGATAAAATAAATGACGTTTATAAATTTTGATACGATTGTGTGTCAATGTTGCGATAGCAACGTTTATAGATAAGCCATGTTTTCACCATAATTCGCTTTTGGACAACCCTTGTTGAATTACCTATAGCAAAAACTTTAATCGCTTTGACTGAACCACCCCAGGCACCAGATAAAGTCACCAAACATTGAATGAATTTGTCTTTCCATGCTTGAGATTGTTTTTGTAGGAACAAAAGACTCATTGGGCCTCCCATCGAGTGGGCTATGAGAACGATTTTTTGATTTGCATTTGAGTAGTATGTTTCTTCGACCAATGCTTTTAATTTTACGAAGTATTCTTGATTTTCATCTGCAGAAAAAGAAATAATATAAAGTTTCTGCTAAGATGAAACATTTACTTTTTTGTCATTCATGTATTATTGTGGATTACCAGTTTATGACAGATAAAATACAATATAGATAAGTGGTCAATCTCAAATGAACTTGTCGTCATAATTTAGGGATGTTTACTAATGAAGAACTTGGTACAATTGTAATTATAGTTTAAAAAATGTTTGTAATACGAGATATATAAATCAGAAAAATTATAATAAATTCATTTAACATTGTCAACATATATGTTGTATTTTATCTGGAACAGTACAGACATGACAGAAAAGTACATTTTTCAGCTTAGCTGAAATTTAAACAATTATTAAAAATTAAAAAGAATTGCTAACAAATTGATAAAACTAAATTTTATGATATGTAATAAAAACAATTATAATAAACACTGATTATTATTATTATTAACAATAATAATTTTATACGTTTATTGCAATATTTATTTTGCAATTGATTGCAAAAATGTTAATTGTTTTAAAGATAAAAATGAGTTGTATAGTTCAATGTTCAATATAAAATTTTAAACTTCAAAGATGACGGTTTATTATCAATGAATGACACAAAAGAAAAATAAATTAGTTTGTTTTAATATCTACATTTAATATATAAATTTCACTTAAATATTTGATCAAATTGTATTGTATAAATATTTCCCAATATTAAAATAATGTTGCAATGAAAACTGAACAAACAGGAAATTAATTATTTATCAACAATAGTTTAAATAAAAAAGTATAGCTGAGTCATTTTCAACTACATTTCTTTTTATGTTCTGCGAATTTATTACATGCGCTTTAATTGTTTTCTGAGAATTAAGTCAACGTATCCTTTGACGTTGAACTAAAATTTTTATTAAAATAAAAATAATAAACGGTCTTTCGTTTACCATAAAATACACAAATTGATTAAATTAGCATTAATAATTATTATTATGTTGATTAGGTGTGAGTAATGTTATGTAAATAAACGAACACGCGAAAATTTCTAAGCGTTTTTATCGACTTGTTGATGTTTTTTATTTGTGTCTAGTTGTTAGTAAATAGAAGTATATCATTGAAAAATCCGCGGAAAAATCCTTTACCATTGTCCTTTGCCTACTTAAACAAAGATAGATTAATAGTTATCGCGAATTTTTATTTAACATTGTGTCAAATTATTTTTGAATGACAAGTTAAGCTTTGAAAAAATAAGATTACACGAACAATTATTGTGAGTCAGAGAAAAAACAATAAATATGGTTATCTTTGTAATAAGCAAAAAAATAATACTTGGTCCTTTTCGAAAGTCGTAGGGAGCGCCTCTAATGGACAAATTCCTCTGATATCCTAGTCCCACAAGCGTGTTTCCAATATCCTTAAAATAGGCTCCCGTTGAAGCATGACTAGGATCCAGCCATTCAACTGTTTCTGAGCTCCCAAATCCAGGTATCCTGATCTCAACGCCATCCGTGTTCATCGTCGTTCTTGTCACATTGTCATACTTCAGTTTAACATTATCTATCCAACAATCAATCACCACTGGAACTAGTAATTCCATATTCAACCAAATGTTGAAAAAATCCTTTGTTGTTTTGGCACATAAGTAGTGGACAACTTGTGTTTTGTTAAGTTTAGCTTCCATTTGGCTTCCTCCATCGCCAGGGATAAAAATAACTGGCTTTATAGCGGCGGATGACAGAGAAATTATAGAAAATAAGGTTAAAAATGAAATACTCGTGCACTTTTTGTGAAAGTTGAACATTTTTGACGATTGTCTGCGAATGAAGTTAGACTGTGTTTCGCGCACTTGTTTACTACGTTGACTAGATTTGAAATATTGAGTGTTGCGTTTTATTGTCGGTCTTTCAAGGTTGGATCAGACTACTCGTGCTTATTGTTGACCAGCATCAGCTGATGTCTGTCCATTCTGATTCCTGATACGTTAGTACGTGCTATGCCAGTGCCGGAGACATGAGCTGAAAATAGAGGGCTAGATAAAATGATGAAATATTGTCCATCTATTAATAGCTTAGCAAAATAAAAATGAAGCCAAAAAATTCAGTATAGGAATCCAATTTTTCGTTCGTATAAACGAGAAGCTACAACAATAAATTCTGTATTAGAATAGTATATTGAATAACTAGTGTTACAATTAGGCATTGTAACACGAGTTGTTCATACTACTTTTCCTATTTCACGTTCATAAATTTAATAAAAATAAAATAAAATTGTACGGCATGTTTAATATACCACTGGTCACCAAGGGGCTTTGCCCGCGGGGCCTATCGGGTCTCAGGCCACAACCCCGACGCAGGGGCTCCGATTCAATAATTTTATGTAAGCAATGACAGCCTCAATTTTAACAGACTGTTAATTTTACAAATAATAAACTCCCAAGAACAGTTGCACAAAATTCAATTTTGTAGCATTGTTTTTGGGAAAATAGGAAAATAATATTTATTTTTTGTTTAAAATATTACAAAACTAAAAAAAATTATTAAGAGACAGAAGTAGGGCGGTTAATGTGGTGAAAATTATTTTCTACTACGCCACTGGCTGAAATTAAATACGCAAGCGTGTGAGTCAAAATCATACTTCGTAGTCAAAGATCAATTTATTATTTATATCTAGCAATATAGCTCGTTTCGTTAAAATTTTAATATTTCTTTATACAACCTTGGTTGCACGACAGAAAATATTATTGCATAAATATGTTAAAATTTTACGAAAACTTTTATTATTTGTAACTATGCAACCATGTACACGAAGAAGTTAACTTGGATGTATTTATTAAAATTAATTATAAAAATTAAATTTTAACACATATGTGTAAACTTTTAACAAATAACTTATAGAATTCGTTTGTAATTCATAATTCATATAGAAATATCTTCATATGTAATAATAAAACTATAATACTTCCATTATTATCGATTACTTAGTTTACCCAGCATCTCATAGATGTCAGTAAGGGTATTAAAAATCTATAGGTGTTTCTAAAGCGTTATTTTTAATAACATTGAAATATTTATAATTGCAATTTTAAATAGATTTGTTATAAATATTTTTAATAGTTTCTCATTTTCATTTATCACAATAACAGGAAATTTTTGTTTCATTTTACAATATCTTCAAAGAAACCGCCCTTATCAATCAAACCACATACCACTCTTGATATATGTACTATGAGCAGGAAATATTAAAATTATGAAAAAAAAAATCTTTTCACTTTGTACTTTGTGTCGGTACCGACAGAGCTCGAAAATTTGTGTAACACAAATTTTAAGAATCATTCTTTCTTAATCCTCCAAATTAATGTGTTAGCAGATCACTTGGTCGTATATTGTGTTACCTTAACTAGGTTCAGTATTGTATGAAGAGACGTAAATGTAATAAACCTTGCATTAAATGTCATAATTGTAACCCATTACTCCGCCGACTTCTGAGCAAAGTGACACTCGAGAAACTTGTAATGTACCAGTGCCTGGGACGCGCAAAGATAATTTGTAATTTTATTATAGTTTGTTTTCGTTCTTTTACATTCACAAAAATTTTAAATTAATAACATATTTGATTTAACTTTTAATTTGCAAATACGGATATACAGGGTGTTTCATAACTTCGAGTATATACGTTAATGGTATATGTTGTTTGATATGCTGATTATGAATCTAAAATAATTTTTTTTAAATTCGAAAAATTAAGGGTTGTTTACCTAAAACATTTTTTGTAGTACTGCACTGGATTCGCTTTCCTATTAAACACAAACAATGAAGTAGGTAATCAACAATTTAAATTACATAATACTAGTAAAATAAACAAACAAAATTTAATTATTTATAATGAAACGATAATTATTAACATAATCATCCATACAGTGGCAGTGGCAACGAAAAATTTTGGACTGGGAAACAGGGGCGTAGGAACCGGGGGGGCAGAGGGGGCAGTTGCCCCCCCGTAAATTTGACTGAGGGAGCAAACACTGTGTTTTGCCCCCCCATCCATTTGTACATTTAGTAAGATATTTATCTATAATCTTCATCGAAGAGACCAGTCTTAAAACATTGAGAACTATATGGCAAACGCAGAAAAACGAATTCTCTCCCACACTTGTATATTTTTTGTTACAATCATTTGTAAATGGAATAAACAATATTTTTTGTAAGAAACAGATCATAATTTGAAACAGTTTTTTAATGACAATATGGTACGACAAACTCTATAGAATTAATTATTTTTGTAATTAATTGTTTAAATTAGAATTTGGTAGGCATATTTAAAACTTCGGACAGTTCATGAAATCATTGAACTGTTCAAAATAACAAGAGTTTTAACATGTTTTATTCAAGTCTGGTTTATGAGCAAGCCTAGAATTTATACAATTAATTAATAAAATACATCTAAACTTTAAACTTTTGAATTTCTTTCTCTTAAATTTAGTACCAACCTATATTTCTTCTTTAACGAACTTATCAATGTTTTAAGTCATCATCATAATTGATCATAATTTTTACTTTCTATTTGTGACAATTCATTGAAAATATTGAAGCAATAAATTTAAAAATGTTTTGCATATAAAAAAATTACTTTTGAGATATTTATTTGCTGACAGCGCGAATCTGCTCAAAAATACGATTATATTGAAATAACTGTCATCATTTTTTCGTTATCGCAGCTTGTAAAATAGGAGTAGGCGCTTTTTGACCTCGAAAACGGATAATCACTATTTTTAAAGCTTCACTTCGCAAAATAATGGCAGTTAGTTCAAAATAATTAAATTTTTGCGCAGATTCTCGCTGTGGTCAATAAATATAAATCTAAACCGTAAATATCGCGTTAACATAACAACTAAAGAGGATAGATAATCTTTGTAAATATAATTCCGAAAAAAAATTTGCCCCCCCAAAAAAAATTTGCTTCCTACGCCTCTGCTGGGAAACATGGAAAATAATTTTGCGATTTAAAAACAAATTCTTTTTGATTCGTAATCAGCATATTCTTATATTCTTCTTCTTATATTTGAATGAAAAGCTGTTTAGATTTTAGATAAAATTGGTCAGCAAGAAGTAGCAGTTTACTTGAAGCCCTTAACATTTTTTCGTGAAAAACACTGTTAAATTTCCTTTTTCAACAATTTATGTTATTTTGAAAACTGAAGAATATATAATTTTACATGTGTTATGGTTGCACTAATTTTATTATTTTCATTAGATTTAGAGGTAATAAAATATAAAGAAATTAGATTTCATAAATCTTGCATTCCTTGTACACCATGGAATTTTTTTACGAAATATGACACATGTCATTTTGATTGTGAAGCCGATCTTTCCATCTACGAATAAACCTTCGAATAAGTTATTTGTAACTAAAAAAATACGCATCAAATAATGACAGCTAGAACAATAAGTATCATTTGAGTTATGATTTCGATGCGACATTTTTCATTTATTCGACGAATAATTTATTCGGTACTTTTTTTGTGGATGGAAATATCGGCCAAAAATATATGTCAAAAAATTACATAAATATATGAAATAAAATTAATTTACTCAAATGTAAATAAAAATTAAACAAATAAGAAGGTATGTTTCTGTATCTTCAAATACTATTTTGTACCGTTTAAGAGTAGTATTGATTGGGAGGTTATGTGCTGCACACATCAGATTTTTTAAAAATTGTAAACACCATAGACCAAACTTAATTTTACTGTATAACTAGTGAAATAGGTACTATGATAAAGCCGTGAAATTCCTTTGTGCGCCACTGTTAGCACCGCCATCACCGACATAGTAAATTATGTCAAAGCAAGATTGAAAGGTTCAAGTGACATTCATTCTTTCGATTTTTAACTTCTGAAAGAATTCCTACAATCGTGGGTGTTAAAGTTCTCACGAACGTTGTCCTGCTCCGCACGGAATACTTCTCCGGTGCGCTATTTCCCCAGAGCGGCACACACAACCTCCATATCCCGGTTTAAAACTGTCCACCTCGTAACTGTTCGCGTGCGGATTATTTATGAGTGTGTACTCTGTCATATGCAATGTCCTGTATCTTGTCGAGTATCGGTTATGATATATACTAACATGTAGTGTACTAAGTTTTTGTATGTTGGTAATTGTACCATGATTAATTAGTTGTGAGTTTGCTACAGCGGTTTATTTATATTTTGACTTTATTCCTAAATGAGTTATTGCGATTTTAATGTAAATACACGTGTGCATATTTGGTTTTTCTGAACGTTTCTGTTGCCTTGATTTGGAAACAGAAAGACCATCTAATGTTGAGAGATACGAACAGAATGTGTAGATAGTTTTTATTTCTAGTGAATTTATTTTAGAAGGAGTGTTATGAAAGGTGGTGTGGTTTAAAAGCACAATGATATTTTGAAAAAATTATGAGGGGTTTTCCCAATCTATTTTTTATCAAAAAAAGATATTCGCAAACATGTATATTTCACAAAACTTTTTTCGAGTCGATGAGGCACAATATCAAATTTTTAATAGTATTAAAATTAATGAATATATTTGGGAGTCCATTTCATTGATTATTTCACTCATTACAAATTTGAATAATCAGAATATCTCATTTTCCATTGTTGTGCATTTTACATATAGTTATTTGTCAAACTAGAAAGGAAAGCGCTTCTTTTTCCCCCTCGAGTTCGAAGTTTGCCTCATGAGCGCAGTGAGTGAGGCATTTCGAACGAGAGTGGAAGAAGAGCTTTCCTCTCGTGTTAGACACAACATTTTTTTCACGACATGTTTCTAAAAACGATTTTCTCGAACCTAAAATACACTTTGAGAACACAACTGACAGACTGACACGTTAAAAGTTAGGTTATCAGACACAAGGCGGTGTAGCAGCCAATAAACCAATCTTAAATAAGTTGTCAAATTGTGATTTAATAAGAAAAAGAAAAATATAAGACATAAGTGTAAGATAAATTAAATTATGTATATCACTAAAATAAGGATTTTCAATTAAATTAGAAATTTATTTATAATTTTTATAATAATTTTTTTGTAAATAACATTCATATTGGTAACACTTCTATATTTTCCTCTCTAGAGAGGAACAACACATTTTCCTCACTATTTCGGGAGAAGAACGATGGGGTTTCCACCATGTTTATTCGCGATTAAATTGAAGCTAGCTTTTATATGCAAATTTTGAACATTTTAAAGGAATATTTAACCGAATAATTTTTTGCAGAAGCATGATACATAATTTTTACCTTTACTGGTATGCTATATATTCAAACATGCTGAATTATTTAATTCAATCTATTTTAATTTACAAAATTTTGACATAATTTGACAAGTAAAAGGAAAAACAAACAATTTGCTATAGTTCCAATATAACAACAAATTCTTTATTCTCAGTTAGTTCCGACGTTCTCATAGTGCTACCATCTTACAACACATGTACCATTCCCATCTCGATCTCGTGATTTCTCTCTAGCACTAACGAAACTAAGTGCGCAAGCACTGAGCTCTGATTTCCGTTGCACCGATGCGCCGCTAACAAGGCCTTCTGCGATGTTTCTTGCGCTGAAGCTGCAGTGAGCAGTGCAGTCGGTGATCGAATTAGCGATGGAGCGCATTCTCACAGTCACGATTTTAAATTCAAGTCACAGACGACACGCGAAACAAGTGCCATGAAATAAAACAGCTGCTAGACAACACTAACAAATGTTTTCATTTGTGTTTTGTTGTGAACTAATTGATTATGCATTAGGTTGTTACTCATGCCTCTATGACAGAGTTTCCGGAAATTTTGGGTTGAAGGTTTATTAGTTCATTTTTTATTTATTTGTTTGAATTGTACTAATTGTATGTCATAGGTACAGTAAATAAAATAGGTTGAAACGATCATAATCTTATTAAGAGAAAACAGCATCAGTTAAATCTACGGCAACATTTCCTTGAATAAATATACCTACTATACGTAATATAATAAATACCGTGTGTCCCCACGTAAATGTTGGCATAGACAGTTAACATGTAAAATCAGTTTTTTGTAAATAAAAATTGTCCGGCAAAAAATTATGCATCCAAATTTTATATCACAATACTGCCAATAACCCTACATCTTATTTAATACAGATTAATTTATTTTGAAAGCGCAATTTAATGAAATTAATAATAATAATTCCTAATTTTCCGCCTACTCTTTTTATTGCTACTGATGCTTGCAATTTGTTTTAAATATTTTAATTTGTCACTGTAAATTTCTAGGCGATGGAAACCATCATTCAGCGTTCATTCCTGTGAAGTATTCAGATATTGGTCTTACACTGCGCTCCCATAATATATTCTAATAATATTTACACGGTTCTCGGCATTTAATGTATTCATGATGACAGTGAAAGATTAAAATATTTAAAACAAATTGCAAGCACTATACGTCAGTAGTAATAAAAAGAGTAGTCGAAAAATTAGGAATTATTTATTAATTTCATTAAATTGCGGTATCAAAATAAATTAATCTGTATTAAATAAGATATAGGGATATTGGCAGTATTGTGATACAAAATTTGGATGCATAATTTTTTGCCGGACACTTTTTATTTACAAAAAACTGATTTTACATGTTAACTGCCTATGCCAACATTTACGTGCGACACACGAAACAAAGAAAAACTTATACTATAGATACTTAGACATTTTGTAAAATAACCTTTGAAAAGAATTATGTAATATTTAAAATAATCGCATAAAATAATAAAATACAGACCGATGGACCATCCAGTACGTATTTCTTTAAATCGTCTGGAATTCTTCAGAAATTATCCTGGAATACCTGGAAAAATCCTTGAATTTCGTTTTTATTAATTAGTAGACACCCTGATTAGAAAAGTATCGAAGGATTGCAAATTGGATTACACCCTCCCGTTTGTAGCCTTATAAGAAGACCGAAATAGAAAAATACAACTCTTGTTAGAAAGATTTCTTTCAATGAGCAGAGAATATAGTTTTAGACAGGTTCCATTAGTAATATAAATTTAGCTGTTGCTTAATAAAGTGATTATTGTCGTAAATGCCTACAATTTCGTATAAAATTTCTATTTTACACGTTCCTAACCTAAATTTAGCGTGAATCTCACGCAGATAGAAGATCCCGCGGCTAAAATAGCGGCTTAACTCTGCGTGTAACAAAATCTCACACAATTAAATCCATCCATTCTCGCCTCAACCTCGACTGCATTTTCATTTCCACGCATCTACACCTCCGCCAACCTAATCCAAATCTTCTGAGTTTAATCCACTCAATTTTCGCACGACTAAATTCCTACAAATCACAAAGCAGACTATTAAACTTGCACAAATCTTACACCATTCACAACAGCGCAGATAACAGAACGGGAGAGTGTCTAGTGAGTAAAGAATGGAGAGGTGACATTTTTCACATTCCTAGGTAAAGTGCACATTGTGTGCGTGGACAATACCTCACCTTGCTCGCATTGTTACCATAACAACCGCTAAACAACGACAAGTGCGACCCAGCACTGTGTTACACCCGCAAAGTACCTGCACGCATCGCAGATAGCCATGAACGGCGGCAGAAATGAGAAAACCATTACTCTGTTTTCCTTCAAGTTAGGTAAAGGATAAATGTAAAGTAGAGGCTGGAAAGCTGTGAGATTCGAACTCGTAAATTCAAACTGCAAGTCAATAAAATTTACACAGTATACTTACGAATAAAAATTTCAAAATTTTTTTACAAGTTTTTATTTTTTGATACGCCTATGGTTTTCTAAGACTTTTTTTTCTTGAATTGTACCCTAGAAAAACACTTCTGTTGTTTGTAAAATTTCTAAAATGTTTGGGAACTAGTTATGTTGAAATGTGGATATTGTAGACTAATTTTTCGTATTAAGAAAATATTTTTATTTTGCAGTTCATCCAAGTTGAAATATTTATTTATTCAGGTAGTCTTCAACAATAATTATTCAAGAGTCATCAGTTTACTTTAGGTTTCGTTTAAATATTGACTATCTCCAGAATTTTTTTTACAATGAATATCTGGTGCACCATACGGCTTTCTTATACTTATAAATCTGTATTCTAGTCTTTAATAATTACACTTGACTTGACATATGTTTGAGTTTGACCTATGTATAGAATAGATGTTTCAGTTACTTGTTTATTCTCACCGAATGATATCGAATTCTTTCAAATATTTATTTTAGTTTCTCTAAATTGAAAACTGATATAATATATATTTTAACGTATTGTAATTCGTAAATGGTGACAGCAAGAGAAATATGTTTTAGACCAGGGGTGGGCAAAATTTGAAACTCACGGAATATCCTCACTTAAAATTGTAAATTTTTTTATTACATTTCTTTATAATATAAGCGCTAAGAAACCCATTGTAGCAGAGCGCATCGTCAGATCTCTAATATTTTTCGAGATACGTCGATTTTTGGTATTTTTCGAAGTGCAACTTTAAGGGCCTGTAATTCAAAAACTACACGAGATATCTAAAAATTCTCTTCAGTTTAGCGTTTCTGGTGCGTTATATAACAAATTAGCAAATTTTTAAAATTTTGAATTTTTTTTGTATTTTTGTTCAAAATTTCGATCGGCGATAACTTGACAAATATTAAAGATACAGATTTGCAGTATTCACCAATCGATTCAGCTCGTCGAAATACATAAGTATGCAAAGTTTCATAGAAATCGCTTTACGGGATGGAATGTTAGAGCAAAAAGCCTGAAAATGGCGTTTTTGTCCTGAAAGTCAAGGGGTACCCCTTGACGTTTGGCCTGAATTTTGCCATTTTCAGACTTTTTCCTCTAACATTTCAACCGGTTGTCCGAATTTTCTGAAATTTTCAGGGTTTATATATTTCACCGAGCTGAATCGATTGGTGAACACTACAAGTTTGTATCTTTCATATTTGTCGAGATATCTTCAATCGAAATTTTGAAAAAAAATTCAAAAAAAATTCAAAATTTTCAAAATTTACTAATTTATTATAAATGGCACAAAAAACACAAAACTGGAGATATTTTTCGATATCTTGTATAGTTTTCGAGTTACAGCCCCTCAAAGTTGCTCTTCGGAAAATATAAAAAATCGTCATATCTCGAAAACTATTAGAGATATGACGATGCGCTCTGCTGCAATGGGTTTCCTGGCGCGAATATTATAAAGAAATGTAATAAAAAAAATTACAATTTTAAGTCATATTTGGGGAAATTTCCGCAATTTTGAAAAATATTACAAATCGCCATATTTCGATAAATATAAGACATATTACGATGCGTACTACAGCAATGAGTTTATTCATGTTTAAATTATACATAAGTAATAAATTTCAAGTTAAGTTTGGAGGAGCATTTAATTTTTTTCTAGTAAACAATTTATTTGTATAAGAAAGTAGTGTGGTGCCCACACCAGATTTTTCTTCATAGTTTTCTATTCGATTTTTTCGTTAAGTTGGTAGTGTCCACGATCCGAGTTTTTGATTCGAGAACTATGTGCGAGATCTCGGACCAATTTCTATCAGCGTGGACACGCCCTTATAGGGTATATGGCGAGAGGTGAAAAAATGAAGTATTATCTTCTATTAAAATGATTAGTCTAGAATTTAGATCTTAAGTAGCAAGTAGTAACGGTGTAACCTGTCTTAAATCACTCGATGGTCAGGGACCATTAGAGCCTTTTATGCTCATCCCAACCTAAAACAAAACACTGTCAAACCAATTACTCAAACAATAACACATCATACACTTCCAGCACAAGGTGTGTTACTTTATCGCTATTACAATATAATAAAATTTGATTAAACTCCGTCCTGTGATCTTTGCTAGCGGCACACACACGATCAAGTCGCCGGTGACATCAGGGGCAGCGATTAGCTATTGTTTATTCATGGGCGGGTGCGTTTGATTTCTTGGATGGTGTATTGTGTTTCTGCGCCAAGTGCCACGGAGGAGCCGGCACCAAGGAGCGGAAAATGGAGCTGGTGCACTCACCTGTGGAAGGCTGCGGTTGCATGGGTCGCTGGGTGGTGGGTGGGTGATGGCGAGATGGGTGTGAATGTGAAGCATGCGTGTTTTCTCGGGTGTGATTCACCACTGGATTCATTTTTTCAAGATATTACATTGTTGTCATTGTCCAGTTAAAATTTGCTGAAATATTGAAGATATAAGAAAAGCTTTAATGTAATACTTGTTTAACAGAAATATGTTTGTTATTGCCTACTAATTTTATAGTTTTCGTATAAATAATATTGTACAAACTTCTTGCGTGAACTCGGTTCCCGAATTCGTTCTGTAAGAAACACTTAACCGGGAACTGAGAGCGTCCCTGCATTTGGTATGTAATAGTTGTTTTCATACCAAGTGCGGGAAAGCATGAGCGCTTATTGTATGACGTCTTTCTACAAGAGGTTTGTGCAATGCTTTTTGTAACTAAAAACAGAATTAATATGTAATCAACATACTCGTAAATTGTTAATTCTCAGTAGTAAAGTTTAGTAACAACTTTGTTTCTTTATATGGACTATATTAATTATTAGAGAGCGGATTATATGCACGAAAAAACTGAATTATATTACGCATTATGCACAAATATGTATGCAACAAAATATGCAAAAAATTATAATTATTAGATAAAAAGTATAAATGAATGCATTATGAATTTTATTGCACAATACAGTCTTAATCCTGATTCACAATTAACAGATATACTACATACTAATATACATATAAACTAAGTCTGGAAGCTTGATATTATAAGATTATGACATATTTACATAATTACAATAACTAATTATTCAAAATTTTCTAAAAAAAAAAAAAGTTAAATAAGCATAACATATATCCAGCTGAGAATTCTCGGTCTTATATTCATTGTACCCACTTTTACCAGCATTCTTGTATAAGTAAAAACACAAGTTTTATAATAATTAAATTTATTTTAACTTATTTTCATATTTAATAATAGTATTATTCAGTTATCAAAGCTTACTGATATTATTGTTTTTGACATTAAAATAACATTAATTTTCTAAAAAAAAAAAAAACATATAGCTCCGTCATTTTAAATAATATCGTTCTACATTATTTGAAATTAATATATTTTAATAATGTAGATGTATAGTATAAAAAAAAATTATCTTAGTATACATTCCCTATTCAAAAAATTTTTAAACCGCTTTTTCGCCATTGTAAAATAAAAGAAGCTTAAAACTTTTCAACCAGTTTTGCAGAACTTTGCAGCCGCTACAATTTCTCTCCTTAGCATTTCTTCAAATTTTTAATAATAAAGGAGCTAATCGAGTGAGAAAAATTCACTCTGTGTAGTGCATATAGGTGGTTTCTGGTTGAATTAATTAAATTTTAATTTTAATATAAGGAAAATGTTACAAGAATGTTTAGATCCATAAAGTAGGTATGAGAGATTTAACAAGGCTACTTTTTAATTATCATTTTTGGAAAGTTGCATTTTACCAAAATAATCCGTGACTCTACAAAACAATTAAGGTTGGAATTCCTCTAGTGAACCTGCCCCATCAGTTACTCAACAATGACCCCGTCCAATCTCAAGAACGACAATCCATTTTATCCGGCTTAATTGAAACATCTCAGTCATAAATACCGTCTAATACATTTACCAAAATAAAGTTCAACGGCGCGTCGTGCAAATCTAAGCCTTATCTAACGGCGACACAGAGATGTGATTGTACGAACGTCAATACGCGGACCACCTTGATCGCTGAAAATAATGAGCGATTCGGTAAACGAAAGAAAGTGTGTCGAAATTCGTGAAACGGTCCTGATGTGTACTGATCATTGCAATGCAATGCGAGCTTGTGTTAGAGATCTAGAAATGCAGGCCCGCATTAGGGAGGAAACAGAAACCTTTGCTTAGGTCAACCTGTTCGAAAATAATAAATTTATACATATATTATCATGTCCTTTACCCATTATCTCACAATCCACAGTCCAATGCATTACCACGGAACTATTTACCCTATATTGTTATACGAGGTCTGTTTAAAAAATTCAAGCTTTAATTAGATATGAAATTTGAAAAATTCAAATTGCTGTTAAACAATTTGCAAATCGCTCAAAAGTAATTTTTGTTACTTTAGTGCGGTTCTCCTCTGTGAGACCTGTAATTTGACACCAAACTGGGTAAGATTCTATTCATTATTGTAAAAAAATAACTATAGTTTAAGATTTGAAATTTTAATTTCTCTCTCTGGGAGCTTTAATATGAAATCAAAAGCGACAGGATTTAATCAATTAATAAATACATAATTTTTCTTAAAATTGGTAACACATACAAGATAATTTAACATATTTCCAAATATTATTGCTGAGATCTTTTATTTGAAACTTTTTAGGCAGTCGATTTCATATTCCAAATAAATTGAATTTATTTGAAATCGCTACTAAAGTACTCAGAAATCGTCATTAAAAGCTCAGAAATTGTCACTAAAGTAACCCATTATTCGACAATTTCGAGCAACCAAGTGTTGGCAACCGTTAAATAATTATTGTACAATTAGGACAATTTTGGCAGATATATTGACGTACTATAGTAAATTTGGACGTAACATGAAACAAAATTTGCAAGAAGAATTAACTAATTAATTCCGATGACGAAATTGAGGACAAAACACAGAATTTTGAGTGTTATTTACGATAACTTCACTTCTCGAGACTGGCAACACTGATTGTCAGTTTCAATTGACAACTGACAGTTTTTTTGAATTTTAGATTTCAAATCAAACTTAATATGTACCTTGGCACTGAAGTTCCATTTTATCACATTTTAACATACATATTTTCCTCGGCAACTAAATTCCATATTCGTGATAAATAATTGAACTTACAATTAAAATTATTTTCATAAAATTCATAATTATGAAGTTTCGTTACTCTATTTTTTCTCATTCGTGAACTATTTAATATTCGGGAATATATCCATTCATAATTCATCTACATGAGGTCATTCAAAAACTGATCAAAGCAAATGAAATATGCAAAAATCTCGCAATCGATTCTTTTCAGTACGTATAAAAAAGTAAAAATCAGTTTTAAAATGAAATGTGTGGATAAATCACAAAGCGAAACGAGGATCTAGAAAATAATATCGGCAATGATTTGTCTCCTAGGCTGATATTGCAATCCGATCAGCATATAAATTTCACAATATTCGTGACTTGTAGCCATTACATCCAACATTCAGGTGGCCTGCACGGATCATTCACATAACGAATGTGATTTTTAACGATTGCAGAACATCACAAACCAACAGAACAAATCAATCCCGAAGATTAATTACGCATTTATTGCCTATAATTATTAATAAATTAGAACCATTTGCAATTAATTTCATTGTGCTTTTTTTAATTAGAAACGCAACCACGATCCTAGATCCACCTGCAGGAGAAATGCGCGCCGAGGCGGCATTTGTTTGTTCTTCTTTCACTTGTTTGGATTTTAATTTGGCAATTAATCAATTAACAATGATCGGGATCGTGGCTTGGACCCAGTGAACGAACTCGCTGATGGCAGAGATAAGATTGTGTTGGAACGTCGGACCAGCTTTGATTTTCGACGTTTCTAACTTTGGTTCGGATGATTTAGGCGCGGCGAGACTAATTGTGTATAGGAAGTATTCTTTGCAATTGTCTTAATGTTGCCTCGCCGTCATTTATCAATGTTTGGTACGCTCCAATCGTGATATTTGATGAAATATCACTTGTGTGAAATTTTTATTGACGAATTTTTTCAACACTAATGAGATTTTATTGCTTTGATAACTGCGAATGGTATTTCGGGAAAGTTTTGACAATTCATTAGAGATCTTAAATACATCCGGAATTTTACAATGATAATTGATTGTATATGCATGTAGTGAATGTACGTGACTTAAATACTCCGTTAATTTGTTTCTGTAAATTTTTTTTGATTGATAGATTGGAAAAGAAATTTGCCTATTTTGATATTTATACAATTTCCGTCCATCTCTTTACAAATATTGTAAATAATTTTCTTCGTTGTATTATTTCTTATAGTAATGTCAAGAACTTACATATTATATAATTGCAAGTATTCCTTCAAGTAAAAGAAGCGTAAAAGTACTTTCTCACGGGCGTAGATACAATATTTTACACATAATTACAAATTCTGGGCATTAATGGGCTAGGCAGATTTAATTATTTAAATTAAGCAAATTATTTAAATTAAGAAAAAAATGTATCAAAAGGTTAGTACTAGTAAATTGTTTACTAGAAAATAAATTAAATACTCCTCCAAACTTAACTTGAAATTAATTACTTATGTATAATTTCAACATGAATAATCTCATTGCTGTAGTACGCATCGTAATATGTCTTATATTTATCGAAATATGGCGATTTGTAATATTTTTCAAAATACGGAAATTACCCCCAGATATGACTTAAAATTGTAAATTTTTTTTATTACATTTCTTTATAATATTCGCGCCAGGAAACCCATTGCAGCAGAGCGCACCGTCATATCTACAATATTTTTCGAGATATGACGATTTTTTACATTTTCCGAAAAGCAACTTTGAGGGGCTGTAACTCGAAAACTATACAAGATATCGAAAAATATCTCCAGTTTTGTGTTTTTCGTGCACTTTATAATAAATTAGTAAATTTTGAAAATTTTGAAATTTTTTTGAATTTTATTTCAAAATTTCGATTAAAGATATCTAGACAAATATGAAAGATACAGACTTGCAGTGTTCACCAATCGATTCAGCTCGACGAAATACATAAAACCTAAAAATTTCAGAAAATTCGGACAACCGGTTGAAATGTTAGAGCAAAAAGTATGAAAATGGCCAAATTCAGGCCAAACGTCAATGGGTAACACTTGACTTTTGGGACAAAAAACGCCATTTCCAGGCTTTTTGCTCTAAATTTCCATCCCGTAAAGCGATTTTTATGAAACTTCGCATACTTATGTATTTCGTCGAGCTGAATCGATTGGTGAACACTGCAAATCTGTATCTTTAATATTTGTTCAGTTATCGCCGATCGAAATTTTGAACAAAAATACAAAAAAATTCAAAATTTTAAAAATTTGCTAATTTGTTATATAAGCCACCAGAAACGCTAAACTGAAGAGAATTTTTAGATATCTCGTGTAGTTTTTGTATTAGAGGCCCTTAAATTTGCACTCTGAAAAATTCCAAAAAACGACGTATCTCGAAAAATATTAGAGATCTGACGATGCGCTCTGCTGCATTGGGTTTCTTAGCGCTTAAATTATAAAGAAATGTAATAAAAAAATATTACAATTTTAAGTGAGGATATTCCGTGAGTTTCAAATTTTTCTATCGGTTTGTGAATCTGTATTGAATGATTAATATTTACAGTTTCTGTTATTTGTTTGTACCCATAGCAACTAAAATTAATTTACACACACAGACTTTATTGAGAAATTGGTCTTAACGGATTCAGTGGACGTCAAAATATGTATTTCCGCAAAAATCTCGTCAGCGATTTTTTTCGTGATTCCAATACTTCCTTATACTTTGTATAAGAAAGTAAAAATAAAATCACCCCATCTATGGTGTCGTGATTTTATTAAAACAATTTTCTTGTCAAATTGCTAGGTAACAAGGTTTCGTAACAAACAAAAATTTATGCGGCAAAATAAAAGCTCTTCTGTAGTTGAATATTTCGGCAATTGTTTCCAATGAAATTAATATTGTAGGAAAGACTAGCCGAAATTGCAATAATTGCAATTATAAACCAGCCTTAACTTCGTAGCGGAGAATGAAATATACGAATTTAAAGATGTCAAAACGATTTGACCGAGTTACGAGGTACCTACAAATTAAATATGCATATCCAACGTTGGTGTGAATTTAAATGAATGAGTAATAACACATCTTAGTCGTATGTAAGCCTAAACGATGATTACGGACTATCTTTACGTGGGATCAAAATCACATTAATTCTATAACAATATCGATGAGTTACTTCACTCAATATAATTACCACTTGACTGATCTTCCACGGTCCACGTTGCGCTTGAACTGCGTACAGGCCCGACTTGAGCCCTCTTGAAATGTTTGGGGTCTCTTTCTTTCATTATTCTAAGAGCTAACCAGTTTTATTCAAGAAACGTAGAACAAACTTGAGTAATACAAGTAAAAATAATAAATATATAAATGTAACTGTTAAACTGAGACTATTTTAGTTTTGGAAACAATTGGAAATCACCTGGGGCTACATCAGGTCTATTAGCTTTAAGGAGGATGTCCAACAAGACGTATGTGGCGTCGAAACCGGTCGAGGTAGTATTGAATAAATATTGGCTGAATTCCAGTAGTTTTATTTATATCTATTCTGAGTTTTATTTATGATTTAAAATCAATACTAAGTCTGTTACCTTCTGCTTTATAAACATGCTCATTTCATTTATTTCTTAATATTTTGTGATTTTTACAATTTGATGAATTTGATATTGTCTCTGTCCATTTTTTTTTATTCCCATTATAGTTGTAGAAAGTCCATCTCCGCTGTCTTTGTAAATTGTTACAAGTTACATGGCTTAATTAACTATATACTTGTTAAGGAGAGATCACCAAAGTATATCTAATATAAATTCGTTAAGCATATTTGGAGAAAAGGGTTATAAAATGCTATATTTTTATTATATTAACTAGGACTGGTGGAGTCACCGGAGCTATTGAGCTATTGCATCATGGCTCCGCGGAAAATGCGGGCCTGACTGCACATAATGCATAATGCTATGCGCGAAGGAGCAGTTAATTAGTGTCTGGAGGTGCTCGGAGTCACTCCGGGTTCACGGCTGCAAGATTCGGATCTGAATACAATAGATAACGCGAATGTAGTGATGTATATTGATTTCTCAAGCTGTCGCGCTGGCCGCAGCCACAGCCACAGACAGACGATTGTGTAATGGCTGTGTTCTGTGTTGTCCCGAGTTCAGCCGTCCGTTGTGCGTCGTGCACTTTCCAAAATATGTTTAGCAACGCTTCCTGGAATCTGACAAGTAGTCCAGGGCTCTGTGACGCCTCTCAGGGCCGTATTTTACATAAATTTTTATGAAGATACTTGAATCAAAACGAAATTTAGGTGTGACATGTATCGGAGAAATTAAGGACTAAAGTATGACTCACTTGCTGAATTGTAATCGTATTCCACCCCTCCTTTAAAACATAAATGTGATGTGAAATTTAAACATGTATTAAATTTTTAATGTTTCGAGAAAGAAATAAAACCATCAAAAGCTTTTTAAAGCTCTATTGAACGGTACCAAATGTAAAATTGCCCCCTTCACCCTCCGAGGGACAGGGGGCAACTTCATAATCTTAAACAGTAACGCCCAGTTTTTATTACAGATTCGGATTCTGGGATAAAAAATATGTTTTTTTCACTATATATGCAGCAAAATATGCAAAAAAATCTTATATTATGAAATAAAAAGTATAAATGAATGCATTATGAATTTTATTGCACAATACAGCTTTAATCCTGATCCACAATTAACAATTATACTACTAATATACATATAAACTTAGTCTGGAAACTTGATATTATAAGATTATGACATATTTATATAATTACAATAACAAAATGTTCAAAATTTACTTTAAAAAAAGTGAAACAAGTAAAAGATATATCCAGCTGAGAATTCTTGGTCTTATATTATTTGTACCCACTTTTACCAGTATTCGTGTATACAATGAATACCTACCGTTACCGTTACAGGGATTTCCCTAGAAATATTAGAGTTTATTGGTTTGTGTATTTGCTTATTGTATTGTTTATTGCTTTTTCCGTTGCATTCTTCTATTTATTGCGGCCTCCTCCAATATTTGGGAATTATCAATGTGCATTACCAGAAATTTTAGAATGTTTATCACTAGACAAGGTCTTAAAATATTGAAATATGAAATTATATGTAACATTTGTAAAAATATACATAATAATGCCCAAATATGCAATATATGCAATTAGTAATTAGCATTAATTAACTCTAATCAATGTAATTCGTTCGGATAATTGATTTTATTTAAAGATATGCAAAAATCAAAATATACCCATTTTGCATATAATCCGCTCTCTACTAATCAGCTAGTAATTTGGACATTCGAATTTTAAATATGAAAAAACTATTGCCAGTAGATTTTGAGTTATTATGAAATTTGTAAAATCATGTAATCTTTCATCAACCACCGACCATGTAGTCGTTCGTAGATTTGATCTGTTTGATATATTGTTATAACAACGAATTTTTGTTGTTAATATTACGAAAAAACACAGCTGATGTTGGATGCATTTAGCACCCGAAACGTTCTGTCCCAAAATTTGTCAATAAATTAATAAATAAAATGAAATATGGGTTTCAAAGTCCTTCCTGCTATTAAATTTAAAATCATGTAGGAGATAAACATGTAGAGAAATATTGAAAAGAAACGGTATTATCTTTGGATGCCAAATATATTTGCAAAAATTAAAATATATGCACTGTGCTTATAATCCGCTCTCTACTTATTATCTATAATTTTCTTGAAATGTGATGGCTCTACCATTAGGGGAAAACTTGTACATCACTTTTTCTCATAACTTCATAGAAATTACTCATTACTCCTCATTTTCTCTATATGGTCCGCACTGCAGTTCACAATGCACTTTCCCCTTCTCACCACACAACTCACCATCATCTCACCATACATCACCATATCACCATCACATCTCGCATCTTCTGCCTTTTTCTTCCTTGCGGACAGCGTAAATTCACCGCTGGCGCGTGGGCCAGCCATAATCCCGCATAATAATTTAATACATCAATAGGCGTGCTCGTTTGATCTGCCCACCATGCGTGTGTGCGTGTGTCTGTGTGTGTAGCGGTGCGTGCCTGCTGCGTGTAAATGTAATTAGCGCAAGGTGGTAGACAACGCAGGGTGTGGAGATAAATACTCAAACGCAGCGCCGAAATCAGAGAAATGGACGCTGAGAAAGGAAGAAGGAAGTGAGAATTGAGCTGGGTTTAATCCGGTGAGTGATGATGGGGAATTAGGAAGCCTTTTGTTCTTGATTTCTATAACCTTGTTTTGTACTTTTAAGTACTATTAAGGCGGTGTAGTTCATTGGCTTTTCGTAAATTAATTTTGGAAAATAGATGAGTAAAATCTCCTCTCGCACTTATATTAAAGTGACCAGACATCGCTTTTGACGGGACAGTCCCGAATTTTAACAATTTGCCCCGATTTTTTTGGAAGAATGCGCGCCGATAGTCATATTATGTGTAAAATATATTACAATTTCTTGAGATAAATTTAATGGCGTTTTAAACGACAGAATTCTACTAAAAAAAGGAAAAATTCACTCAAATGAGAAATATGCGAAAGAATAAAGGGTAAACTTATTAATACTATACTTATTATTGCATAATTCTTTATTAAACAGAATGATTTTTTTTTAAAACAAGAAACAGTTTTACTGGCTAATTAATAACTTTAAGATGGAAAATAGAACTTCAGGTAGGCTGTTGAATAATAGTTATTTACTTTATAAGTGGGCAAAGTAAGGAATTACCCACGAGATAAATTTTAGCTTACGAAGCCGAAGGCTAAGTGTGATAATTTTATCGAGTGGGTAATTCCACTTTGTCCACGTGTGAAGTATAACGTTTTATCTAACATCTCTTAATAACAAAAAAATTATTAAAGAAATATTATTTGACAGTGACATATGCTTTAAATTTTTAAATTAAAATGCCAATCGAAGTATTTATCAAGGTGTAGTGTGATATTATTATTGTTATAAATAAAAAAATACTCACTAGTGGCTTTTCTCAAAATTATACCCACTAGCGGGTAATCTGTTACTTTCCTTGTTTAAAATCGCCATAGTTATAGAGCATTTATTGAGAGGTGTTGGATAAAATAAATTATTTTTCTTTTCTTTTATACTTCTGTCCACAATGGCTTGTAATAGCAACGACAACAATTTTTGACCAATTGATGACAAAAGTATCAATAAAAAAAACAATAATGCCTGATTTATAGATTGCATAGAATAGAATAGAGTTCACAGGACAGCACAGAATTTAACCAATTTTTATTTTCTATTCCATTTCTGTGCCATTCGAGTTAGTCCTTCGCAATTCGAGTTAGTCCTTCGCAATTCGTGTTAGTCCGTCGCAAGAATTACTCTTTTATCTACATCGTTGTTACTTTTTAAACAACTACATCAAGAACCGCAAAGCAACGATGATGTAAATAATTGTAAAAATGACTTTATTCTATTCCATTCCTGTGCAAACTATAAATGTACTTGACAAGTTTCTATTCCAAAACCATTCCTACTTCTATTCCATTCCTATTCTCTGCAATCTATAAATCAGGCTTAACTTGATTTGTTTTATTTTCCATATTAAAAATATTACCGTTTTTAGAACATTTAATTTTAGGTATAGCAACATGTTTGAAAAGGGAATTAGCCAGCAGAACTGATTGGTTGCTTTAAAAAACGCACCTTGTATAATATTTGTAAATTTTAATAAATAATCTTGTTACAATTAATCCGATGATATCTGAATATTGCTTACTTGAGGTTTAAATACCTATAAGAATATTGTTTCAAAAATAAATTTGTCTCTAATAATCTAAATAGCGTACGGTGTCTCTCAGCAAATAATTAGTAACTTTTAGTTAGCACGGAATGCATTTGCGTGCGGTCTTCTTAGAACAGTCGACAGCAGGCCGTGTGGCATCCACAGACAAGTGCGCATCAATCTCACCAATGGCCGGGTGTCAATGCCAGAGTGTCAGGCGAGGAAAGCTAGCAGCAGCAGCCACCGTGATCGCCTGGTGCTGGTGATCACATCGGTACGATGAGCATCGTGTTGTTTCGCGTATCTCATCGCTAGTACTGTGTTAGCGATCGCTTCCTATTTGTCAAGTGCTGGAGATGCTGCAAGCTGAGAGTGGACGCAGGGCTGGACTAGGGGGCACATCGGCCATTACGGTTCCCTTATTACAATGGCTTACTACAGCAAAATGTGATTATTCTTATTTGATCAATGTTTTATTAAGACTGATCATTGTAATCTCACTGTCAATTTCCGGCGATGGAAACCACTCAGCGTTCATTCCTGTAATGTATTTAGATATTTGTCTTGCACAGCGCCCCCATAATACATTCTAATAATATTTACACGATTCTCGACATTTAATGTATTCAGGATGACAGTGACAAATTATAGTTATTTACATTACAAGCAAGGTAAAACAGTTTTTACTGCTGAATGGAGGAAATGACCGGCGAGCCTGTCACCTCCTTGAAGCAGTAAAAAAAGTTACCTAGCGTGTATTGTACAATATTTTACTTGTTACTCATTTGTAAATCAAATTTAAATTATAACCAAGTCCTATCAGTGGCACACAACTGTTCTGTCAAAAATTATTTGAAATGATTTCGCGTAAACCTTGTAAGCATTACTGTGGCAACGTGCATTGTTTATTTTGTTTACTAACTTGTAAAATTTTTACAATGCAGTTGTCAATTAGTAACTAGTAAAGATTCATTTTCAAAGCCAATAGAGGGTTTGGGTAAATGGTGTTTACAAGTGAGTAATAAGTAAAAATATTTAAAACAAATTGCAAGCACTATACGTCAGTAGCAATAAAAAGAGTAGGCGGAAAATTAGGAATTATTATTAATTACATTAAATTGCTGTATCAAAATAAAATAATCTGCATAAAACAAGATGTAGGGATATTGGCAGTATGTGATATAAAATTTGGATGCATAATTTTTTGTCGGACATTTTTTATTTACAAAAAACTGATTTTACATGTCAACTGCCTATGCCAACATTTACGTGGGACACACGGTATGATAAGTACTTACTACCATACGATAAATGAATTATGGTTTGTTAAATTTTATATTTCCTTAAAAATGTGTAGAAGCCGGCCCTGTTCCCATCCCATAGTTAGCGCACACCAGCATCGCACAGTGTAAGCTGGTTAGTGTCCGGCACTTGTTATCTCTTTGGTCTACTCCGGTCTCTGATCTCCGTGTGCTTTGCATGTGCGGTGGCTGCGTGTGTGTGGTCCGGGCCGCCGCCCCCGCAGCCTCCACCTCGCCCCGCCCCTGTCACACTCACACAAAAATCAGAGCACCGCAGCCGTCATAATTTTACCGCTTTATTGGGGAACAATGACAACTAATGCTAAATAAAGACCAATATGGTTTAAATACCGCGTGAGATGAAAAAATAGATCAGATAAAATGTGGGCCGAGCCGGTAGCGAGTACAGTATAATACCAACAAGTTAATATGTCTTGGTTTGACTCACTATTATCAAATATTTGCTTTGCTTTGTGTGCGTGTAATACAGTTAGTAATAATTAGGTGTGTTGTATACCTGTACGATTTGATAAAAATGTTCAGTAATTCATTCAAGCAAATCTTGGGACTAATCTTTCGTATCTTTTGTGACTACAGTTTCAGGATTATTTACAACAGATGTCTTTAGTTATTCTCAGGTCACACGATTGTGTCATATGTGTCATACAAAAAAAAAAAGAAATATCTCAACAATAACAATTGAGTGAGAATAGATTGAAGGCATTTTCGAAAACGAAAAGAATTTTCATACAGCTAGAGTAGCTATTGCCAAATTGCTATAAGTTTGATAAAAAAAAAAAAAACTGGTAAATTATTTCATCCAACACCTCTCAATAAATGCCCTATAACTATGGCGATTTTAAACAAGCAAAGTAACAGATTACCCACTAGTGGGTATAATTTTGAGGAAAGTCTCTAGTGAGTATTTTTTTATTTATAACAATAATAATAACACATAACACCTTGGTAACTACTTCGATTGACATTTTAATTTAAAAATTTAAAGCATATGTCACTGTCAAATAATATTTCAATAATACATTTTTCATTTATTAAGAGGTGTTGGATAAAACGTTATACTTCACACGTGTGCAAAGTAGAATTACCCACTTATAAAGTAAATAACTCTTCTAATGTATAGAACTCTCGAATTATATTTAATTAGATTATTTTTTTTGATCAACAAATTTAAAACAAAATTAGGTGAAGCACTTAACTTGTGTTATAAGCCACATCCTAATAAAACTATTTGACATTTGTCAAGAGAGTAAAAGCTACAGATATTTTTTTGGGGAATAATCTCGAAAGCTTTATTTATAGTCAAAATTGACAAAAGTTTCGCTAACTTAAATAATTTTTCTGTGTAGTGTCTTTAAATTATTTGTCGGCTCATCATAAATAGTAAAATTAGCAAATAAATCTGAGACCTCCTGTAACGTACAGAAATTTGTTGATCCCTACGAAACGCTCGTAAAGTTGAAAATTCTTTTTTGTAAGGATTGTATAAAATAAGACAGATTTCGACATTCTTCTATTATTTTTTCTGAAATTTTAATATCTTGAAATACTTGTGTCTATGAAAGGTTGTTGTTTTTCAAACTGTTTATGAAGCCTTACAATAATTTCATTAACTCATTTCAAAATCATTTATACTATAAACTGTAAAGAATTTTCAGTACCAATTGAAATAGTTTTCAAACTACAATAGTATCTAAACTATATTATGAATACAAACTTTTAAAATAGATATCGGAAATACTAGTCAGGATCAGGATGTTATTTGAACAACTAACGATTAACGAAACTTACCAAGAAAATTAGAATACAAGTCAAATTAATGGAGGCCAAATTTAATGAAAGATAATTGTTCTTAGTTAAAATTATAACCGTGATGAAGACTAAAGTAAAGTCTAAATGCAGGTGTGCATTGCATTTTAATAAACTGTTAGATTTCTCCAACAAATCTAGTTTTTCATTTCCATCCAGTCGAGAAATCTATATTTTATTCCAAATTTAATCCTTGTTAGCAGCAAAAAGATAAATTCTGTTAAAAGTAAAAGTACGAAAACAGTCTTAAATATTCTCGTATACGTAGTCTGATCATCAATAACTAAACCGGTGATCGATATCAATTTGAAGGGAGGAAGTGTCGAATAATGAATAGTGGCACTTGATAAATGCAATTCGTTAATCAGATTGACCGAGCTTTCGCAATCAGGTGTGCTTCGTTCGATTCTGGAAGCGTGCTGCTTCTTATCTTGATTTGATTTCTTTTGGTCTTCAACTGTTAAGTCTCGCGATACGTCATGCATATGATGTAGTGTAGATTACAGCCATTTTTACGTTGTAGTTTTTGCCATGCTGGTTTATCCAATGGGAATTTCAGTATTTCCTCAGTTTTGTAAATTGCCCAATTGCATCGGTTGTTCACAATACCTTTTATTTTAATGTATTAAAATATAGTAAAAGTCTACCAGATAAATATAGTAACTGACGATTATTCAACCAAGCATGGACGAAACAGTATTGCCAATAATAATGTATCAATAGCACCTACATTAAAGACTGCACGAGGATCAGTGGCTCATATCTTTTAGGCATAGCACCATATTTGGACGTGAAGTTACGAATGATGTTTGATCGATTTGAGTAACTGTAATGATAATCGACAATAGAAGAGAAGGACGATTTTTTTGACGAACTTTGTATTTACTTTTATAACGAAAGAATAAATAGCTTCGTGGTTACGTGTCGGACTGTGGATCATGAGATCCTCAGTTCGAATCCCACAGCTGATTTAAATTTACCCCTGTGGTTACCCCTCCACTAACATCTTCGGGGGCTATGATCTCATGGCTGGTAACCGCACTTCATATGCAAAATATATATCATTTACCGAAATCTGCGTAAGCAGAGTGCTACACTCATAATGGGTAAAAGCCGTGATGATATATTTTTTTACCAAAGAATATTGAACAAGTATATTTTGCGATGAGGTTAAGTCTTTGATTTTTAATAACTATGTTCCACATTTCAATTCTACACCCATATAAGTCTTGTGCTTTAACTTGTGCCCAGGCACACAGTGATTTTTGTTATGATTGCTTTGAGTACTAACAGTTTAAAAATATTTTATTCTGTTACTCGATCGGCCAGGTTTTTTGCAGAAAGCTCTTGGACTAATATAAATGAATCAATAATTATATCACGAGTGCTAAGAATTTAATCGATTAAATTTGACATGTCTAGCTTATGCAAAATATTTTGCTTAATAAGTGTTGAGTACATAATAATTTGAAAAAATCCCGAGACCGCAGTTAGTTACATATTATTTGATACAGAATTTCCTATCCTAAAAAAGCAAATTGACCAAAAATGATATACTTATTATATTATTGTAACCATAAATTGTAGGTGAAATAAACGTAGAAATATATTAAGATATGTGTGTTGAATATATCTGAACAGGAAATGAAAAAGAAAAATGATCTCTCAAAACAGAAAGTATCGCATTGTTCATTTAAACAAATAGCTGCCTATTTTAAAGAGAAAACATCAGTTAGGTAACTTCACCAACCAAAATCACAATGATATCGATCTTTATGATCCACGAAAATAATAAATGAACCAGAATCGTCATTAATTATATAAGAACAGAGCAGTCCGCACTATGTTCATCAACATTAATTAACTCAAATATAATTCATTGATAATTTGAAAACTATATCACTAAACTTACAATCTACTATTTTCAACGTAAGTCTTTCTTGTTCAAGAAAATCTGATTATTTAATAATTGCACTTGGATTTGTTTTACTTATAAAATATACTGGATGATGTACTCAGCGTAACTCGGGCGCAGTGGGCCCATAAACCAATTTATTTATGAAAAATTATTAGAATGATGATCAGTAAAAACCCGATGTAAAAATTCCATATATTACCCATGATATAATTTTTTAAAGTTTGTGTGACGTCACTGGTACTCCTCCAGTGGCACTAAACAACGATTTTTCATGACAGTAGTTATTATATATTTTACTTTATATTCGAATAAACATCATACGAAAGTTTGAGAACAGTGGCGCTAGTAGTGATGTAACCTAACCTCAACACACAATTTTATTCAATAGATTTTCTATACAGCACAATAAAACAGTGAAATTATAAAACAAGTAATAGAAGCCCAACAAAATAATCTTAAATACCAACAAACAAAACAATTGAAATGATATTTCGTAGTTCTATTTTAGCCCACAATAGGCGCTGGGCGCAACGGCAGACGCGCGATTGCACATTTCATATTTCTAGCCAATAGAATCAATGCGAGTACCCGTGACGTCAAAATACGTTCAATTCGTTATATCGCTTTACTGCTGAATATTCAAAACAAAAAATACTTTACTACTAATTATTCCATAAGTGTTACACGATTTTGATATAAATTTGTCATATTTCGTTTATGGTTTATGCGCCCATTCGAATATGTTTTCTATTAGCAGTTGTGTGATAATTCTATATTCAAATGCACAAAACAAATATTATTACATATACAAATATTTATTTTTATAAATGAAATACAATCATTTTAATCTTTTCTCAACGTTTCGAGAAATCGAGACCACCTGTCTCATCTCCTGGAGAACAATTGTCAAAGTAAAATAAACAATTATCTATAAAATTTAAGTTCAAATAGAAATTTGAATTATCACAATATATAAAATATAATAACATATTCAAAATTAAATTTAACACAGAACATTATCAACATGGAAGTCAACCACGAATAGATCTAGAGTGAAACATGATATGGAAAAGTCGTTAACTGATTTATTTGGTCTTGTTGAAAGCCAACTGTGATATTTTTCCAATTTCGCTAGTAATCAGAAATTTCCAATTTCTAAGCAGCAAATGAAGTGCGAAAAGCAAGTTAGTGGCACGAGTAACCCGATATCACTACGCTATCACTTTGCTATCGCTATCGGAAGGTTCACGACATTCTCGACACTAAACATGAAGTGTGCGTGTGGCGTCTATGTTCGTTTGTCTTGCCTACGTCGCCACTTCACGCGGCAAGTCAATAGGAAACTGATACTTTTGAACCCTTAAAAGATGAAAGATGGAACACCATCTACCAACAAACACTTAAAAAAATGTTTGTCAGAGAAAAATCTTTGGCAATATTTTAGCACTTTCTTGATTAGATTGCCCAACTTTTGCGAAGTTCAAAACACTTTAAATTTCAGTGTCGAAAAGCTTCGATATTTAACAATATGTACGAAAAGTTCACCTTCCGAAATTTGCGACATATTCTTACTGTATCGCTCAGAGATTAAAATTTGTAGAATAGAATTTAATATAAAATTTGTTTCAATTTGGATCTAGAATTTGTGAATATATTTTCCAAAAATAAACCAAGATTTCAATTAACAATTAAAATTTTGTTTGCAAATGATTAATAGTTTACATGGTTGTCCAGTACAGGTGTGGGCAACCTTTCGTATAACAGGGGCCAAAATAAGATTTCAATTTTGTACGCGGGTCGTAGTAATTAATTAACACATTTTTGTCACATAATACCCAATGTTGCTGCATTACGACTTTCTATGTTATGAAGTTAGTACTAAATTATGAATAAAGATGCTGCTATATTTGTCTAATTTAAGCTATAAATCTCTCCTGTTTACATTGGGTACTAACCTAATTAAAAAATAGTGTTTTTGAAAATATTTATTATTTCTTCTTATTAGATCTCGCGGGCCGGATTAAAAACTTTACGCGGGCGTAAGTTGCCCACCCCTGGTCCAGTACCATATAACATAACAACAAAAGTGAATGAGGTAACAACTAACTATTAATAATTAATTTATAAAAATTTATTTGTCAATTCAAATGTAAAGCCCAATTCATGCAGATATTTTCATTTACATTTATTTTAATTTGAAAGTTAAATACGTATTATTAAATATAAGAATCCACGTAATCATTTAAGTTATGTTCTCATTGTCACTTACATTGTTTCATTTAATTTATAAGCTAATCAACTTTTATCTTTTAAATGAAAATGATACATTTTTAAGTTTGTGATCAAAAAGATAAGTAATTGAGAATTGAAACTTTTTGCTAAAACTTGAATTGTTTTGATCATTCGCTTTTAGTGGAACTGAATAGAAAATACAATTTTCTGTACGATAACAAAGAAATTTTATTGAAAAATAAAGAAGTTCTCTTTATCATGATGTACTAACATAGATTTCTAAGGTTTTTGAAGAAATATTTTTCTATAACACTGTTTTGGAAACTGGGCATTCCACTACTAAAAATTGTTATGGAATCACTAACATTCCATTCGCGGCGTATAGAATGTTTTCGACGAATCAGAACCACTTATTAGCTCGGCATATGAAGTATCTTGATTCAATTACTATGGTTACGTCTGTTTGTTTTAAATTGATTTATTTGAGTTTGACGTTTTCAACAGTTTTATATTTGTATTTTTGTATAATTTCCAAAACCTTTTTATAGAAAGTATAGTCTACAACATGTAACGGAATGGCCTATCCCACGCTCGCAAAAAGTTTGTAGCCCTCGCCTTTGGCGCCTTTTTGCGAGCGTGGAATATGTGCCATTCCATTACTTGTAGAATATACTATTTTATAACACTGTTTTGAAAATTAAGCATAACTAAAAATAAGCCGCGTATGGAATAAATCAGAGCCGCGATATATGAAGTATCTTGGTTCGGTTGCTATGGTTATGTTTCTTTGTTTTAATTTATTTGAGTTTGACGTTTTCAACAGTTATTCGTTAAATAAGCAACATTTTTTTGTATAATTTCAAAAATCTTGTTCGTGTGGAATATGTGTCATTCCATTACTTATTGTAGAATATACTATTCCCTTTGGAATGTATTTGTAGAACAAACGGCCAAGTAACCTATGCATCATTAAATTGGCCTACTAGTGTTGCATTTTTGTCTAATTTAACTCTAGTCGTAGCTACCATAGTTCTCGAGATTCCAATAGCAAGTTTCTAAATTGAAACACTCTATACTTTGTACATAATTCTACAATTTTCTTAAACAGAAAATATCGGTATATCCCAATGTTCCCACAAACCACCAAAGGATACCAATAACCTGCCAACCATCAAATAAATAAACCACTAAACGATATCAGGTATCACCAAACCGGTGATGATGGATCTCCACTACCTTGTAAGTTAGTTTCCTTACAGGGTGGTACACATACGCTTCAACTGCACTAATCTCAGCAATATGGCTTAGTTAGTTCGTAGTAATAACTCCTGACGGGTTAATGGCGGCCTGCTAGTGCGTGCTGCTAATTGTCCGGCTACTGGCTACCGTAACCGCCGACTCTGAATCCGGTTAAATATAAATTAAAATGCTTCTTGTTCGATTCATTCGACTTTAGGTGATGACAAGTTTTAATGCACGCACATATCATGTGATAATTGCTGGCTGTTACTGGAGTCATGCTACATCAAATGTTTTTGTGGCCTATTTTCAACTAATATAGGCAGGAAAGAGTAGAATTTCCTTTGAAACAAGCTACGCATGTTGCGTGTCGTTCTAAGACATGGACAAATATTTTTATTGATTTCCATTTTTACAAATTGAAAATAATTTCTTTTATTCTATAACTGATAAACGACTGATGATATATTTATTTTATTTTTCCAGATATTACTTCGGCAGTGTGCAGGGTCAATCTATTCCATAATATGTAAGTATTTTTTTGTTTTCCTGTAGTTTAAAAGTTGGGCTTGTAAAACTATTACAAACAGATTAATATTTTCTATTAAATTATATAATTACAAAAATCCACTACCTTTTCATAACATTTTTGTGTTGTTTCACTGCTATCAACCGTTACAAATATGAAGAAAATTTAAAACCTTAGAATATTAAGTAATCTAAAAATAAAGTTAAAAAATCACTGATGATGGCACGATAGCAGTAGTAAAACATTTCAGTTTATCAGCAAAAGCAATTTTCGCGTATGTTTACGATATACGTAAATATTTCGATAACAAGTCACATATTTATCGTCGAAAACACTCAGCAACTGTGTCTTAAAAGCCTCTGTTCACGTTCTTGCGCGTTAAAGCGTGCCGAAACGAAAAAAAAAAAAAAAAAAACTAGCAACTCCTGCATCCATTTATCTCAAACTCTCATGTGGTGAAAACACAAGACACTAGTCTCACACTAGTGTAGTAGTGTGCGGCGGTGGCTAGATACCGAGATAGCGAAATTCTGAAAGTGGGTGTTGATGTCCTGACCACACACGCTCGTGTTACGTGTCGTGCACGTGCGCATGTGCTCGCCATTTTGCACTGAGCGTGCGCACTGCACCTGTATTGTCGATTTTCTAAACTTCTTTATTACGGTCACTGGAAACAAATGAAAGAGGTATTTGTCTAGAAGAAAACAAATGATTGTCTCTGCCGATCGCGTTTGTTTTTCGATTGTCATTTGTCATTGTCTGTAAGTAGTTACGATCAAGGTGAAAAACTGATTTTGAAATTCAATGTGATTTATTTACTAATGGCACGTGCTTGGTTGTTTTCTCATAAACTTAAAATCGTTATATTTAAATTGTAAATAATTATGATTCATAATTCACTCTTCTCGACCAATCACAGAGCCAGAAATCCATAATTCATGGTTATTATAAAGACGTGATGTGGACAGTTGACATGTAGTTAGTTATTGTGTTTTATGTTGACGTTTTCAACGAATTTCAAACATTTTCAAAAGGGATTTCCTAATGTACAGGAGTAGAAAAAGTACTTAAATTTAAATTAGGACAAATGCGGTATACTTCAGTTCATCAAAACTCAAAGGATTGTACTAAAGCCATTAAACATCGCTCAATAACGTTTACAAAGAAACTTTAAATTATACTTGTCAGAAATAAAAATGTAACAATATTAAATTAAATTTATACTGACAACTTTTACAACAACATTTATTACAATACTCCAGTATTATAATCATTATAGGTATATAAATTATTATTATATTTACCTATATAAAATGAAATTAAATTTTAATTTTAAATTGGAAGTTTTAATCCATTCCATTCTAACAGTGATAGCTGGGTAATGCAAGGATAATAAGTGTAACATTTACTTAAGGGCGCGTTTAGAAGCCGGTAAAACATGCTATTTTTATTCTTCTACAACTTCATAATTTTAAGCAATTTGGGACAATGTCATTTTATGAAGGATACAAAAATAAAATCATTAGGGTTTCTAGATTGCTCTGAGCTAAAAAATAATAATATTAAAACATTATCTACTTTGCAAAATAAACACAAATAGCAAATAGAAAAATGCTAAATTTGGAAGTAGATTTATGACGAATGTATTAAATATTTAAAGATCAAATTTTAGCTTACGGCAATCAGGACAATATAATCTAAAATTCTGTACAAGAATTATTACTAGAAATTGTGTAGTTTGTTCAAAAATTATGAAGATTCGTTTTCTCATAAGTACAATGTTATTTGAGTTCAACATTTTGCCGCCGACAGCGCTAGTAGTGAGAAAAACTTTCTACCGAAAGTACATTTTGGTGCACTACGTGGTTTTCTGGAAGAGATAAAATTAGTCATTTAAGTACTGCGGCTATACAAATAAAATAACTTTTCTTTTCATCCGACACTGGGCGTTAGAAGTGTTCTGATACATATATAGCAATTTAAGGTATGAACGTTGAAAAGTTCTATTGTACTTTAAATATGAGGTGTGCTTTATCGTTTTATTACAATCCTTCGGGTTTAGGCGGACCGAAGTATAGCAACCACTGAGAAATTGTCGGGGAAATCCTGATAAGCAGTCCACAGCACATTTTTGTGTTAATACGGTTATAATAATGAAAAAAAATTATAGCAGTGCTCAAATTAGTAATTTATGTTGGTGTGTGTTATGTTTTGGTTACGAAACAAAACATATCTGTGTTGTACTGTTCGTTGTCCTCCTAAGCCAGTGAGTTAGAACATAAACAACGTGTAGACAAGTATAAAGGCACACAGAGTCAAATTAATAGACGCGCGCTGCCCATTAATTACAGGAGCATAAAATGTGAGGTTAGAATTTATGACGCGCCACCCTGAAACAAAAGATATTTGGAGCGCCGACCACGGTTCCAGCCTGCTTAGATCCTAGATCACTGCGGAGTGAGCCACTCAACAGGTGGGACGAAAAAATGCCAGCAATGCACATCGCGGAAATGAACTCTATTTGGATATTAGTAAACACTCATAAAAATTATAAGTTATAGTTACAACAAGATGAATAAACTCATTGCTGTAGTACGCATCGTAATATGTCTTATATTTATTGAAATATGGCGATTTGTAATATTTTACAAAATACGGAAATTTCCCCAAATATGACTTAAAATTGTAAATTTTTTTTATTACATTTCTTTATAATATTCGCGCCAGGAAACCCATTGCAGCAGAGAGCATCGTCATATCTCTAATATTTTTCGAGATATGACGATTTTTTATATTTTCCGAAGTGCAACTTTGAGGGGCTGTAACTCGAAAACTATACAAGATATCGAAAAATATCTCCAGTTCTGTGTTTTTCGTGCCATTTATAATAAATTAGTAAATTTTGAAAATTTTGAAATTTTTTGAACTTTTTTTCAAAATTTCGATTGGAGATATCTCAACAATAATGAAAGATACAGACTTGCAGTGTTCACCAATCGATTCAGCTCGACGAAATACATAAACCCTGAAAATTTCAGAAAATTCGGACAACCGGTTGAAATGTTAGAGCAAAAAGTCTTAAAATGGCCAAATTCAGGCCAAACGTCAAGGGGTAACACTTGACTTTGTGGGCAAAAAACGCCATTTTCAGGCTTTTTGCTCTAACTTTCCATCCCGTAAAGAGATTTTTATGAAATTTTGCATACTTATGTATTTTGACGAGCTGAATCGATTGGCGAACACTGCAAATCTGTATCTTTAATATTTGTCGAGTTATCGCCAATCGAAATTTTGAACAAAAATACAAAAAAATTCAAAATTTTAAAAATTTGCTAATTTGTTATATAAGGCACCAGAAACGTTAAATTGAAGAGAATTTTTAGATATCTCGTGTAGTTTTTGAATTACAGGCCCTTAAAGTTGCACTTCCAAAAATACTAAAAATCGACGTATCTCGAAAAATATTAGAGATCTGACGATGCGCTCTGCTACAGTGGGTTTCTTAGCGCTTATATTATAAAGAAATGTAATAAAAAATATCACAATTTTAAGTGAGGATTTTTTTGAATTTATTTTAAAATAGAAATTAATTAATATCTAGTCTCAAAACTTTCTAACTAATAATACAAATATTACTTACATTTATAATATTTCACAAGACACATATTTTTGACACTTCACAATTATTTGACACGTTTGACACAATAATATTAAAAATGTTTTCGTTTTTTTCTCATTGTAACTAAGATTATTGAAATATATTCTTGAAAATATCATTTAGTTTTTCTCAAAATTAGAAAGTGACAGTAGTGTGACTGTCCAGGATTATTTAACGACTTAAATTGATGATTATAATATACATTGCTTCAAATATCTATTTTTTTTTGAAAATTATATTATGTACTTTCATGGGCATTTGTGGTAGGCGTTGGTTGCATCCTACTGGTAAAAAGATGTTCTGGAATTTTAGTTTCCATATAAAACTAGCAACATGTACGTCTAACATATGAGTATTTATCTGCAAAGATAAAAACGCAGTCCCACACTGGCGCTAATCCGCGGCCCTGACTTTGACAGAACCATACAAGCAAAAATCTATTTAGAAAAAGTCGAGTATATTTATAGAGACCTTGGTACTCGGCGATATATTTTCTGCGAAGGATAATAAAGTGCCATTTTATAATACGAGAGCCTACGCATACGGACTCGGGCGCTTTCTTACCGCTAATCAGGCGTCGATTTGTCTTTTTTTTTGTAGCGAGGCGCCAACATTGTGCGTATTTGTAGCAGACGCCTACTGGATTTTCGAGACTATTTTTAGGAATTACGTTTGTGTTGTAATTGTAGTAACCACTCCTGTTTTGAATGTCTTAATTCATGGAAATCGTTTTGTTTATGGCTATCGTTAACTATAAAATTGTTGTTCTTGAGTAATTTGATATCTTGTTCCCAGAACTTGCCAAGGAAGATAGTTGAATAACGATTAAATTCAATTTACATCGGCATATATATCAAGTGTGTTGTGAACTTTATAAATGCATTTGAGTTGTGTAGTCATGGAAACAATTAATTTCTAAAAGGGTATTTGTTATTGATAAATATATCATGTATATTATGACCTGTAGAAATGAATCCAATTCTTCTACTTCTGTATATCAGGTTAATGCGAAACTCAATAAAACTTTTTCAGTAATTCTTTTTAATACTTCATTATATTTGTTTACGTGGGAAAATTATTGCTATAAATTAGAAACAGTTGTTTTTTGCAGATAATTACAGTTTTATATAGATTAGTGTAGTCACCATACAATTTTATTTTGCAAATAAATGTGAATTTGATTATTTAATAATTACATTTGAGTCAATAGGTTTTTTTTCATTTACTTATTCTCATAGAAACTATGATTATTGAAATATATGATCGAAAATATAATTAGGTTTTTCATTAAAATTGGAAGTATAGATACAAGAATAGTGCAAATTATTATTTTAAATATTTATGTCAATATCTTTCATTAAAACTTTTTTTGTAGCTGTTTCTATACTTGAAACAAATTGCTATTTTAATTTTATTTGTCTGGTAAACTTCTACTTGTGGTTTTACAATTATAACCAAAATCAAGTCAGTTCTTCTTATTGTAATAAAACTCTGAACTTCCATTATTCTATTTCTTCTCGTTCATATGTTATTGAACACCAAATTATAAACTCAGACATCATTGAGATAATGGCCAAAACGGATTCCAGAAACCGAAAGAAAAGAAAAGTAATTTTTTTACAGTTGTGTTACAGTTGTAAAAGAGTATAAATGACATTAAATTATTTTATGGTTAATGTGTCTTTTCGTAGGTTTTCTCGGAGTTTCTTCAGATACCCGTATACAAATACTAGGTTTAAAAATAGTGTAAATAAAAATATGTTTTGTTTAAACGCTTTTCTTAGTCACAGGGCTGGTTCGAGGGGGGCATTAGTAAATCAACACAGAAAAATATTGAATATAAAGGCAAAAAGGTCGAGGGATTTGATTACTCTATACGTTATAAGCGCTGATGCAATTAAAGCTAGTCTTGAGAAAAGTCTATAGAAATGTAATGAATAAAATTCTTAGTTAATTTTATTTTGATTCAAAACCTTCCTATAATATTTTTCAAATGAATAAAATAATATTTGTTTAGTAAATTAATGTCAATTATTATGTACAATAATATAAATATCATTTTTCACAAACTCAACGTTAATTTTGGTCTTTTGTGTCAAATTGCAATTAGTTTTATGAAGTTTTATTCCGATTAAGTTCTACAAAACTACAATCAAACTGAAATTTATCAAGGTGTTTGGTATGCGAAATTTTTAAATTATATACCTATATATAAATTTAAATAAGGGCGCATCAAAAACTCAAACATTCTTAGAGCCGGCTTATATATAGCATATATACAAATTTGAATAATTCATAATTACTTTTGATATATGTTTGTCATATAGAATATGTTTCTTAGTTTTGTTCTCGTAAAATAGTGTTTCTCAAGTAAATTGATTTGACGGCTGGTATCCACACTTCATTTATAAAAATATATCACTTTCAAGATCTGCAAAAGCAAAGTGCTACACCTACAAAGGGTACATTGCGTGATTATATATTATTATTATCATACAATGTCAAGTACCTATGACAAATCTGATCCATATTTTTTTCAAACCTGTCGATGTTGCAATGCCCATTACACGAACTTGTAAGTATTATAGTTACAAGTTGTAGCGGTGCACGTAACCAAAAGACTCATTTCCGACATTTGCAATTATTTGAATACCCCATTAGCCAGCTCATATGAATAAATGGTTAACTAAACGCGCCATATTTGTAAATTTAGTTCACTCACAAACACACGTTGGCGAGTAACCATTACCCGTCTATAAAAGGAACCTATTTAATGTCCAATTACGACGGGGCTTATGGAAAAAATATAGAAATATATGCACAAAACAACAGTATATACATATCTGTAATTTCATCTATATATGTTAAATATATACAATTTAGTTGTATGTAGTATGTTCACTTCGGTTACAATTCTTGTTAACATCAATGATTATTTATTAGTTTCGTGTTCGTTAGTGGATTATGAAAACTGACACAAGTTGCAGTTTTACTGTTATTAAATTATTACTTTGCTATGACCACACTCACTATTTTTCATTCATCGAATGGTACTATGCGATCGACATATACATTACAAACGAAAGCAAATATATTTCTTTAGAAACTAACAAATATTTTCGCTTGTTAAACAAATATATACATAACTCTTGTATCATTTATTTGTCTGAGTTTGTCGAATATAATCATGGAACTTCATAGAAAATCCCGACTACAAAAAAAGACCCAAGGGGGGGCCATGGCCCCCATGCCCCCCCCCCCCGTGGATCCGCCCTTGCATCCATCCGCACACACAGAAACCATTGTGAAAATGGTTATACTATTTATAAGTAAGTAAAAAACATGATTTCCTTCTCGGGAATTACCTCCAGTTGTCCTACGCATCAAACAAATAAACAAATGAATAATTAATATTTGCCGCATAACAGAAACAGCCTCCCAGTATTCCGGATCCAAGTACATAATTCTAGTTCTTTCGGAAGAATCATAATCATAAAGTTCAGTTTCCCATTTGATCGGGATTGTTTTTTTGCCACGGTTTTTGTGCGTGTTTATTTCGTTCTATTTCCAACGGATTACTGATCAATCAAAGTCTGAAACCGCTAGGCCTTTATGCGACATCGTTCTCTATACAACGAACCGCATCCCAAGCACCGCCGTCGTGGTGATATACTCCGCGATAGCCGAGGCTCGCCAAAAATTTCGCTGGGCGAATCAAAATTTTTTTTCTTTGATTAATTGATATGACTGTAAATGGAACGAACGGTATTGTTATCTGCTAGCCGCTGCCACTGTTTGGGAATGGCTTTAGGTCGCCAGAGAGCCAGTTGAGGATTAGAGTGAATTCCGAAGTTAGTTGATGAAGAAGTGGAGTAATTAAGGTGAACCACATACTATGAACAAAATAACATTAAACTAACTAATGCTCGGTTGCACCAAAGTTAGTTAAATTTTAAGCTTGGATTAAATAAATAAAAGCATATCGAAGTTATGTGTCATATGGAGTAATTGACATTGATGTAAAATTAGATACGCTTTTATTTATTTAAACCAAGTTTAAAATTTAACTAACTTTGGTGCAACCGGGCATTTATTGTATATATTTACGTAGACAAAGAATTAGGGATTTATTATAATAAATAACATTGTTTTCTTATTGGTAACATCTCACAGCCGACAATTACCATTTTAATTTTACTACTTACAGAGATCTGCAAAAGCAAAGTATATTATTTATCATGCCACATTCATAATGTGTAAAAAGCGACGTTCAATATGATACAAACTCGACAATGTTGTAAAATAAATTACGATTTTTAAAAATTGATTTCTTTATATTTTAATTTAACTCTTCTCTATGAAAATGTCAAACTCGGTAGAATTCAATTATCTTGTATAAAAAACAATTGACTACCGTCAAAAATCAATTTTTGAGTTTAGATCTTTTCTCCCAAGCCAAACTCGATAGAATGCAATCAATATTTTTTAAAATGTATTTTTATTAATCATTTTTTTTTCAAAACCGAGTATATTGAGCAAATTCCAAATACTTTTTTTCTAATATAATTTCTAACATCTTTTAAATGAAACTTTTTTCACAGCTGATTCTTCACTCAAAACAAATAGAATTTATTGTTTTATGTGTCAAGTAATCTTCAATTTCGGTTTTCCAATTATGGCCAAATTTTTTGTATTCTTATTAAACTTAAAATTATGAAATATCGTTACTCTATCTTTTATCATTCGGGATATTATTAAACTTACAAACAAAAAACAAATCCCCGAAATATATTTTCCTGTGAAAATCTTGCCATCTTGATTTTTTTACTTGTACTATGTATATGAAAGTAAAAATATGTTGAAAAATGTTAAAATTATCGGTAAAAACGGCACTGTAACTTCAACCAAAACAGTAAATAATGGTGAACCAGAAAATTGCGAATATAATTTATACAACGTACCTATTTATTTTTATTACACATATTAGCCAATGAAACGAACAAAATGAAAATGAAATTTAACAGCACGCTCAAGAACTCCTGTTTACTTAATTACACAATTTTACGAGCCATAAAAAACAAAACTATCATTTTAATTATCCTTCCATTATTTGTTTTATTTTTCCGTAATGTAATTGAGAATTTGCCCAGCAATTTTCATATTAAACTTTAATAAAACCATGAGCAAATTAACCTATTTCAAGTAGTTAATGCATAAGTGCACGAAATGATATAAAGTTGATTTGAATTGAGTCATTCTGTAAGTATGTATAGCAAGCATAATTGCGCGAAATTATACCCTGGGTTAATTGCATGTTGTCCGCTCACTATCGCTGGTGGTATCAGCGCGGTTCACTTGTTCTATGTCATCTTTTGTTTTAATGCTGTCGTGACTTGATTGAGAGTAGATCGAAGAGCGCAGCATTTCGTTCGGCGGATTTGAACAAATGCGTGTTCTAGACAAACCGATACAGTTACTTTTATTGTGGTCATCGAAATAAATTACGTGTGCAAATATTTTAATGCGGCGAGAAAGACTGTTATTAAAAAATAGCTATCACTAATCGTGAGAGTTTTTTGTTCTAAATGGTTTTTTTCGATGGATGCTAATAGCAGGTGTAATGGACATGTTTTTAGAGCAATTTATTTTTAGTGGAACACTGATTTATATTACGATTTATTAATGGTAATTCCAACTGTATTCTTTTCCTAGATGCAATCTTATTATTCGAATTAACTGTTTACAAATATGCGGACAAATACTTTGTTATCTGTAATCCGTCACGAAAATAACCTAAATTTTTAATTGGATATTTGAAAAATTCTCTTAATGCCTTAATTAATTCTTAACAAATACTACGCAATGTTTTACTACCAATAGCTCCTAAATTTTTGGGCCTTATTTGGGAATACTAATTTGGCATTCCGGCTAGTTAACAGGTTTTATATTTTTAAATTTATAGTCAATGAATTTATGTGCGACCATTCGAACATTGATTTATCTATGGGAACATTGGCGATTCAGGATAATTTATATAACTTATTCCGTGATTTTAGTACGAATTATTTAATTTATTGGATGACCTGTGAATTGTGCCAATACATTCTTTCATTCACCCAGCGTGGTCTCACAAATACCTGTTCGACATTTAGGTACAAACAAAATCGCAATTCGTCAAAAAGCACAATTTCATTTCACTCATTGTTCTAGAACATGCAAAGCGAAATCTGTCAAACGGTGACGAATAAGTAACATAGATGAGTGTTTTGCCAGTGTCTTGTAACGTCCAAAGGGTCTATCCTAACATTTTAACAGCCTTTGTTCACATATTATTATTTCAAGTATTTTAAATAGTACTAAATAATTGTAGTAATAGTGTGTTGTAGACATAGATGGTTGTGTTCTGTGAGCAGAAAGCAAGAACAATATACATCGCATTTTTGGGCTTTATTATGATTACAGAACATTTTGTGTAAAAAAAGAAGAAGAAAGGAAATATTTCATTGATTGAGATATAATAATCAATTAACAGCAATAAAATACGTGTTCTGTGCTTGGGAATGATACAAGGAAGTGAACGAATCTTTCATATCATAAAATGACAATAACTTAAGATATTCTCGGGAGATACAGAACATGAATATGACTCTACGCTTACGCGGGTCTCTCCGATCATTAAATATATCATTTTACAAATGCATAATGATGTTTTTCATATTGGCTAGTCTAAGAGGAACACTTAAGGACAATTTGCTAAAACAATCCACTAGAACACCTAGATATAGGAAGAGCGTTGCCGAGATTTTGCCAGATGTCCCATTTTTGTATTAATTATTTCCCTCTGATATCTTGAAATGACCACCCATTTGGTTGGTTGGAACCTTTTGTTTAGTATATTTATTGGAACTGACTAATCATAACTCAAAAGTATATTTCCAGTTTTTTAATAAAATAAACTATGTATTAGAGTCAGTCAAACCAATTATGTATTTGAAATAATAATGCCTTATTAATTTGCTTATCCAACACCTCTCAATAAATGCTTTATAACTATGGTGATTTTAAATAAGGAAAATAACAGATTACCCACTATTGGGTATAATTTTGAGAAAAGTCACTAGTGAGCATTTTTTTTATTTATAACAATAATAATAACACACAACACATTGATAACTACTTCGATTGACATTTTAATTTAAAAAATTTAAGCATATGTCACTGCCAAATAATATTTCTTTAATAAATTTTTCATTTATTAAGAAGTGTTAGACATAACTTTATACTTCACACGTGGGCAAAGTGGAAAATAACTATTATTTCTTGACTTCTGCAAAAAAGTAAGACGACCCTGCTAGGATTGGGCCTATCCTTTCTTCGATGATGTCCTTTGACGGACTCCACATCCTGCCTGCACCTATTTATACCCACTTACTCAGTATTGTCATATTCGTGAAATTGTAAGATCGTCAGTTCGAATTCCACAGCCGACAAATGCTTTTTAAATTTGTCTCTGTGGTCCCCCTCCCCTAGCATCTTTGGGGGCTATGACTACATATTACTTACTCTGCGTAAGTAGAATGCTACACCCAAATTGGGCAAAAGGCGTGGATACATTTATTTATACGTGTATAACTATTCCAAATAAGCAAACTTTGTGCTGAATTTGGTCTTTATGTTCTTATTATTTTTTGTTGTTTCGATTTCAACGATCGCTATATCAATATAAAATCTATAACATCCGGCTTAACTGAGCATCATCGTCTTCATCATTTTCGTCTGCATATTTCAATGAAACCTAAAGAAGATGAGACGATTCCGTACTCCTCATTCCTCATTGCAAGTCAATATCTACGTTCTAGGAAAACAAAGAAACGCTCTGTGTGTTGGCTGTAAAATTTCCCACAAGTTTCAATCAGCAATCACCGAACACCGAATCACCTAATTTACAGAGGATCGGTTAATAACCTCGTTCATCACCGGGTCATAACACACGCCGCCTCGCTCTCAAACGTGACCGATTGTTCCGAGACTCCAAGTTCCAACCGTGAGTTAGGCAGATCACAGATCGCGGACCACAAGTTTCGGATACTGTGGCTACGGGAGATGGTGTCTTCCGAATTCGACCCGTGCGGATATCCCCTTGTCCTAGACACTCTTTTCTTCTTTCCAAAAATATTTAATACAGTTATGTATGAGATCTGATCACAAAGTTTCAGTTATTTTTATATATTTACTTATTCACCATTATCAACTTAATTCTTAATTCTTGCAATGGTGGTTTCAATTATACAGGAAATCTAAATATACTTAAATCAATTTACAAAATTTAAATTGATTACAACAACGAAATTTGACCAGGAGTTTGAAAGGCGAGAGTCTGCAGGGTGCAAGGTATTGGGTGCTCTGGGTACATTTGGTCGAAAGCTGAATGTATCTAGAGATGCTCGATTGAGTGTTTATAATGGTTCTGAATGTTGGGTGTGGATGAAGAAGTATGAACGACGTATAACTGCTGAAGAAATGAGATATTTGAGAGGAGTATGTGGGTATACGAGACGTGATCGTTTACGACATTGGTGTATGAAGAGTGTGAGATTGAGAAGAATGTTATTAAGAAAGTGGGAGTGAGGACATGTTGAGCGAATGTCGAATGAAAGGTTGGTGAAACTAATATATGTGAGTGAGATTGAAGGTGAACGATTGTGTGGGCGTCCGAGGAATAACTGGTTGGGTATGATTGATGGTTTGTTGCGTGAACGAATGATTCCGAGTGTGAAGAATAAACGAATATGTATGAATCGCACTATGAATGTGGACGAGGTGAAAGTGGTGTGTCAGGATAGGAATGTTTGATTGTTAGTTGACTGTATTTCTGGGTTTGTGCTACTCCACTAAGTGGGACATAGCGTGATGTTATGTATGTATAAAATTTCCTCTAAAAAATGTGTCTTTCCAGATAGATTATACTCGTAGGTAGTTTTTAACTTAACCCTTGTAGTTCCCCGTTTAGTAACATCTTTGGGGTCCTTGATTTAACGGGTGTACAGTACATGAAAAATATATCACATATCGAGATTTGTGAAAGCAAAGTAATACAAGTACACAAAGATTATGAGTAAAATGGCGTGATGATATATTTAGTAGTTTTGTGGGTCTTGTTTTCTCAGTAATCTAAAATATTATTTAAATTTTAAAAAAGTTTCAATATTTTAATTGGTAAATTCTATAATACCTATCATATTTTAAAAAATATAAAGACAATAAAAATTGTCAACTGTTTCATAATCATATTACTGCGACGAAGAGCAGGTGAATCCTAAGAAAAGAGCATGGGCTGAATACGCACGGGCTGTGTAAAGTACATTACCATGATTCTTATGCAGCTTTGGCGGATCTCGGAGCAAGTTCGGAAAGCTATTAGTTGGATTTAGAACTTGAGAGCTACGAGCTAAGATGCTAAGAGGTTGAAGTTGTCATTCGGGTTTGGGAGATATGGTGATTGGATGCCATCAGATAGTTGGTGTCGATGAATGAGTTTGTTTATATTTGTTGATTGTTGGATGTTTTCTGTTTAAATATTTACTAATATGATGGATGGCAATAGCACTACATCGATATTGGTAATTGTAATCTGTACAAATCTGTTGCAATTGAGCTTCTGGTATTTGTTTTGAAATTTAAATTCCAAGCAATTTTAAATATTTTAATAGGCTGTCATACTCCTGTACAACGCTAGAGATGAATATAATATATAGACATACTAAATTGACGTTTGAATGTGTAATGCAACAGGCTATTAGCAGGAAGTTTCCCTGTTTCTAAGTTGCTTTAAATTACACATTTTAATTCAAAATATCGGTCCATAAAAAATAAATGAAATATTTAATAACATCTGCTTTCGAAGATCTCGATAAGTGATATTTCTTACAGTGTTGTATTATATTCTGTAGAAATTAATGATATAATGGCGAATTTGAGAGTTTATTTCTTTCTGTCAAGTAAATGAATTTAATAGTAATTTACGTAACAAGACCTGAAAGTGATACTTTGCCCAGTGAAGACACTTTTAGGTTATGTTGGGTACAATATTTTTTTCGCGATCCTGAACAACAAGAAATAATAATTGTTATACCTTATTGTAATATTTGATACATGAGTGAAAAATAAATAAATAAAAACTGATCACTATGGAAACATTGCTTTCCGATCCCTCATAGTAAATTTTCCGAGCTAGCTCGATAAAGAAGGAAAGAGAAAGAGATCAGAAACAGCTCATTTTCTGGGCGATCGCGAAAAAAATTGTTTTAAGAAATGTCAAATATTATTAGTATTTATTGAATTTTTCATTAATTTAAATCTGATTGATATATCATGAGACACTAATATTTAGGTAAGCAAATGGGCCTTATTGAATGTATTCTTAAATTCTGAATAACTTGAGTATATTTTACAATTTTGCTGTAAAATTAATAGGTAAGAAGATATGGCAATAAGAAAGAAAAATAGCATGAAATCCCTATGCGCCATGCTTCATTTCTACATCCGGAATGTGTAAGACCTTTTTCCCATGATAACTAAATCTAGTCACAAACAACAATTTTGTAAAATGTGTTTATTTTTTATTTGACAATTTATATCGCCTTTTTTTCTTCAACGTATTTTGCATAGTATTAAATAAACATCTACTATTTTCTTACATGAAATGGAATATGGTAATCGTAGGTAAATATGTAATTATTTTGAGGATTCATAACCTTGCCTCGAATCCACTGAGAAATATAAGTTTATTTTTGAGTAGATGACAAGTATTTATTACACTGAACATTATAATAGATAGAGAAATAACTTTATAATATTAAGACCAAATTAAAAATCTTTGCTAATCAGCTTCCCATAAGTATCACTCAGCTATTTCCCAATCATAATCCACCATTAACTCATCTCCGCGACATCACAATCACATTTCCTAGTGACACCAACAATGGCACAAGCGAGGAACCCGCGGTAAGAATGGATTGGGCACTTACCGACCGCGACAGTTACACCGGCCTCGTAAGTCCATTAATACATCCCGGTGTGCTGTGAGCTCTGAAGATTTGTATCTGTATCGGCTCTGAAACAACGACACGCTGCTGCTGCTACTGTTGAGGACAAGTGACAGTAGCGGATAAACATACACGCATCGAGTTCCACTTGAGAAATGGAGTGATGTGGTGGACAGTAGCCGAAGAGGTTTTTTATCTGATCGGAGAGTTGCTATCATTAGATTCGTGCCATTTTTTTTTTATTGGCTCTAGAAAATGATTCGAATTTTATTATAATTGAACGAATTCCAAAGTTTAAATTGAGGTTTTTGTTAAATATGTACTAATAAACAAATACCAGTTATTTCGGAGAAAACATAGATAAACAAGAATTTTAATTATACTGCTACCTAACAAACCTAAGATACGAGCTGCGAAAAGAATGTGACAAAATATTGACAATTTTTCAGTTCATTAAGGATTTTAGAAATCTATCACTGACAATAAAAAATGTTATAATTACAGGTGCAGTAAATGTGAACTGTTATTCTGTTGCTATTTTCTCAATTGTGGCAACTCTAAAACCTATCACATTAACGTTAATAATTTCTTCAGTTTAGCGATAAACCGAAGGTTAACTATGAATTAAAATTTATAATATTTTGCATCACTGCGGAGTGATGCAAAGTTAAGGTACATTCTCAAATAAAGTAAAGTTTAAATATAAGTTATAATTTACATTTAAGTTTACCAAAGCAAAGTATTTTAAATGCTATAGTGTATAGTATAGTATGTTGAATACAGACAAATATATTTTTGCAATACCTGTACTGTAAGTTACCCGTTAATAACAAAATGTTAACACAGTAAGTGGAACTTTTATTGCACAATTGGTTTTCATGGTTACATCATTTACTTACCGTCCACGGTGGATGGTTAGTGAAACTTACCGTTTATGGTGAAGGTAAGTAAATATATATCATTCAAATTTTATTTTTAACCGCAATCTGACAGCTGTTAATTTTGATACCTATTTTTCCTTTTCTTATATTTACGCAGGTATTACAAAAAATAGCTTACTGACCTGGAACTGTAAGTGATTTTTTAGGTTTTGAATGTTTAGGAAATCTCGACCCTACGGGTCTCGACATCCCAAACTACATTCCCGACCTAAAAACTATCACTTACAGTTCACGGTACGTAATATACTATTCCTATTTCGTTTTAGAATTATTTTTATGAACTAAAAGTTGGCCAACGCAATATTTACTTTTATGTTCTTGTTTGCCAAAACTAAATTATGTGTGATAAGATAACATGAGATCAAGAGATCTCCAAAACTAAAGTCCAAACCCTAATCCTAAACCAAAATTTCAGTTGTGAATGCACCTATAATCAAGTGACAGATACGATTGAAATCAATGCTATTATACTAATACAGAGCACTTTTGTTAATAAATTTTTTATTAGTTTATTGTTCCTCTATCAAGTAAAATAATTTTAAATTTTATTCATTATCTCCGTAATGAAGAAACTTTTACTAAATATAATTATAAATATTGTCTAACAGGGGGATACTATCTTTTGTTACACTGTACAAATTTTATGTAAGTATTGAAAAATAATTATTTTATCAATAATTCAATAATTTAAACATGTATCAGAAATGATATATTTTTGTAATTTTAACATTTGTATGATAAGAAAATGTCAACATATCAATTTTGATAACGGCAAAATTTCTTAAAATCTCTAGATGCGATCGAACACATTCGGTAACTAAAATATAGTTATACTTCACCCAATTGTTATTTGTCTAATGTATATTAAAAACAAACTCCGATGAGGATAAGCTGAGGCTTAACTAAATGTCAAATTCAGACTGAATTGATGCGAATGGCCAAATGCCAAAACAACAGAAATTCGCCTGTTTCACTTGCGGATGAAACGGCATTGGTTGGAATAAGACGGAACTAATTACAGCAATAGTATATACATCTTCACTTAAAGAACAGTTCATGTTTAAATCGTGTTCTTTTACTAAACAAAATATATCAGTATACAACGATGCAACGATTTAACCATGCATTTAAATTGAAATTGCATCTTCATCTTATCTCTCTCTCGCAAACAAAACACTCTCAGAGATACACTCTCACGTAATGGACAATAAATATAATATCAGTGACGTTTCGTATCTTCAATTAAATTAAATCATGTAATAAACACATTAACATTTTAATAATAACCATCATAACACGATTAGTGGTATCGCGGCACTGGAATGGTCGGGGCATTGCAATAAATCAAAAATCTATCTGCTGCGTCGCAGTGTGCGCTGCTCGGCCATGCGCAGCCTGCTAGGATGATGATGAAGGGTGCTGGAGCGGTGTGAACTTCGCACGAGTATGTGCTAACTGCGGGTAGTGGATAGTTTTTTTATATTTTGTTGGGTTAAGTTCAATGAGCGATATACACTGTATTTTATTTAATACGGGACGCGGTGAGTGAGGATTGAAGTTCGATATCTTCAGGGCGTCTACGAAAGGCGTTTATTATATTTCTTATTTCCGCAAACATTCTTCTTACTCATTTAAACACAGTTCATATGATGTACTTCACGAAATATCACTAAAACTGGCATATACTTTTATTGTATTTCTATATAATATAAACCCTAAAAAACTCACTGGTGCAGAGCGCATCACCATATCTCTTAAATTTTTCGAGATATGGCGGTTTTTGATGTTTTTCGAAGTGCAACTTTGAGGAACTGCAACTCAAAAATTACGCAAGATATCGAAAAATACTCTTCAGTTTTGTGTTATTCGTGCATATTATAGCAAAATACCAAATTTTTGGAAAATTGAAAATTTTTGAATTTTTTTTCAAAATTTCGATCAGTGATATCTCAAATAATAAACAAGATACGAACTTACAGACTAAACCATTGCATTCAGCTCATCGAAATACATAAACCCTAAAAATTTCAGAATATTCGGATGGTGGGTTGAAATTTTAGAGCAAAAAGCCCTAAAATGGCTTTTTTCAGGCCAAACGTCAATAGGTACCCTTTGACGTTTTTCGCCAAAAACGTCATTTCGACACTTTTTGCTCTAACTCTATAACGCGTAAAGGAATTTTAATAAAATTTTACATACTTATGTATTTTGACAAGCTGAATCGAATGGCCTAGTCAGCGAGTCTGTATCTTTTATATTTATCGAGTTATCGCCTATCGAAATTTGGGGAAAAAAATCTAAAAATTTCAAAATTTACAAAATTTGCTAATTTGTAATAAAATGCATGAAACGAACAGAACTGAGACTATTTTTCAATATCTTTAATAGATTTTGAGTTGCAGTCACTCAAAGTAGCATTTAGAAAAACATCGAAAATTGCCATATCTCTACAAATTTAAGAGATATGACGATGCGCTCTACTGCATTGAGTTTCTTAGGGTTTATATTATATAGAAATACAATAAAAGTATATGCCAAATTTTAGTGATATTTCGTGAAATCTGAATTTGTGCAGTATTTTCTTAGCATGTATTTGTTGTCAATGGTAAATGAACTTGTATTAAATTTTCTTATTTGTACAGATATTATAAACATTTTTCAAATTATAACCACAATCCTCGTTTAAATAATTGGGTCATATTGTGTAGTTCCAGATAATGTAACAAATTACTGATCTACAGATATGTTTCGCATCCGCCTCTGGTCCGAGAAGTCTGGAGTTTACGCACTAACTTATTCTCACTAAATTTTTTGTCTCTTTCAATCCTACTAAGCGTTCCCAGTTTCTTACAACTAGTTCTCTTCTCTATAATCTAAGAGAAATTAGATTACTTTAAAAAAACTCGACATTCCTGCGGAAGATAATTCCTGAGTATCCAACCAATAGTGTTTATTACAAACAATTTACCGAATTGGTCCATCTATTCATATAGCCAATCCTTCATAAATATTTGACACTGAATTAATAAATCACTGTTACTTATTTTATCTTCCAAGTTCCTAGAATCCGAATCTAGGTCTAGGCGCCAATTCAAGCCAACCATATATCATTTGTTTATCAGCAACACTAAAACCTTCAGCTACATACCCATCCTTGCATCCATCACGCGCTATTCTTGAACAAATCGCCGATTTCCTATTTCATCCGCGGCTAACTGCATAGTCGTGTCCTCGGACAGCCAACAAGCCGACAAGTGGATTGTCTGTTGTCTGGTGTGTAGTGTCCGCCATGGCCGATAGATGGTGCCGCCACAGCCGCAGCACTGTGTGAAATGTGGCAACGCCGCGCACAGGCGCAACTGCACGTCCTGCCGTCGTGAAATGTGGTTATTGGATTTGTTACTTACTGGGCAAATGCTTCTTAGATTCTAAGCTTGTATGGGTTTAGTTGTTTGTTGCTGTTTTTGTTCAAGAGATAAGTGCGGAGATTTCTGGTTATTATAAATTGAAAATGGAAAGCTTATTCGAGATTAACGGAGAGGAAACCAACAAGCGAACAAATGAAAACTTGGAATTGCTTTACGAAGCTATCTTTATTTTACCAATAACGAAAAGAATGTATATTGGAGACAAATTAAGAAATAATGTTTAGAATAATATTATACTTCATATTTGTCAAAAATAAAAAAAAAAAATAATGAGAAGTTGATTATAATATTACATAAAGCTCAGTAAGAATTGTTGAACTTAAAATGGCTTTATTATATTTGCCAGTTAGTCTTATCTAGATTACATGATCTACGAGTACATCTACAGAAAAAAGTTCCTTAGAATTTTTCAAACTTTGTTGTAAATCTTCTAATTGTTTAGTAAATAATTGTGTTTAGTTTCTTAATTGTTATACATTAAAAAAATGCATCTTATATTCTCAGCTTACCGAGTTTACTAAATTCTACGATACTTTTGTATCCGTGTAAGATGTAAATTCTCAGCTGTATAAAATAAAGATGCTCATCTTAAAAGAAATCATCTAATTAATAGGTCATAATAAAAAATGGTAAAAGTTTATTGAAAATATGAAAGATAAGAGTCAATAATTGCGGAAAATTCCATATTTTTAATTATAAATAAGTCCCTTTAATAAATACGGCATATTTTATTTTTGGTGACGTAGAACGTGTGTACCAAATGGGATTCAAGTATTTACTCCCACTCCTCCTTAACAATATACATATTCGGACATGTCGGATCTGTTCGGATTCTGATCGGATTTTCTTGACTGTACGTGTTTGCTGCTTCATATGCAGCACTCACTGCAAAACTGTACGATACTAGCGCCACCAACTACCTAACTTCGACAATGTCAAAATGTTTTTGTAGAATGAGACAAAAAGTGAAATAAATTAATTGCATTAATTTATTTTATTTCTCTAATAATAAAATATAATATTACAATTTAAATATCTGTTGCTTTGTAATTTTCCCAACATTTTAACTCGTAGTTTCATGTGTTCGTGTTCTTATATTTTTATGTACTTCAAGAAAAAAAAAAATGTTGGAACAGCCCATTGTGTTGAAATAAAAATACATTTTCTTGACAATATCTTGAACACAGAATCAGAGGTGAATTTATGTATAGACACAATAGACATTTAGTTTTGTGCTTTTCAGTTTTTCTTCAGTTCATAATTTTTTGTTAAAAGTCTTTTAAAAAAACTTGTCAATTTGTATTTATAAACGAATGTTTTAATTTTGTTTGTGAACGTTAGTATGGGTTCTTTTAAGTCAAAGTGCAACAATTCTAAATTGATAATTAGGTATTTGTGATATTTGAACGCAGCTTTACTGTCTAGGTCTAGACTCACCTGTAAGGTTAATAAACAAGCGTTTGCTAGAATATTTCAATACTTTTTCTGAATGTTGAATCATTTTTGATCTAAGTTGTATTTCCTTTGTTGAGTTACACTGCGTGTGTACTTGGTGGGGAACGAGGTGATTTAATTTTTCCGATGCGTCACATTCGTATTTCACCTGCAGTTATACTTTATCGCTGTTTCGTCCTGACATTAATATGATAAACAAACAAATGAAAACAAATACGACTACTGGTTTGAAGCTTCCGGTTAGTGGCAGTATAAGGAACAGTTCACTTGGATCAATAAATCGTGCGATCAGATCATAAGTCACAGCGATCTCCGTGTGCAGATATTTATGAAACAATATTCAATGATCAATCGCTTGCATATTGGTTATGATGTCGTTAACATGACTTACAACTGTCACGCGATACTTGCGTTGTGCCATCGACATAACGCGGACTGTTAACTTCAATTTTTGACGCTGAACCTCTCAGTTGGCTTCCGCGAACGCTTTTTGGGGACATTTAATCCTGTAGCTCGGTTTCTCCTCTACACTAAGCAGAGAGATACATCCAAAATGGATAAAAGGCGTGATGATATATTTATTTAGTTATGTACAAAATCTGTGGAACCCAAGATATTTATTAATTTCTGTATGTAAATACAAAAGTTGTTTTATAAAAGAAACTCATAGAATATATAGAATTCCAATTAAGATATACACTGGCTATTGTTGAACTCGGAAAACTAAAAACATCGGAATATACGGACGAAATATGGCACAGAGGTTGTTTATTATTTGAAGAATGAATGATTAAAATTTCACCCTTCTACATCTCAAGGAAGTGGCAAGATTTTGGGGGGAAGGGGGACCAATATCGAAGTATGTTTATCAACTTAGGACCACGATTTTTAAAGTTCGTAGTTCAAGGTATATTTTTTTAAAGAAATTTTTTATTCATTAATTTTATTTCTAAATAGAAAAAAGGAATAAATTAAATAAATATTTATTATAACACGAATTAATTTTTTTTTGTTTTTTGACATTTTAAGTAATATAAAATAGGTACAATAATATATTGGTTTTCAATATCAATAAAGAATTGTTAAACGTGAAATAAAATTAGGAAATTATATACAAAAAAATACACACAGTCAAAAAAAGTAATTCAAAGGGTTCAAGCTAGTATTTATCTTCCTAATTATTTTCTCCTGGTTGACCAAACATTGAAGTTGGAGGGCAACTAGCCGACCATGAAAGCACTGGTATTCTGTGCTGATTGAAGGTGGTTAATACACTTCTCAATCAATCAATAATTCAATTATTCATTGAAAATTAAGTTCGCCCTGTAACTGACATAGAACAGAAATGATTTTTAAAAAATGTAGGAGTCAATTCTTCAAACTGTGCATTTAATTTTAATAGAAAATCATTATATGTTTATTTTTAATAAAAATGTTTATATTTATTATAATTTATTTTGATTGGCTGTGAAATTAAAATACTGAATATTTGTTGGTTTACTTTGACAGATGTCAGATGAGATGAATAGTCATTCGAATATAATTTGAGCCATGAATTTTTTTGGTAACTCAAAACATGCAATTTGTGTCACTCGACTGCTTTTTTCCCTCGCAAGAACTATTCGAAAATTTACCAATAAATTCTTTACTCCCGGAACCTATGACAAAAAAATATCACTTATGTTTTAAAATCATATTTTTGTATACCTGAAATTTCTTCTCGAAAACTTGATTGTTCCGGAACTCTGCGAGGGTTTGATTAATCCTAACAAAAACTTGGTGCAATTAGCGTGCGTACGGCATGAAATCAAGTTATGCCCGATGTACATTGAACGCTGGCTTCTGAATATTAATTATCGGCGGCACGTTTATTTACGAGGCTGGCGTATGTGCATAGTAGGTGGCTGCGGCTTTTATTTCTTCTTTGACAGCTCCTGTGTTTTGTTTTGTAGCTGCATACTACCACACTAGCGAGCACAAGCCGTGTTACCCGGCGATAGTTAGGCGAGGCGCAGAAATACAACATGTTTTTTACAGAGTCCCCGACTACGATTCATTAATTATTTTACTTTTTATCCGGCTCGAAATATATGTGGATTGTCTGATGAAATAAATTGTTTGATTGAAATGGTTTCGAATTGATTTCTTATTCAGAATTAATTTGCTAGTTAGTGAATAATTATATATTAAGAGTAGAAATTAAAATACACATAATTAATATAAATAAAGAAAGTACCTACATGTTGTTTCTTATTGCAGCGGCATCTGAACTATTGTGAAATTGAATTAATTTGTAGATAAATAATTTTTTCTAACACCTACTTGTAAAATAATACTTTAATAGTAAAGATGGATTAAGTGATACTTCTGGATGATAAACTAACGTTGCTATAGTTATGAGAGATAGAGACTAGAGAGAGAGAGAGAGAGATTGTGGAGAGTAAACTGCAAAGGTAGAGTTAAAATGGCAACTGTCAGCTGTGGGATTTAAATTGAGGATTTCACAATGGGCCCATAAACCAAATTTTTTATGACACTTTATTAAAATATATGACGATCAGTGAAAACCCGATGTGAAAATTCCATGTATTACTCGAGATATGATTTTTTAAAGTTTGTGTGACGTCACTGGTACTCTTCTAGTGGCACTAAAACAACGATTTTTCATGAGAGTAGCTATTATATATTTCTTAATGTAAAAATGTTATTAACATATTATACGTCTTAATTTACAACAATTAAACTTAATATAAATAAAAATAATATTTCTTTGGCAACTTTAAAGTATTTTACTTTATATTCGAGTAAACATCATATGAAAGTTTGAGAACAGTGGCGCTAGTAGTGATGTAACCTAACCTCAACACACAATTTTATTCAATAGATTTTCTATACAGCACAATAAAACAGTGAAATTATAAAACAAGTAATAGAAACCCAACAAATATAGTCTTAAATACCAACAAACAAAATGACATTTCGTAGTTCTATTTTAGCCCACAATAGGTGTTGGGCGCAACGGCACTTTTCATGTTTCTGGCCAATAGAATCAATGCGAGTACCCTTGACGTCAAAATATGTTCTATTCGTTATATCGCTTTACTGCAGAATATTTTAAAAAAAAATACTTTACTACTAATTATTCCGTAAGTGTTACAAGATTTTTATATAAATTTGTCATATTTCGTTTATGGTTTATACGCCCATTCACAGTCCGATTCAAACTTAAGCTTTGTGTAATATATAATTTTTAAATATCAAAATTCAGACTCATATGTATGTATAAGAAAATCGTGTTTTTTCAGTTGTGCAACAAAAAACAAAACAGACATATCTTACTATTTGGAAATGGAATAAAAATTGGGTTATACCGAAGCTACAGAGTAGCTCTCTTTACGGATATTCTTACGACGAACCATTTCATAATGAAGAAAGTAGTAAAAAAAAAGCAATTCTCTCAATCGCGTCTCTTACAACGACAGTTACAACCAATAAATCACTCGGCGACCATAAACCGCAGCTTCGGTCCGGTTGGACAAATGAGCAGCGGTGCTGATGACAGCGCCACGTTTTAATTGTTTCCGTGACACTTGCTTGACGTGACATCATTTTCCAGGACTGCAGATTGGACGCCGGGTCGTTTTCTGCGAGAAACGCGAAGTTTATGTGCGAACAGGTATTGGTTATCTGTCAATAAAGTTTTATATTTATTGCTCCACAGTTTTTATTTATATTTCATGACAGGTTTGTTAGGTGTTATTGTGTAAGCGCAGTAAAATATTGAAAGTGGATTCTGAAAATTTGAAAACATAATTTCGTTGAGAAATAGGTTGTAAATAATTCAGAATAATTAATTAATTTAAGCCATTACAGATAATTTATATTTTACTTTTTTTAATGAAGATGGTAAACGGACTAACTACTTATGGTTATAAACCACTTAATGAGTGGATGATTGTGAATTTATATGAATACAAACGACCATGCTCTTCAGTGGAATTCGAACCCACGACCACTTGCGTGCTAGGCTAGTGACATAGCCACTAAGCCACTGAGATCGACAAAAATTTACTTACACATTAACTTATAAAATTAAATATTTATTTGTGAATTATCATGTTACTTGTATTCATATACTCAAATGTGTAGTTTTACATTGTCAAAGCAATGTCCGAAATGTTAATTTCTTAGATCTTTACCATATAACCGTGCGGAAAACCCCAAAGTAACCATTCCTGTTTCTAAAGCATTTATTAATAAACTATATACTAAAAAAGTAGTTTCTGAAACTGAAACATACTGTGGTGCTGTGGTTAAATATTTTATGAAATCCAAATATAAAGTTAATCATTTTGTGTATTTGATTCACAATTTTGGCAATAAGTCCTGCCCAGGGGTGCCAGAAATGTAAGCTCCTGACAACAGTGAAACATACTCATAACCAATAAATGTAATGTACATTGTAGCATAAATAGATAAAAAATTAAACATATATAAATTTTCATGTGAAATATTTAAATAAAAAGAAAAAATATTTTGATATATTAGATGAATTACTATGCATGTTTATTATTTATGTTGCAACTCTGATAGAACTTTTGTTATGTACATTATTCTTCACTCATTTGATTGATACACAACGGCGGAATTAAAATTCATGAAAATAGTATTGTTTTTATTACTAATTGTACAAACAACTATTTATAAAGTGTTAATAAACCTTACATTGTACGTGTTTTGTTTTATATTGTGTTGTGTACAAAATCATATTATATTATAATTTTTCTTTTTTCCAGAACTAAGACTTCACATTTTCCAAAAATGTCAAAAACGTAAACGAAGTTTGAACTACCTGCAAATTAAAGGTAATGAACTATAATTTAATATTTTCGCGTTCATAACAAAGATAATTTATAAACAAGTAGCGATTTATCTATTTAAAACATTATATTCCCTTTGTCAAACGTTATTAATTAATTGGGCTTCCAAAATTAAACAACGCTAACTAGTGGTATAAAGCTAAACTAACCATAAGGTACATAAATTTCATTGTATTTTGAAATTAATTGTTATTTTTAAAAATTAATAACAATAGTAATCATTTTAAGAGTACTCCAATGTAAGTATTACATTTGTTTAAACCGTATTATTTAAATAAGATGTAAAAATGAAAGGTTCATTGTATTTGTAGATTATAGGTTAAGGTTGAATTTTCTCCAAAAAAACCTATAAAAACAGGAAAATTTGCAGTGTGTATGGCAACAGTTATGCTGCCAATAAAAGGTTTGTTCCAAGTGGTCATTTCGGACATGTTTGTGACATGTTTGTGACAAATTTCACTGCGCCTATGATAAATGTAAACAAGTTAAGTTTGAAACATAGACTGGAACGGCGAATGGAGTGAATCGCATGTGCATACTCATTTTTTGTTTTGACAGCTAACCTTAAATATACATATACATAAAGAAATTCATACATTTTTCGCTACAAAAAAGACTTAACTTGTTTACATTTTTCGCAGGCGCAGTGAAATTTGTCACAAACATGTCCGAAATGACCACTTGGAACAAACCTATTGGAAAACTACCAATAATAATGCAAGCATTCGCCATCATAAGATACCATACAAAATGAATTTGACATGTACCTTTTGGAAATTGTGATAAACGCTCTTGATAATTTGGGAGCCCAACATTTTATAGAAAAATTATTATCTTTAAATTATTTGTAAATATTGTGGAAAAACAAAATATGTGAACTGATTTTCGTTATTCTTGATCAGTTGTTATATTAATGGTTATATAATAATTTTCCACTTACACTGCCAAAGTTTTCCAAGTTTAAGATCATGAAGCCTCCTGCAGTTATATTGAACTTCCTCTGGGATCTCAAAATGATTAGTTTTAAACCATCAACAACATTCTTATTTGAAATATTAGTCCAGTTACAATCATAAGCAGCTTCTCCAATGCTCTCAGCCTTCATAACAAGATTTCTGGTTTTATTTCTTCACAAAACAAAAATGAAAATCGTCTTACCTCATCTTGAATTATCTGTCCGGCCTGACAATAAAAATACAGTTGCAAAAATATGCAGATATAAAGAACAACAAACAATGCTTTCTGCGAACTAAAAATAGAGTTTTATTTAGTTTACGAAAGGAGAAAGTTTATCATATTTACTTATCATCTTCCATAACAATAGCGTATAAGTTCAACGTTGCCAAACATAAACCGGAACCGATGATCGGTAGAATCGCGTTCGAGAACACCGATTCCAACATTGCTAAAAATCTGCGCATGGGAAAATTCTTGTTAGACTTACATCACAAATAATATACATTGGAAATGAGTAATACATATACGAGCCCAAAATCATATTATTTGGCCCAGTTAAGACTTTTAGAAAATCTTTTAAAACATAGTTCTGATCGAACAAAGGGAAAATTTATTGTACTAATTTTATTTATATCATAAATTCTGTTATTTTAAAGAATATTTTAAGCAATAATAACAACTGAAATAATATCAAATTTACAATTTGTCCCAAAGGTATTGACTGATACCACTAACATTGTTTTTAAATCTGATGACAAGAAAATACAGAAAATTGTTTCAAATAAAAATTGTAAGTAATATTATTCTACATCTTTTTGATTCCAATGAAATTTTCTCTATCTCATTTATTTATTAAGATAAACCCAAAAACCCTGATAGACCTTGAAATAATCAACCACTTACTGCTGATGAATTGTTCCCAAAATTTAATTAATTCGTAGCATAAACAATACCTCTATTACATATATGTATGTGCGGAATGTAAAAGTTATAGAATTTAAGATATAAATAAGGCGAATTAAACAAATTTATTTTTTATGACTTTAACTGAGCCAAATAATATGATTCTGGGCTCGTATTATTAGGTTTTTGCGATTTTTCTAACGTTGAAGGCAAATATTGTCGATTTAATTTAGTATAATAAAATCCCTAAGAAGCAAAATATAAACAATAATTTATTTAGGTAACCAAATAAAAAATAAATAAAAAATAAAAAATAAATAAAATGCATTTTTAATTTCTGAACAACTGTTTTATTTACACTTTGGTTGTAAAGTAAATAGATAAAAATTTACAGCAATACTAAAACGAATTGCGTTGAAATCAGTATAAGTCACTTTTAAATTTTACTCCCTATATGTACGGGAAGTAATTATTCCTATATCTTATCTTTATGGTAACTATAAAATATCTGAAAAATATTTAATAGTTTTTATTACCTTAGAAGTAAATTATGATGTTCCACACACTTTTTAATAATACCAAAATTTTCGTCATTGTTATGATTGTTTCCAATTTCTAGTAACTTCTCTTTAATTAAATTAAATTGACAATAAACCAATCCAATCATTGATGCAAATAAAGCATCAAATGGTACAACCACAAATATATCATGACTAAACATGAAAATAACTTGTAAAATGTAGCAAATTTCAAAATATGGCGACTGCTTTACTTTGTCTTTGTAAGGTAACCAAATATCTAACGGTAGAATTCTTTGTTTAGTTAAAATAGCTTGAATTATGACCGAGAAAATGCTGCCTAAAATTACTATCAAATATATTTTGGTAACGATGTTTATAAGTTTATAAGTCTGCATTATAGTGGCTTTAGTTTTCGGAGTTACCGAATCCAAAGACCAAAATTTGTTCCACATTATGTCGATCATTTCTAGTAAAGTTTTTGACTTTATTCGGCATGTTATGAACTTGATTGTAACCTAAAAATGTATCTTTACTGTTTATTTTAAAGTTACAAGCAAAGCATTTTATGATTACCTGAATATATCCAACGATAATTATTACCATTTTAGTGAATTCAGTAAGATTTTTGTATTCAAATAAAATTGATTCCAAGACTGAAAGGAATACAACTGAACTGCAACATATTACATATAAACTGTTGATAAATTTTTTCGTTAAGCTTTGATTTTGGGGACTGCAGCCACCATAGTTTAAGAGTTGAACCCAATTTTCTGTCAATGATTTTGGAGTGAACTAAAAAAGAAATCATTAATACCTGTTTTAAAATTTTAAATGGTTACAAGTAATGTGACTCTAAACAGAAATTTGAATAACTATAAAATAATAAATCTTTGAAAAGAAATCTTTTCAGATATTTCGCAAATATTTTTCATATTTCTTTGGTTGAATAAACATTTGTGATGTATTTTGTATATTGGGATTTAATTTCAAGTTTACGAATTATCTTAAACCTTCTCTTTTTAAGATGTCCCACAAATAGAATATATAACACTGTTTATTGTATATTTGGGTTTATAATCAAAAACCAAAAGAATACTTTCTCAACACCATTTTGTGTAATAGTAGTAAAAAAAGATAATATTAGTGTACTATACCTCTTTTTCTTCCATGTTTATTCATGGGCTCCTGTAGTTTTACATTGATATTCGTTCATTTATAATTCTTTGATTTATATGGTTTCATATTTCACATCTGTTCATTCTCCCATAAAAACTTAATTCACCCGCTCAAGGTGTTGAAATAAACTTTATAAATGCGCAGTTTTTAATTTCTACCTGTCAGCAAACCTAATTAAAAGTTAAAATGTTCGTTTATTAAATATTTATAGAACTGTTCATATGTGCTCAACATAATGTTATATTTGGAAACTGCAGCGAGAGAAAAGTCCACATAAATCTTGCATGTTATGCCTTATTGTCCACGTTGTTACTTAAAACATGAAAAAATATTATTTTTTATGATGCGTTTATGTAAATATTTGTAAATTTATGAGCGTTTCTTGGTCTCGAAGACAATTTAAAAGCGAATTATGTCTGTAAGTTCTGTAGGATTTTTAAATGCATTGTTGTGGACAGTTATTTTTTATACCAAGAAGTTCAGGACACCGCACCGTTTAAAATGAAATACGGCATGATAATAGCAATCAGAATTTTATAAGGCTAGTATTTTAAATATATATTTTCATTGTAGGTACACTTTGCTCAAATAATTTGCTTTTTCTACGACCAAGCAGAAATTATACATTTCCAACTGTCAGTTGAAAGCAGAAAATTGACGTTTGCCGCTTACCAAACGCTCAGCGAGCGGCAAAATAAATTTCTCTAGTAGAATAGAAAAATGGACAGTTGTTATGGAAAATTTTAATTTTCAAAGAAAACAGTTCATGATAATAGTAGGTAATATTTAACAATATTATCTTATAATAATAGCAAGTTTACTTTTAATGATAAGTTAGTTTGAACAAGGCATATTCCTTCTTATACCTATTCTTCGACTTTTCAGGTAATAGATTTATTATTACATTCTTCTGTTTCACAAAATTTTAACGTCATAATTGAATTGAAAAATTAATTTGTAGAGCAAGTTTTCGTGGAAAATATCTAATCTCTTTTCATTCCTTTTTTGAAAGCTTTCCTATGTACAATTTACATATGCATTGTCCTGTTGGTTATATGGTGCAACGATGTATACTTCAGTCCGCCAAAGCTCGAAAGAACGTAATACAATTATGATGGATTGTCATGGATTATAATGATGATATACCTAATTTAGGTGAGGCATATTGCGTTCGTAAGGGTCGATATTTCCATCTACGAATAAAATATCTAATAAATTATTCGGCGAATATATGAAAAATGTCGCATCGAAATCATGGCTGAAATGATATTTATTGTTCTAGTTGTCATTTTTTGATGCGCATTTTTTTATTTATTCGACGAGTAACTTATTCGGAAGTTTATTCGTAGATGGAAAGACCGGCCCTAAGCGATATATTTTTCACATCTCCCAAAGATGTTAATGGAGGGGTAATCACAAGGGTAAAGTTAAAAGTAGCGATAATTTGAGGGGATCGAAAGTTCTGCGGTCCGATATATTACCACGGAACTATTTACATATTGACTTGGTCCAGTATGTTTAGTAACAAAGTGCAACAATAAATTCGGTTTCGTGTCGAGTCTGCAAAATCACTCCATTAGCAGTGTTCTGTTTCGGCACCTGTTCCCACACATTCTAGCCCAAGTAATCTAGGAAGCCCTGACCACTCGAGTCGGTTGTGCTATGCTGTGAACGATGTTACGCTGGGTCACGTTGTCCGAGCCGAACATTCGTGTCGGGATCACGCAGGTCACGCGCCTGCGGCCAACACCCGCACATGCGTGCGCGCACCGTACTAACACACATCCATCACCATGCGGCTGATCCGGCGTCAAGCAAATCTAATGTAGAATCTGCACGATGACTGTGACCTTAATGATTGTTTGCTATGAGAATGAGAGGCAACGCCTTATGGAAAATGCTCGAAGATTTGCAGGAATTTCATATTATATAGGTAATAGTAATCGCAAGGCATGGGAACAAGCACACTTTACATATGAATTTACAGATTACGGGTTGGAACTTTTTGTGAAAAAAGGAGCAGCCTCATTTAATATCTAGGCCCCAAAGGGTTAATTTAAACCTTATTTGTCATTCGTCCTTCTTCAAGGCTGGTTACTGCTCTTTATGTGCAAAAATATCAATTACCGAGGGTAACATTACAACACTTGAAAATTCTAACGCTGTATTCAGTGAAAATTGTTATTTCATTATTTTATTACTATTACATATTTAGATGTTATTGTATAATAAATATTATAAAAAGTTTACAATTTAAAATTCTTGCCATTTTCCTGTCTTTAACGTTTTTAGCATTGATAGTACATAAAAGTAATTTCAAATAAATTAGTACGACACCTATGGATACAAAAAGTACGCATCATCTTGTTGGCATTACAGATTTAGGTTTGTCTCTGTGCTGCATTAGGACGATTAATTTTCGTACGGTGAATAAAGCGGTGTTAGAAGAAATCGGTGTATGAATGAGGCTGTGTTTGAACAAAGCAGTGATTGAGGAAAGCAACGTATGCATGAAGCAATGTATGAAGAAGACTGCGTTAGAATTTTCGAGTGTTGCAATGTTACCCCTATTAGCAGTTAATGTATCAGATTTGTACATGCTAAAAAGTGAATCATATCATTATTACTAACACGATACGTTTCCAAAATAATTCAAGATATTAAAAAACACAATATATCGATGTCATGTTTATTTAAAAGATACAAAGCCCTATTAAAACGATTACTAAATTCACAAGGAACAGACATTCGATAGAATTTCACTAAGCATGTAATCGCAATAGTAATTTTGCGTAGAAACTCTGGATAGAAACAAAATTGAATGCTTTCTATACCGCAATAAATCACCGGTGCAATAATCCAGCGTGTCGAAGTCGAGTCCGGTGTCGGCGGAGTACGGGCCCAACACGAAATACGAGCACTTAACGCGCGCCTCGCGATCTCTTTAATCCGTTCCCTAAAGCGTCACGATCTACATTACACCGCGTGTAGTGGAACGTCCGCGACGCCCCTGGCACCAGCCTTATTTATCACCACGGAGAACTCTTCCGACTTTTATAGCCAATTCGATCTGGTTCTTCTTCGCTGAAACCTGACCCGGCAAATAGATTCTGGCGGGAATTGAAATCGTTTACGCAATGTTTGGTTTGTGTCTAAAAAGAAAGAGTCTGAGATTACTATGTAATTATAATGCCCAGCGCTGTGAAATCTATTTCAGGCGTAAAAGATGAAATGCTCTAAAGAGAACAGTGAAAGATTTTTTAAATATAGATCTGGTTTCAGCGCGGAGCTCACTAAATTATGACAAGCTTTTTACAATTTTGTATTTATGCTAGATAATGTGTTTGACTGATGTGTCAGCATATAACCTCCCGCCGGAAGGTTTACTCCTCAAATTACTTAATTTTTATAACATATGTCATCTTAAAGACATTTTATTGTTTCTTTAAAATAACAGGCCAGCAGCGCCGTTTTTCTTTTTTTCAAGTCTTTTTATTTGTAAATTGTGCAAAGTATTGAAAAAAATCTGTTGTGGTCACGAATAAATGAAAAATGTCGCATCGAAATCATAGCTCAAATGATACTTATTGTTCTACCTGTATTTTTTTATTTATTCGACGAATAATTTATTCGAAAGATTATTCGTAGATGGAAATATCGATCCTAAACATAATATTCCTTTTAATAACTAGAACAACGACGGTATTCTAATAAAATTGTGTTTTGCCAAACAAGGAAGTAGTCCTCAAGTAAAATGTGGCGTGTGGCATCGCCTTGAACTTGAAGTTTATCACTCATCTTTCGGGAGACATTTCAGCAGGTACACACAGCTGGTGCTGGTGCGCATTACAATCTCAAACGTATCGCGGTGAAGATCTGGCCGCTAGGTGCTCTTCTACAGTCCACAGTTCACTGAGATGTCAGATACTGGCGTTAGCGGCGTCCGAAATTGTTTCTTCTTTCTTTGTACGCCGAGATCTAGTGTGTCATGCGTTCCGAGTTCGTAGTTCGTCTCTTGTTCAACTGAATTTGCATACTAGATCAGATGGGAAGATTCGAGATTGAGACTGAGTGCGTGGATGGATGTAGTTGTGACCTTATGAATCGCTCGTATGAGTACAGGTTGTTCCTGTCTTTTCTCTTTTATGTATTCAAGTTCTATTATGTCGTTTTGAACGACGAACACTATTTTTGGCAGGTATACGATTTACTAAGTTGATTTTGCTGATTACATTACTTGTATCATTTCTCTTATGTAAATATGCTTCAAATAGCACGAATTATGATTTAAGTAATGAATAATGTTGCACTACGCTTTCGCAAATCTCGGTAGGGTGAAAGCATGCAACACTCGAAAATTCTAACGCTGCTTCATGTATACGTTGCTTTCTTCAATCACTGCTTTGTTCAAACACAGCCTCATTCATACACCGATTTCTTCTAACACCTCTTTATTCACCGTACGAAAGCTCGTCGTCCTAATGCAGCGCTGAAACAAAACTAAACCTCTGTATTCAATGAAAACTGTTATTTCAATATTTTATTACTATTACATATTTAGACGATATTGTATAGTAAATATTATAAAAAGTTTAAAATTTAATATTCTTGCCATTTTCCTGTCTTTTAACGTTTTTAGCATTGATAGTGCATACAAGTTTTTTTATTTTCACTTTACAATTACGATTTAAATTCAAGGGGTTACTCAAGGAGTTGCCGGAAGTACCAACTTTTTAAAAAATTTCACAGTATTTTATACGACAATTTCAGTAATAATGAAATGTATTCATTTCAAAGTATAGCAGAGGTACTGTTCTATATCATGTCTTTCAAAAATATATGAAATGAATCCAAAATATATTAGATATAAAATTGAAATTGTGAGAAATATTGTTAAATGTTTTGTTCGCCAAGGCAATGATTATATTAATAATTAATTAATAGTACATATTAATAAAATAATGAATATATTGTACAATTTTTGTGTGTAATTTACAGCCCCAACAAATGACATACATGAACTTTCCTTGAATGAAATTCAAAATATTGTTACAATGTCAATACAACGATTTTATTAAAATACATAATCAGTTCTTAATTAATCATGCAATAACCACAAAATATGATTAAACCAAGTTACAGAATTAATATAAATTGATGTAAATGTAGCTTTAATTTAATCCAATATATTCCAATTATTTCAAGAATTTATTGAAATTTTATTTCGTAAGTGAAATTATAAAAATCACTCTATTTCAAATATTTCATTTTTATTTTATTTTATTTCAACATTTTAGACCAAAGTTGTCAGACATTTCATGAGTGACTCAAATCATGTATTTCCGAGATACCTTGTCATCGATTCTTTTATTTATACTACGTATAAGAAGATGAAACGACACAGGTCTTTCAGAGATATTATGATTATTTCAAGAAAGTTAATCGGCTTCAAGATTTCCGTTCGAAGTTAAAGTAGGAAACACTTTCCTTGAATTGTCAAGTTAGTTAACTTTATTCCCGTGGGACATTCCCTTTATTCTTCATGTATACGGGTTTAGGAAATGGGAATTGATATTTACTATATTCTCGAACTAACTATCGGACACAAAAACACATGTTGTTGAACTGTGCTTCTGGTTTCAATAAACAGGTAAACCCAAAAGAAGATTGACAACTCGTAATTCGTTACATAATTTCGTCCATATCTAGGGTAGAATGACCGGTATGTCTCGGCCAACATCTGTTACTGATGGTCGCTGTTAGAGATGTCCATGGTTCATGGTCCGTGGCCATGCGATGGTATCGCGAGGTGTCATCTGGGCACACGCCGGTCCTACAAACAACCAGCAGCAACAGTATCGGCGCCGAAACAAGGGCAACGCTTTAATTAACGAGCAGCCGAAACTGCTCGCGTGAGTAGTGTCATTTCACTAGCAAATGCGGATAGGGAGATTTGAGTGGTTCGAGAGAGGATGATTGCTGATAATGCCTGTTATTTTGTTATTCGTGTTTACTGTTTTTGGGCAATTTCATTGATTTAGGGAGGGGTCATCGTGTTTTTTGGGTGGGTGATATGTTTTACTACACTTTATTATTAGCTTTGCAATTAGTATTCCTTTAGAAAGAAGGAAAAGTTGCTTTTGTTGCTTTTACTTTCCAATTTTTAAGTCCTATCCTTTTTAGATCTTTTCCGACTTCCTTTTGACATCTACATTTGTCTGTCTTACTGTTCTTTCTCATTTTACGGTCTATGATTCGTTTTGATAGTCTTTTTCGACAATTTTTCTATGTATCCTAACAATCACATTCTATGTACTCTTATTTGCATTGTGATGTTTTATTCTCGCAACATTTCTTCTATTTCTTTGGTTGGTTTGGTTGGTCGTCTGAACTGTTCCTTGTCTTTTATACTTTCATGTATTCTTTTTAACAATTTGCGTTCCCTAAAGTTGTATTCGCAACATGAAATAAATAGTTAACGTTAGTGATTGAATGTCTTGAAAAATTTTGATTAATAAGCAAAAACTTGCAGTCTGCAAATCGATTAAAACGTGCTGTGGGCAGTGGTAGATTAGTTTCCTTGTGTGTACACAACAAATTGATTGACAGATTACATGGCTGAAAATCGCAATAAAACCCCATAATGTATGATCAGAGTTATGGGATCCGTTGGAGAATATGACAGTTTGATTGGGGCATAATCTCAGAGAAAATGATATACTATCTCCTATCGTAAAGTGTATAACAATAGTACACTGCCCACAACACAGCTAAGATTTCTCTACAGCTCTCCCAGCCAAGTGTTTTACTCAACATTTTATTGATTTCACTTTAAGTGCGATTTGCTGGGAGTGACATGGAAAAATAGCTCACCTATACATCCAAGAACCATTATAGCACACTTCAACATTTATTGTTTCATAAAATATCTAACTGTATCGCTTGTGTATCGTGTCGATAATTAAACAACCAATATAGCACAAGTTTACAGGATTCGAAACGAGAGGATATTTCAAGCAATTTAAATTTAGTGAATTTATTAACTGTTACTATGTGTAAATTGACACTTTTCTCTATAGACAATGCTACTAGTTAATTTTAAGTGACGTATTTAGGTTAATATTTTAACGCTTTTAATTGAACATACAAATAAATAAAGAGCGGATTATATGCACGAAACAACTGAATTATATGCTCATATATATAAGCACTGATTTTTTTGTGAAATATGTATTATATATGCACAAATATGACAATATATGTAGCAAAATTTGCAAAAAAAATCTTCAATTATTAGATAAAAGTATAAATGAAAGCATTATGATTTTTATTGCACAATACAGTTTTAATCCTGATTCACAATTAACAAATATACTACTAATATACAACTAAGTCTAGAAACTTGATATTATAAGATTATGACATATTTACATAATTACAATAACAAATTATTTAATATTAAAAAAAAAATATCATAAGTAAAAGTTATGACCAGCTGAGAATTCCCGGACAAATATTTATTGTACCCACTTTTACCAGCATTCGTGTATACAATGAATACCTACCGTTACCGTTACAGGGATTTCCCTAGAAATATTAGAGTTTATTGGTTTGTGTATTTGCTTATTTTATTGTTTATTGCTTTTTCCGTTGCATTCTTCTATTTATTGCGACCTCCTCCAATATTTGGGAATTATCAATGTGCATTACCAGAAATTGCAGATTGTTTATTACTAGACAAGGTCTTAAAAATATTGAAATATGCAATTATATGCAACTTTTGTTAGAATATGCATAAGAATGCCCAAATATGCAATATATGCAATTAGTAATTAGCATTAATTAACTCTAATCAATGTAATTCGTCCAGAAAATTGATTTTAGTTAAAGATATGCAAAAAATATATGCACTTATCCGCTCTCTTCTAATCAGCTTGTAATTTGGACGTTCGAATTTTAAATGTGAAAAAGCTATTGCCATTAGATTTTGAGTATTATGAAATTTGTAAAATCATGTAGTCGTTCGTAGATTTGATCTGCTTAATATATTATTATTACAACGAATTTTTGTTGTTAATATTATGAAAAAACACAGCTGATGTTGGATGCATTTAGCACCCGAAACGTTCTGTCCCAAAATTTGTCAATAAATTAATAAATAAAATGAAATATGGGTTTCTAAGTCCTTCCTGCTACTAAATTTTAAATCATGTAGGAGATGAACATGTAGAGAAATATTGAAAAGAAACGGTATTGCCTTTGGATGCCAAATATATATTGCTGTGAAATAAAGGTTAATGATAAAAAGAGCTATTTGAAATGACTAATACTCATTTTTGTCTCGCTTCGTGTTGTTAGTATTTATAAAATAAAGGCGTTCGAAATGATATAATGCCAAATAAGCTGTATTATTAGATGAAATTATTAGCTATAAGATAATACAGAATTAATGGATTAATAAGTATAAAATTACAAAATAAATGATGGCTTGATGCAAGTTCATTTATTCATTTGCTTGTAGCTTTGCTTGGCAACTGTAGGCAAGATATTCCGAGATAAATAGCACGAGATATATGTCAGCAAACATTTTATTGTGTCCCTCCGCCGTTTATTTAATTGTATCCATTATAATTTTAATAACAAATTGGAACAGGAATCGTAATGCGGTTTAACTTGTCTCATGAATAAATTCTCTGCATACAACTACATAAACGACCAGAATGCTCAAATGACACTGCTGACTTTGCTCCAGCGTTGCGCTTGGAGCAATGGATTGAAGTGTAGGATACTCTTACCGACTTCAGGATTCGATTTGAGATCGCGCTGCGGTTTTAACGAAGTGCAGCTCAGTTCAGTTAACGTAAGCGTTTGTTAAAGGGAGATTTAGACGATTAGATTGAAGGAAATGAATGTTCCGCTCGTGTATCTGGTGATATTTTTATTAAGTTCGCTGTTGGGATCCAAGATAGCGCTCAATGCGATTCGCTCCGGGATATGCGCTTGTCATTTGTGGCAATTAAAATATTTAAATTAATTTTATTAGACCACGTTATTTATGGTTATACAATGACATTTTTATCGTAAATGGCAATTAATTAAGGGAAACCGTCAAGTCTATGATTTCATGATTGTAGATATTAAGTTGTTTATATAGAAATATCATCGTATTTGTTTGCAATATGACATTTCTATTAATTTGAAACTGGACAAAATTCTTCTATGAAATTCATTATTTCTTGTTTTAGCTTCCAAACCTTGACGAGTTTATTACCTAGTACACGTGATTTCTCCTTTTCGCTATTTCTTTTGAGGGCTGTTTCCATTTCCTTTCTCAAATAGTATTTAGATTTTCTTGTTTTCATTATTACAAATCCACAAAATAATTTTTTTACTGCTTTAGTAAAATAGCGGTTATTTGTTTATATTCCTTTTGTTTACCTATGTTTATTTCTAATCTATATTTAAAATATGTGTATTAGCCTAAGTATATGTAAAGCAAATGTAAAAACCTACATAGTCTAGGCATAATTTAATCAAATCAATTACTTTCAATTTTTTTATGGGGATGATAAGATTTGGTCATATGCCGCCCAATGAGTGGATAATTGTGAATTTATGCGAACAACTCAAACGACAATGCTCTTCAGGGTTTCGAACCCACAATCTCTGGTGTGCTAGGCTAGTGGCAATGTTTCTGCGTCATCGAAATCGGCTTCAATTATTTAATGTTCATTTAAATATAAATTGATATTGATATATCACAGAAATCAGATTGAAATTACAGAAACGTTTCGTATTCATATTAAAATATTATTTAGATATTTATTACACTTTGTAACAGATTCCAGTATTTTGAATAACTGAAAGTGATAAAGACGATTTAAGAGAAAAAAATAACATAAAAAATAATTAAATCACAGGTGTCAAATGACCCAAAATCGATTCAATAAACCACCAGACCTACACCCAATTAAACTTCTGAAACGCAGATACCAAGAAACAAAAAACCAAAACAACAACAGGTGTTGCACTAATTAACAATCGACAATCGAGCCACACGCCTACTAAGATACTTCTGGAGATCACAGGTAGTCCCGAAACAAATAACGAACGTAGAAACATGCGAAAGAACGTAAAAACAAAACCATATCGGGCGCACCCACACAGTAAACCACAAACGAAACAACGATGAAACGTCAGTTGTGGTGTCGGCAGCCAGATGGCAGGTCGCGCGTACGGCACGAGACCTGACGTCATAAATAACCAGACACAGCGCCAATTAACGGCGGCAAAATGATACAGAAACAAGTGAGGGTGCAGCGATGCAGGTTTGGGGATGGTAGGGCTGTAGGCCATGGATAATTAAATGATAAGCAATTAATGATGCGCCATGCTGCATGCGTGAGCTATGAGAAATTGTTTTCATTTGTTATTTCTAACGAATTTAAACTGCTGTGGGGGTGACTTCACTGAGCTCCTGCTGTTATTAAGGGCGTAAAGCTAATTAATTTTATTAAACTGTTTTATACGAGTATGAATAAATTAATTCTAATATCTAATAATTTTGTTGAAATTTTTGTTGTACATAAGAAACTTGGTATGAGCACTACACCACTTTCTTATATGTACACGAAAGAATAAAAGTACCCTAGAATATACCGAATTATTCGGTGTACTAAGGACAAAGGAAGCATTATCTGATAATTTACCAATTTTTTTTGCAAAACCTTCTAATTGCTTAGTAAATGATCGTGTCTCTTGAAAAGGTCACTCAATTTAAAGATCTTGGTGTTTTATTTGACGAAAAACTCAATTTCACTAACCACATGTTACAAACTGTTAAATCTGCCGACAAAAATTTAGGCTTTATTTTTAGAAATACGCAGAACTTCATTCATGTTTCAACTCTAAAGAAATTATATTTCTCGTTTGTAAGAACAAATCTGGAAAATTGTCAGCAAGTTTGGTGTCCTATCTATGTCAAATACAAGCATTTAGTTGAATCTATTCAACGCAAATTTGTTAAATTATTCTTCTTCAGACGTTTCAAACATTACCCTAGTTTTGATACAGATTACAAAGATTTGTTATGTGAATTTAGTATTGAGTTTCTTGATACTCGTACAAGAATTCAATCATCATTGTTTCTTTACAAACTTTTGCATTCTACTATAAATGATCCCATAATCCTACAAAATATGCGATACTCAAGCGGGTCATTCAAAATTATAAAATGGATCATGCTTTATTTATATAATGGAATGATTATTGATATAGAAATAGATACGTGGACATTTGGAATATTCAGGCGACCTCAAAAATATGGATAAATGGTGTGATAACATATTATTCCCTTCAGGAAAGCTTCAATTTGATATTAAACTCATTTCATACGTAACAATGTATTATTTACCCAAATCTGTGTAAGGGTAAAAGGAACGATGATATATTTATTTATTTATTCGTTACTCTATCTTAACACCCCATTCATCCAAACTTTTATTTTTTTAATAATAATAATGCTGTGATTAATTTTCTAAAGATTAAAGCCGGATAAGTAAAAATAAAATGTTTTTACTCTTCAAATCATCACAAAGAATAGGAATGATTTACCTTTAAAAAGCTTTCAAAATCGCTCAAAAATAAACCACCACCCACCGCCGTAACTAAACCATTCTATTGAACAAAATAACAAGACAAGTGAACTAGCTCAGGTGCATACTGCGTTCTCAAGAGAAAATACACTTTAAGGAAGAAAAAATCCCTTTGGAGGGGGAAGGTGGAGATCAGTGTCGAGTTACAACCAGGGCAGGTATTGTGGATCGTATTCAAAGCAGCCTTCTTGGCCCTTGGGCGCTTGGGTGCTGGGCCTAGGGTGCCCAATGGTTCGCCGCTGATTGTTTAGTGTGTGAATGCGGCTTTGTCATCAATGGGCGCCATTCACTTGTTTCGATAGGTTACGGGAGGGGGTGGTTCTTTGTTGAGAAATGGTTAAAAGAAATGAAGGTCGGATGAAATTTGAATGTTTGACGACATTTTTTAAAGAAGGGATCAGTTTACGAACTTAATAGGTTCTTGGGAATATTCAAAAGATGAGAATTATTTGATATGATCTATTTAAATAAGTATTATATGGGAGTAGTTGTCCTGGTAAATATTAGACACACAAGAAGTTTACATTTACATATACAGGTTATTTCTGTACTTCGTGATCAAACTGCAAGGATAAGTATGATTGAATGCGGAACAAATAGAATTTTTGAAAACATTGGTACAGTAAATTTCAACCAATCTTAAGAGAACATATTTTATGAGATTTTGCTAGTGGATTGCTAGCTAAATAGTACCTACAGAGACTGTAGTCAAAAACTTATATATACACTAAAAACTATGTCATATACCTTTTGTTGTTTATATAATGTATTCGTCAGGTTTATTATTAAGGAAATTTTAGGAATCGCGGTGTTATTCTGCTCGCCCGAATCGAAGTTCAAACATTTCTCGCTAAAATAAATATCCGTATTTAGCATATTTTATGTAACCCAGCGCAGAGAGTATAAATAAGACATATATGAACATGTCACCTGAACATGTGTGGATATCTCCATATTTATCGTGGCTTACTTCACAAATTTTCAACGTATTTTTATGAGAAATATATCTTAACATCTTAAGATTGTTTCTGGAGATAGAAGAGAGTTATGACTGCAATTTATAATAGTTTCAACAAAAATTTAAATTATGGCGTACCACCCAGCACGAAAAATTTAAAACCAGTGAAACCACGCGTTTAAAAACAAATAAAAGAATAAAAATTTCACTGCAGTGAAATAAAACAATAAATTACAAAATTTGACAATAAAATAAACAGTAAAATGTTGCAAGTTGTCAATTACAGTCAAGACGGCAATGGCTTGAAACAAACAAAAGATGGCAAACAGCAACTTCGTTGTTTTAAATTTGGAAACGACGATGAGGTAGGCGTCGCTAAACGCTGCGAAAACATGTCGCGGTGATAATGACACCCACGCAATGCCGCGAACGTGAAACAAAACAGATTTACAATGCGAATTGTATGTAAAGTCAATACGCAAACAGAAAGAGATCTTGCACGTACTGCAAACTGCAAGTGCCAATAAATAAAAAACTCCTACGTTGAGGTGTGCAATGGGCCATTTTACTATCATTTGTGGATATTATTTACATATTCTTATAAGAGGATGGACATCTGGAATGAATGCACAGTATCATTACACGCTTTAGGTTGTTCATTCAGATTTTGATGACTACTGAAAACTAAATCAGTACTTATTATTACTATCCCTGATTCCTTAATTTTGTAGTAGTTGGTTCACATAAGTCAAAGCGCAACTGTTAATCGTAATTAATAATTGGGAAGCACTGAACATAGTTTTAAAGAACTTTCCCATAAAATCACTTGCCATGAAAGTCTCATGTTACAAAATTTCCCATGACTTAATAATAAATAGGTTTATCATGACTGACACTTTGCAATAGAAGGGTACTATACCCGTAACATCCACATAGAAAACTACACAAATCGCACGATTTTCTCAGGGCACGGGTTTCTTTCATTCTTTCGGCACCAGTGGCCAATATACTCTTTCCCATAAACACAACAAAACTTCCCAAAAATATCTTTTTTCTCAGCGTTCAACATTTCATTCATCATTTTTCTGTCAGCTTGTCACCTGCTCCTCAAACTTGAGTTTCTGTTTCTGTGTCGCAGTTTGTGTGACCTTGGACGCAGGGTTGCCAACTGAGGCCGGATACTGTAATCTTTTGATCCTGTTTTCCTGTCTCACGATCTGTGGGTTATAGGATCTTGAAGGTTTTAGGTTGACAGGATATACCTCGGATTTTTGCCAAGGAATGATATAGTTCAGTTTATTAAGGGACTGTGTATTTTTTGTGACCTGTTTTTGTTGGATTGGTGTAATTCGAAGATTACACGTGTTAAGAATGTTAGGATGTATGCATCATTTTTAAGTTTTTTACTAACGTTCTAATATTAATTCGTTATTAGAAAACATATTAACAAAACGTCATTAATGTTTTACTATAGATACCAGTTATATACATTACCGAATTGTTCAATGAAAATTTTGATAACTTGGGATCAATCTCCGCATGCCAATAAAATATTTTTAATGCAAAAAAAGCAATTCGAATAATTTCTGGTGCTACTGCCAGAGAACACTGTAGAGAACTATTTAAAGAAAATAAAATTCACACATATATTCTCAATATATACTAAATTGTCTAGTATATATTAAGAAAAATTTATTAAAATATAGATCTCATGCCGAAGTACATACCTATGAAACTAGAAATAAACTCAGTTTGATTGTTCCAAAATTGACAAATAAAAATTTCACAATTAACAACATCAACTTGAAACTTTTTAATAGACTTCCACAAGATATAAGGGATCAATTATGTCCAAGAAACTAATGAATAAAAGCTACTATAGTATTGAAGAATCTAGCAGATTCAAAGTTTTGAGTTAGACTTTAAATTAAATTAAATTTTTGATAATTTTTCTGTTTTCTTTTCTAGCGTATTGCCTGACGAAAAATTCAGCTCTTTATTCTTTATGTAAACAATTTTGACGTACCATGCATGTATTTCCTATTTGGTAAATAAATTATTATTATTATTATTATAGGTGGTCAATTTTAAATAAAGTTATCATAATTTATTGACTTATAAACATATTATAATCATTCGAATTTTTTTTTCATTATTAAACTTCTCTAAATTTTGACAATCTTAGCTGAAACTCATGGTACATGTAAGGGAGGTATTGTAACGGATCAAAATTTTCGCTAGTGAGTTTTCAACAGATAACAGGTTTTGGGGTCCCTAAAATACGAATTTACTATTGTCACGATGACTTCTGCGTGTGCGTGTATGTATATGGCGTCAACGATAATGCAAAATCTAATGAAGATATCTTTTAAAATTCCATGTTTAAAATTTTTTTATTTAAGTTTCAAGCTGATAAGATTTTTCTTGTAGCAATACATCAACTAGACGTACTCATTTACTTGAAGTCCCATTAGAGTTTTTGGATACCCATATGACAGCAAATCTAGAGTAAATTTTATTAAAAAGCTAAAGCCTCTTGCTCTTGACTGGATGGATGTTTGGGAAAATTATCAAAGTCCTGGATTATAATCAATCAAATAAAAAATAAAAATAAATCATCATGCCTTTTACGCATTATGGGTGTGGCACTCTGCTTACGCAGATCTCGGTAAGTGATATATGTTATGACAAATATTATCCACACAATCCTTTGAAATTGTTGTATTTCTCATGCATCTCAGATTACTCACTTACTGCAGCATTGCACCTGTGTCTTTAAAGAAATCTCCACCAACCCAAGAAAATCTAGTTTCATTTCCTAACTCAAACAGTTTCTCAATCTCAAGATCAAACATTCCACTTCGTCCTCTGCGTTTTCTTTGCAAACCTCCAGTGCCCCGTGATAATTGGCTTACCATCGCCACTCGTAATCTGTTTGTCCTCTTCAGCGAGTTCTTTCTTTCTCCTCGGAGGAATTCCACGACAGGTAGCGCTCTTTGTGCTCGTGGTAATTGCGTTACACGCCTGAAACTTCAAACATCACGCGAAAGTTTAGCGCAAGAATCAAAGAACAGCGGAGGATACTATGATAGTGATACTCGTGAACAGATGGGGAGTTTGAAGTTTGGGTTAGGATTAGGTGCTTTGTGCTGCGGTGATTTAATTTATTTTTTATTAAGTGAAATTTGAACTGTAATGTTGTATCATGTTTCTTGGTGGGAGTTTGTTTTGGCTGTAAAACGCAAAATAATGTAAAGTTTAAAGAAACACTGGTTAAGTTTTTTTCTTAGCTTTATTTATATTTATCCTTGAAGGACCTTGTGTAACAAACTATTTCATCCAACACCTCTCAATAAATGCTTTATAACTATGGCGATTTTAAACAAGCAAAGTAACAGATTATCCACTAGTGGGTATAATTTTGATCTATCTCTATGTATGGAGAAAAAATTAGAGAGTATTTTCTTTTATTACGACTTTTTTTGTAAAGTTAACGGTTTGTCTATAAATCGTAAGAAACTTTTTTGTTAACTTTAGGACGAGATTCCTGCTGCCATCTTCTCCCAAATTTGTAAACAATACTTTGTGCTCTACTTCCGCATATTTCAAATTCTACAATAGTTTCGTGTGATCATGCGCACTGAGGATCTATTTATCGAAAAATCAATAATTTGGATTCGGCGCAATGCGTTTTAGTTTGAAATTTGAATCGATATGATTTAAAATCACTTATTTAAAAATATTTTTAAGACTTGTGTAAGCATGGGATTGTTAAAAAATAAAAATTAACAAATACTTCTTAAATTATTAATAGCAATGTCAGTTTTAAAGAAAACCTAAATACACTGCTGCAGGTTTTTGAAGATGCTCATTTAATATATAACAATATATTGTTTCAAATACCCTAGCGCCATTTGTTGGATTATTATTGTTAATTAACCATTATCACGTATCTCACATAATATGCAAAATATCTTTTGTTCTAGTAAGTCATATAAGATTAGAATATATAAACAACCTTATATGTAAAATTATTTTCAAATTTTATTTGAATATGTTTACAAGCCAAATGTAATTTTATTACAGTGATGATAAATTTAATTTAGCCACGCATCGGGTTTAGGTAGCCGCAGCTATCGTGTCTCTCCAACACATTTGGATTTTAAGAACTACTCACAAAATAAATGTATCCCCCAATGAATATCAAAACAATTTTAGATATATGCATTAAAAACTACCCTCAATCCAGGGATGTTATTGTTATGTGTGTGTCTAGTGCAGTTTCAAAATTTCAATCCTTAACTTGGGCATTTAAACGAATATTGCTTTAGTTTTTCACTTCACCATATTAAATGTATCACCTATAATATATATTATTATTTGTTTTAAAAATTGTTGAAACCCAAGTCTATATTTTGAACAACTCATTGCTGTGTATGGACTATTTAATTTAATTATCTTTAATGAATCCTAATAGTTATGTTCGCTGATGGAATATTCTTTGGTTTTTGAAGCCGATCTCATGATAAATGTTTATTTTATGTTAAAAAATCAAATGCTATTTATTAAGACATTTAAAATTCTAGGTTTTATAAGAAATTTATTTTACAGAGGATTGACATGCTTTGCAATAAATTTGTATTAGTTATCATTTGAAAATTAGAATGTAAATCTATAAATATTTAATAATATTCAACGTGAAATATTATTGTATTTCAATAAACAATTATTTACTTTTTTGAAACATTGAATACAGCAAATGTGTTTTTATCATTTTATTCTATTTTTATTTTAAATTTCATTATTCAGGTCAAATCAATTAGGCCCTATTTGTATTTAATAAGATTGCATCGTCGCTTCAACAGGAATCATTAGTGGCCAGCTAAAATATAAATAAGCTGTTGTTAGAGTAGACGGATGTTTTCTATCTTCTCATCTCTTTCTAACACATTGAAGGAATACAAGTGAACGTAGAGTGGAGTACCACAGCAGCGCGATACAAGTAGCTAATTGGAATTCCTTTCCAATTTGTTCGTTCACTCGCCGCTCGTCCGTCTCAGAGCAAATTCGCGTCGCGTATTCTGTCTTCTTAGAAGACCATCATAAATTCTGGTCGCGAAACTTGTTCCGCTGGGTGGAGGGATCGCGAAAGGGGCGCAAAGCATCCCAGAGAACTGCCTCTACGTGGGGTTCAACCTAGTGCAACGAAACAACGACTTAGGCGAGTATTTGTCAAAGTTCTCTGGAGATGTTGTCGGTCCGGGATGTGCCGGTGCACCGCGACGTGTGTGTTATCGTAGGGGTGTAAGGCTTCATACCATTGTTCAATAGGCGTAGAGTAGTCCTTTGTTCCCATTGCGAGGCTTCAAGAGGTGCGTGAGTCACGCCGTGATGAAAACTATTGTGCAATAGTATAGTCGCCAAGCCCCGTAATGCACCCGCGTAACTAGGCGTATTTCCTCCATGGGAGGGGCGTACACCGGCAAAGTGTAACGTTTTGCTAATTGACAACACACTCCGGTTGTTGTCGTAGAGTCACTTGCGCCCTAGATTGTAAGTTAGCTACAGTTCGGAAACTGTTAGGTAGGGCTAGGCAGGCAAGAAATTAAACCATCATTGAAACTTGAAACCATCATTGAAACCATCATTGAAACCATCATTGAAGCCAACATTGAAGATGGGGGTGTGCTGTGGGATGAATGGTGTGCTGTGGAATGAATGGTGTGAGCTGAATGAATGATGACCATAACTTGTTCTCTTGTATAATTTACTGCCTTGAATTTTGAGTTTATGTTTCAGATATCATCAAACTTCAACAAATATTTCCTAATCAAAACATGTATGTTTTTTTCAGGTTAACAATTATTCTTTTATTTAATACATTGTTTTTATGTTTATAGGAATAGGTGGACAACATCAACAAATATTTTCTCCTAACTAAAGTATGTTTGTTTTCAGGTTCATAGTTATTCTTTTATCTAATAAATTGTTTTTATGTTTATAGGGACTCGTGGACAACATCACCGAAGCCGTCATCATCTCACCCCGACCATCTGGGCTTTCGTCCGCGCCTAGCTTTAAGCAGGTCAAAGGTACCCAGCTTTTGCTGGGTAGTGCGTTATAAAGCTCATTTTTCAATCATCGTCATCGAAGCCTGCATCATCAACATCTACAACTGGAGGACTCAAAAACCCTCCGACAACATTCATCAGGACCGACGCCCGCTGCCAGTAACTATGATGTAAGAAACTTAATTTTATTCATAAAAAAAATAATCATAATTTTCATTTCATGTTAGTTCAGATTATTTTTAAAGAAAAATATAATTTAAATAATTTATATATTTATTTTGGTTGCATCTAATTTTCTTTTGTGTGTTTACAGATACAGTTGCAGCAGCGATGAAGCTGCACCCCTACTTCAGGTTTTGATGGGAGTTTTCCTGGAGGGCTAAGGGAGGAATTTCCGGGGGTGAGGTCAGCCTTCTCTCTCTAGTCAATGCAGGAGACTGGTCCAGGCTTTACATTTTAAATTGAAATGTATATATCTAAAACGCAAATATCAACTTCATCAACGTCTTCAACTACTTCAACGTCTTCTACTTCATCAACGTCTTCGTTAACAAAGTAAAATAAACTACCTACTAATAATTATGTATTTTTAGTTTCTAGTATCCCTTACACCAATTATTTTTTTAGATTACAAAGTAAATAAATCCATAAACTAAATATGTATTTTTATTTTCTAATATGTCATTTTATCCAATACCTACTTATTCAGATTGAAAAGTAGAGGAATATGTTACATATTTAAAAATTATTTGCAAAAGATATTTTTTTCTATAAGCACTTATAAAGTAAATTTAATAATTATATTTTTTTGATTTACATAAATATCACAAGTTTACAAATCATTTATTTAAATGTCAAGCATATGAATAGTTTCTCTTATTTGAGGTTCTAGTATATTGAACCAAATAAATTATGATTTCTACAGATATGTTTTAAGTAAATGCTTCATTATATGCGTTAAAAAATAGTTCTGATGAAATTATTTGAGCCCGCACATTCTACGCGCCGAATGTCAGCGAGACCCGTGTGGGAGCACTGGTGTTGTTGGCTGAACTTTTGCGGTGATTTTTTCCTCGTCTAATCGTAAAATGGTTCAAATAAAACTTGTTAAGATTTAAATAATAAACAACTAATGTCAATAATATTTTACTGTGAAATAAATAAATCAAGAAATATTTGTAATAAAATCTCTGGAGTTACAAATAAGTATGCTCCAAATTATGGAATTTCTGATATACATATAGTTCTTGACGTCCTCTAAAGGAATTTCGCAGATGGCGCCAGCTACCACGCTGAAAAATTAACAAAATAGTTATACTGAAGCAGGCTACACACTTGCTGTTTTTTCATTAATAAGTCACTTCTTTTGTCCAAATCTTGAAGCGGCTGCACTTCTACCGTTAATAAGTGGCGGCACGTTTACCGCTAAATGTGTAGACACATCAAAATCTTTACACAGCGGTCAATTACAGCAGTAGAAAAAAACTGTCTAGTGTGTAACCTGCCTTAGACACAACAACTTTGTACTAATTATCGAAAAATCAATAATTTGGATTCGGCGCAATGCGTTTCAATTTGGTATTTGAATCGATATGATTTAAAATCATTTATTTCACATCATTCATTTAAAAATCTTTTTAAGCCTTGTGTAAGCACGCGATTGTCAAAAGTTGTATTGAATTAACTATATGCAAACAAATTAAAATCCTTTTTTAAATTATTAATAGCAATGACACTTTTAAACGAAGACTAAATCACAGCAGAAGGTTTATGTTGGTGCTGTAATACATTCGTGTACTGAACAGGCGTTGAAATCTCTTGAAAGTAGAGCAGAGTTTTATACAGTTTTATTAAAATTTGAGATTTCTGAACTGTTGACACTTCCTAAGTTACTGAAATAAATTTAAACATTTGTTTTCATAGGCTACTACCACACATCACCTTTGTTTGTTGGATATACGAGTAGAATGAGAAGTTAATTTCTATAATTAAGGATGATTGTGAATAAAATAGTATACATAGTTCGGTGTGAGTTTCATTACATCCTTGCGCTATATCTGAGCCTCTCGGTCATATAATAAGCACTCGGCTGTAATGAAACATTTCCCACCTCACATATAATATAATATACATATGTTAAGATACATTAACAAATATATATTTGAATATTTTTTTATTTATATATCTATTTCTAAAATTGTGTATTGACATTTGATTTATATTTTTAGATTGCAATGATGCCAATATTGCACGCTGGGTTCCTCGGGATTCTGTTGAGTTCTGGCGATACAGCGAACCACACGACCAACCTCGAGGCAAACACCTGCAGCAGCGTCTTCGTCAAGAATCAACATCTGCACATCTGGAAGAATGTCCAATTGTTTAATTTCTCATAAACTATTTAAGTTAACATGTCAATGATTGAGAATATAGATTCCTTGAGATTAATAACAGTAATAATTGTTAAATATACTAAAATTTTGTAAAAATATTAATGAAAGAAATATGTACGGTATGACGTTTTTTATTTTGTTAAAATCATCAATAACAATTGAAGTTATGGCATCAATTCCGACAAATATGGATACAACACGGTGTCTAGTAATAAGAAATATTAGTTTTGTTAAAATTTTGCAAAAAATTATTGACTTATTGGCAAAATAAACTTGTTTGATGTACGCCATTTTAAAATTTTTATTTCTTAAAAATTATTTAAGGTAGAATGTTTCAGTCAGAAATTGTTAACTCTTGATTCATTGTAGAGTTAGAAGATATTAGATTTGTTAATTTATTATAGTTAATTAAGAAGATATAGATGATATAAAAATAATTATATCTGTAATGGACAATTTTCTATTATGCATTATTCTTTAATTATCCGAGTTAAAATTATGCAGTTTCAAATTATGATCTCTGGTTTAATTGTAGAATTGGGGAATATCTAATTCGCTAATTTATTATTGTTATTAAATAAGATATTGACAAATTAAAAATTATCATGGCTGACATTTTATATTGTTTATGTATACATTTTGTATGAAATATTAAATTTATTGCAATAAATTATTTAAGATTATACTTGTTTTTACTATATTTATCCTCTTTCTTCTTTGTTTTGTTTAATTATCCATTAGATTGACGGACGATGTCTTCCTGTGTCGAGAAAATAACGAAATTTCGCCGTCCCCTGTGAGTTGACCCCTGAAAAACCGCTATTTTTCTACAACATATGTGAGTATGAAGGGCGTAGGGCCAAGGGTTCCCGAAATCGCTAATTTGTCGTCTCTTTGTATCAAAATATCAGCATTTTTTACTTCACTGATTTCTTCAGATTTCAAATGCGAGTTACGCAAGAAATACTAACCCTAGGCTATTTTAAATCACAGCTTCGGAATCTATGGACCTTAATGAAGGGGGTAGCGCCCTTATCTCAATTTTTTTACCCCAAAATTTAATCGTAAAAATACCAAGACTATAGTCCAACTTTTTTTTGGCAAAACCCCAAAAAAATCGAGTTAAGGGTGGATTCCTATAGATTCAGCCCTAAAAACTCCAATGGCGGTCTCGAAAATTGGCGCTCACTCTTAATTTTGGGGTAATTCATATCCAATTTTATGTTCTTTATGTAGCTTGTATATAAGGTTTATTATTGCATGTCACATTTCCTCAGCGTACCGGCAATTTTATATATTATGAACCACAAGTCAGAAGTGATATAAATTATGAACCACAAGTCAGCAGTGGGTCGTAACATATAAAAGTTAAATGCGAATTACGTAAGAAATACTAACCTTAGGCTATTTTAAATCACAGATTCGGAATCTACAGACCTTAATGAAGGGTGCAGTGCCCTTATCTCATTTTTTTTTACCCCAAAATTGAATCGTAAAAATACCAAGACTATAGTCCAACTTTTTTTTGGCAAAACCCCAAAAAAATCGAGTTAAGGGTGGATTCCTATAGATTCAGCCCCAAAAACTCCAATGGTGGTCTCGAAAATTGGCGCTCACCCTTAAATCTTACGTAATTAAATAAAGCAACCTAAGTTTTGCTCTAATTATGAAACTATGAATGCTAGCGCAAAATGGATTGTAAAATCGTGTTCAGCACACTCGAATTAGGGATATACAATCACTTCCAGCCCTTAAAAGTTAATATTAAGGGTGTTTTTTAAGGGAAACAACTTTGAAAACTTTAATGCGTCATATCTCGGAAACGGTAAGAGATATCGCAAAAATAACGAAAAACCGCGGTCCCTCTATTAGTACCCTGAAGAATCGACCCTTCTCTACAACATATGTGAGTATGAAGGGCGTAGGGCCAAGGGTTTAAAAACCGCTAATTAATCAAGGTCACAGTTTCAAAAAACGAGCATCTTCAATTAGTTTTCATTATCAAGTCAAAAATGTGAGTGCCGAGTTAACGCATCGAGTAGTGCTGCCATCTCTTACAAAATTTGTGAACTATTATTGTGAATACAGCGCAACAATATTTTCAAACGGCGATGATTTTTTGTAGTTTAGGAACCTATAGTTCTAAAATAAATTAATAGATGGCAGCACTAAGATTAAAATTGAAAGAAATGAATTAAAATTTTGAATTTCGTTTTATTAAATGTCAATATTAAATTTAAACTATTTTATTGCATATTTTTAAGTAAATAAAACAAATTGTTTCTGTTATAATTTCTTTATTATCTCTATGGATAAATACATGTTATTATATTTCGTTTATTAACATATTAATTTATATTATTTATAAGATAACAGCCTTCTAGTTGAATATAACATATATGTAAAATAATAACAATTGTTCATATGCTATAATGATCTTAAAATAATATAATTTGATTAAGGTATAGTACATGTTTATTTGTTGTTAAATTATTTTAATAGTTAAGTACAATTTACAACAATAAATTTGTTTATTTATATTTGATAACAAAGCCGGGGATAAACCTCCTGGATAAACTTGTAGAGCAAGAAACTGATCGCACCCTCGGAAATTCCTCCCTCAGGCACCAGGAAAACACTCAGCCAAATTTAAAGAAGGGTGCAGCCTCGTCGCCATAGCTACTGTGACCTAAAACAAACAAAAACATATTAACAACAATTACAAACACAACACGGAAATATAATTTGATTTAGAACAATATTTTGAAAAAGAATAAATAAATTTTACTAATTATTTTCAATACATAAATATTGAATTTTTCTGTGAACTAAGATTTTAATTGTTGCAAGTATAAATAAAGTCGTCAAGCGACAATAATAATTTTCTTACATTGATGTTGCTAGCAGCGGACGTCGGTCCTGATGATGTTTCTGTAAACGTCTAGAACGCTCTGGTGAAGTTGTCCACGATGATGCAAGGTCCAGCGAGACTGATCAGAATACCAGCAGCTCTACGATGATGATACAGAAGTAGAAGATGGTTCCAGATCCATGAGGTCCTATATAAACATACAAATAAAGTATTAATAATATTGAATTGCTGTAAAATTTATTTACTTACTATTGAGTTATAAATAATTTACTTCCAAGCTGATATCGGTTCCGAAGACAGTGTTGAGGGTGATCAAGGCTCCGGTGACGTTTTCCACAAGTCGCTATAAACATAAAAACAATATATAAGATAAAAGAATAACTGTGAATCTGGAAAAAACATACATGTTATGGTTAGGAAATATTTGTCGAACATATTTGTAAAAAAGGTTCCGATGACGATGATTAAAAATGAGCTTTAAAACGCACTACCGCAGCAAAAGCTGGGTACCTTTGACCTGCTTAAAGCTAGGCGCGGACGAAAACCCAGATGCTCGGAGTGAGCTGATGAATGCTCCGGTGACGTTGTCCACGAGTCGCTATGAACATAAAAGCAATGTATTAGGTAAAAGAACCTGTGAACCTGAAAAAAAAAACATACATGTTATGGTCAGGAGGAAATATTTGTTAATGTTTGATGATATCTGAAACATAAACTCAAAATACAAGGCAGTAAAATAATTCAATAAAACAAGTTATGGTAATCATTCATTCCACAGCACACCATTCATCCCACAGCACACCCCCAATTGTTGGCTTCATTGTTGTTTTCAATGATGGTTTCTTTTCTTGACTTCTTTCTTGCCTGTAACCCTACCTAAGTGGTGTAGCTAACTTATAACTAAGGCGCAATGACTCTAGTGACAAACAACCGGCTTGTTGTTGTCAAATTAGCAAAAACGTTCGACATATGCCGTGTCGACGACCCACTCCGGGAGCTCCTAGCTACGCGAGCGAGACCTGAAGGTTTCACGCCTACCCGTCAGGTTGACGAGGGGATCAGACCTCCCCTGGACTCTAGGGCCCACAATTGGTGGGGACTCCCCCCGATCCCCCAAAAGGTGAAGACCTACACGCTAACACAGACTCGCTTCCCCAAATGGGGCCCGACTGGAATCCGGTCCAGTGCACCCGGTTCTCCATCGCGAATAAGCGCTTAACAATGGCTGCACTACGTTGGTCCCGGTGGACAGCGCTTCAACTATCGCCCGAATTCGCGGTATCCACCCCCACGAAACGATTGAATTGAATTTAACATATGTTGGCCCACCTAGAGCGGACATAGAGCAAAAATACGCGGAGCGAGTGTCTAGCACACCCGCACTTGCGGAGACGTTGCAGCCAACTGGCAATATAAAATGGCGCTGGAATGTTCTACTGCGACGTCTCAACTCCGCTGCGACGTACGTCCAGCTAACCGAGCCCATGCTTACAATGCACAACAACTCCCGTAAACGTAGCGCCGACCTAGTCACGCTCGAATCTATTTAATTGAACTTAATTGGACAAGCCTGGTCCGATATAACTTCAATTAACTACTTTCTAAATATAAAACAAAATAATATTAATAAATATATGTACTTCATATGGAAATATTCATATAAACTCATATTTGCTTGTTAAAATATAAAAATAAGAACAATAATAATGATAATAATATAATATCACTAGCCTAGCACGCCAGGGGTCGTGGGTTCGAATCCCACTGAAGAGCATGGTCGTTTGTGTTGTTCACATACTTTCATAATCATCCAGTCATGAGGCGGCATATGACCATAGTAGTTAGTCCGCCTCTCATCTTCATAAATAAAAAAAAAAATAATAATAATATAATAGTTTACTTTTATAATACTCGCTTCTTTACAGATGACCATATCCGTTGACATATGCAAGACTTGTTTGAAGGTTGATTGATGTTGTCTGCATTGAAATGCTAGAGAAGTTCAATATTCTAAATAAAGGGCTGTAAAATAAAATCTAATCATGTCAACGAACCTATCGCTTGGATTAAGGGTGGTTTCTACTACAACTAACTAAATAAATTATATTAAATTTCATTGGAGAGTTCATTAATAGTTAGGGTGGGAAACTAGAAGTGTGTCGGACGAAATATATTACAATGTATATAAAAATTGTTTAATTTTAAAAAGGGCGTCAAATAAAAACTACCCTAGTCACCGACCCACTCCAGACTTCGATACAAGCAAATACATAAATCGTATTTTTACTTAAACTCGATTGATTTCATGCAAAAGTTTATAATTTGATTTTTTTGCATGAGTATAATTTTGGGAAAAGTCACTAGTGTGTAATTTTTTATTTATAACAATAATATTAATACACAACACCTTTGTAACCACTTCGATTGACATTTTAATTTAAAAAATTTAAAGCATGTCACTGCCAAATAATATCCTTTAATAAATTTTTTATTATTAAGAGATGTTGGATAAAACGTTATACTTCACATGTGGGCAAAGTGGAATTACCCACTCGATAAAATTATTACACTCAGCCGTCGGCATCGTGTGCTAAAATTTGCCCACTTCTAAAGTAAATAACTATTTTTTGATATATGTTAAATTGTATTTAATTTTCTTTCCCTGATATTTAACTGTGTTTATTTTTCCTACTTGTCAACGAACTATATTGCATATGTTACACCTTAACAATTTTTTTAAACTGTAGTAGTTAGTACTTTTTTGTATTTAATTATGAATTTTTTCTTTGAAAACCATTAAGTTTGAATAATAACGTAGGTAACAAATGAGGAAAGTTTATTTGTTGATTGCTGAAGTTTTTGAAAACAAACCTCAGTTTCAAGTTTGTCAACACGATAAATAATCTATTACTGAGTATTATTTTCTTCTTTCTATTTGGTTTTTATTCAATTAGATTTGTCTGAATCATGCTTGCAGCGTTATTAACCTTACAAAATATTTTTTGCCACAGGTTTAGTGGTGTATAATTAAACTTCAACCACCTTATGCTAATTTCCTGTGCGTTTGAAATAAAAACTGACGCTACGAGTGTAAAAAACTCCGGGCACGTTCTAACATCCTGTACACATTATACACACACACACATGCAGATGTACAAAAACTAACACATGTCTGAAGTATAGCTATCTATCTTATCTATTCATAAATTTGTGTTAAGAAACTCTGAATTTCGCAACGTACACGTTATATATTTAAGACATTTAAAGTAACTGTACAAATTTACACAATAATTAAGAAAAGATACTGATAATTTTCAGAATGAAACATATATTATGATTAATCTTCAAATGCCGTTTATTATAATTGACCCACGTCAAGGGTATATTCGCTTATCAATTCATTGTAACGAGGTAAAATTCTCAAATGCTATTGACTGAATTAGTTCTGTATAATCATTTTTAATTCTTAAAAAAAATTAGTTACTAGAAATGTCATTGTTTTCTTCTTGTTATTAATATAGAATGAGACAAAACTAGCTGCATAATGTATACATGTATTTGATTTTATTTTGCTGGAAATTTTTGTGCAACAACTAATGATTCTTTTATGTGTTTCAATATATTTTATAATCTAAGCTGTTATTCATTACCAACTCTTTGTAGAGCATACATTGCTGTACCTTGTATTTTTATTTCCGTAAAAATTGTGTGAAAGTACGTTAGTTCTATTGAATTTCGCTGGAGATTTGAATGCGTGTATACGCAATGTAAGTGTCGGTGAACGTCAATTAGATGGAAGCGATGTGGTGCGTGTAAGTGGAGCTGTGGACGATGGAGGTTCAAACCGCACATAGCAACCGTGAACTGAGGCAGATGTAACAAGACGGTGCTTCCTGGTGCTCTGGCTGCAGGCTGCACCAGTCCGCCAACAACCAGGATGCGTTCATACAAATACCCGCCGTGCGTTTTCATAAGAACATATTTAAACTTAAAGAATATAGTCATGGACACCCCGCAAGTTTATCAGCTCTCATTTGGGAAAAAATATGAATGTAGATGGCGGATCGGACAGTAGCAAAATGGTGGAGGAACTACCTGTTACTATGGCATGTATACAATAGTATATTAAATGATTAAAAGAACACGAACGACATATTAGATTAAATCAACCTGGTAAATCTGCAGTTGCTGAACATGCCATTCAAGAATTACATGGATTGATTTTGGAAAAACGAAGATTCTGGTAAGACAAAATAACTGGTTGAGAAGACTAATTAGAGAAGCTATTGAAATCAAGAAATCGTCAAATAATCTTAATTTGAATACAGTTATGGTTAACTGTGGTTCTTCCTTAATTTTCGGTTTATATTTTGTATAACTTTGATCCATGTTATCCTTATTTTGTCAACTCGTAGCCTTGACTACATATTTATTATTTACTGTTTTATATTTTACCTGAGGAAGGCAGCACTTTGCTGTCGAAACGTCGTTATTTTAATAAATATTTTGCTGAACTTTTACCCAGTTATTGTTTATTTATCTGAAAGCTTCTTCCAATATTTAGAGTATGAACTTTTGTCATGTATCAATAGTAGTTATCCTTTGATCTGCATGAAGGTAATGTTTGCTCTTGCGCTGCTGGTTGTTACAATTTCCACGTCAGGTGAATCACGGCGCGCGGTGTAACTGAAACCCCGGTGATTTCCTTACATTTAACGGGATAAGACCACACAGCGTTACACTTAACTCGGGAGAAAAATCCCCGTTTCACTTGCAGACATAAAACTCGCGCGGATCGAATTTCACGCGGCTAGGATAGAGCCGAGCGTTGACTGCGAATTTTCATACTTTTTCCCTGGCGCCGCTAATCAAATCCCATTAGTGATATCAGCTTCATATCACCGAGTAGCCGCGGAGCCTCAATACAATGTGACGTTGGATATGTGACTCGTTGCTATTATTTTATGCGTTCACGCACAGGATTGATTCAAGCAGAGATACTTGCAGATTTGTTCGCAAACATGGAAAATAAAACTTTGTCATAGCGGCAAAGGTCACTTGATTTGTAGGAAAACAATCGCTTGTTAGGATTATGGGCCATATTGAACCTATAGTCTTTTGAGAATGGTTCGAAACAATAGTTATTTGTGTATCAAGGTTGTAAAAGTGATCTTTTTTGGCCGAATCTGTAGATTGCAGCCGAGGCGAATGCCGAGGCCAGCAAATCAGATGAGGCTAAAAAAGAACTTTTAACCGAGGTGCACACAACATTTTTTAGGCGACTATCACAAAAAGATATAAACTTTATTTTAAAAATCAATTTAACAATTTTGACAGTGACAGTTATCTGACAATTACATATATTTGGTTATTCATGGCCCTTGCAGAGTGCTTGAATTTAATTTTTAAACAAACGAGTGATTGTAGCGGCCGTAAAGTAAATGCGGCCGTAAAGTAAAGCGGCCGTAAAGTAAATGCGGCCGTAAAGTTGTTTTTGACAGATGTCAAAAAAAAAGTGACACTTTACGGTTGTCAAACGATACGTAAAACAACTATTTATGTAATAGCCGCCTAAAAAAGTACTTTTCAGGAAATTGAGTCATTTCAGGAATCATGTTTTAGCGAACGAAATAAAAAGTTGGCTGATGAAAACAAAACCTGAAGAAATATATGTCAAGACAATTTTCTGAATACGTTTAATTTGTCTTTCTCAAGATAATGAAAGCAAATAAAAATTTATCCACTTGTAATAGTTCTCTGCCTTGTAGATTCGATGTTAAACTGATAAAAGTCACGTTTCTATAGTTTCTTTTATTATTTAAATTTAAATAAAAGGGTAATTACAGTAAGATTGTGTTTCAATATAAAATGAACTATGTATACTTTATTCACAGTCATTCTTAATTATCTAAATTAACTTCTCATTCTACTCGTATATCCAACAAACCAAGGTGATATATGGTAGTAGCCTATGAAAACAAATGTTTAAATACTTCTGTTCAATATTATTATTATAATTATTGATGTTTAATTGTAATTATAACGTTTTATCAATATGTTTGACAGCACTGTTCAACTTACTTTCAGAGATTTATGACTGTGTTGCTAGCCAATTCTATATAAACACTTTTTTTCCGGGCTGATGCTTGGTGTTGTACCGGACAACAATGATTGTAGTACTAATCGAAAGATATAATTTTTCTGAATGCATTACAATTTAGTAGTAATTTGGCTCAGTAAATTAACACTAAAGTTTTGAAAATTCACCGATTTATTCAATTTCTGTGGAAAATAAATATAGTCACCTATGACTGTTTTGTTTTGATGTCTGATTTCCCATGTTAATCTCCTATGTACACCTTTAAGATAGACACAAGGATATATTGATGGCTTCGGAGTTTTATCGGATTTTACCTAAACAATAAGATTATCTATATTATTTGTCCGTTATGCCCATTTCGGTACCTAAGTTGCTGTCCCCAAAGTTTGAGTCACTCCGTATTTGGGATTATTAACTATCAGAACTTTGCCTTCCATATGTTACATTTCATATCTAAATTGTTTCTGGTCTGTCAATGATTATCCACACTCATTTGTTTGATCTCCCAACGGTAACATGATGTTAACGATGGCGATTAGATATACCTACACACATCCATATAGACCCACAAACACAAACACCGACATACAGACAGAAGTACGTGGAATGTTTAAGTGATAACACACTATTACGGTGGATGATTACTGCAGTCAATAGGTAGGAGACTAGTTGTACAATATGGTGTTTTAATTTTAGCTGTTTTAAATTAAAACGGACTGGAATAAAAGAGCATATGGTAGTGGAATTTTAATTAAACTAACTGTTTAGAATTTATTGCTTGGGAGCTTGATAGAGTCTCCTGCTCTATGCAGGCGAATTGTTCATTGTTTTGTAATTTATTACAATACTTGATTTCAAATATACAATAAAGAAACAATCCGTACATTACTAACGAAAATTATTTTCTTCACAATCACTATATAATATGTCAATCCCAAAGCTATTAGAGGTTGGGAAATACGTCATTCCTTACTGATATGTCAACCTTTTGGATGAGAAGTGACAGATTTATCCCAAACCTTTACTTGTTACTCACTTGTAAACACCACTTACCCAAGCCCTCTATTGCATTTGGAAATGAATCTTTACAAGTTACTAATTAACAGCTGCATTGTAAATATTTTACAAGTCAGTAAACAAGGTAAACAATGCACGTTGCTACAGTAATGCTTACAAGGCTTATACGAAATCATTTCAAATAATTTTTAACAGAACAATTGTGTATAACTGACAGGATTTGGTTAATAGTTATTTACTTTACAAGTGGGCAAAGTAAGGAATTACCCACGAGAGAAATTTTAGCTCACGAAGCCGAAGTAAAATGTTGTACAATACGAGCAAGGTAACTGTTTTTATTGCTTCAAGGAGGTGACAGGCTCGCCTAATCGGCTCGCCGGTCATTTCCTCCATTCGGCAGTAAAAACTGTTTTACCTTGCTTGTAATGTAAATAACTATATAATTACAATAAAACATCAATAATTACAATATTAATAGTAAACAGAAGCATTTTTATTATAAAGTAATATAAAATTCTAAAGTAATGTTATTTTATTAGGATTTGAGTTTCCTGAACTGTTGACACATGTCAAATTATTGAAATAAATTTAAACATTTGTTTTCATAGACTACTACCGTACATAACCTTTGTTTGTTGGATATACGAGTAAAATGAGAAGTTAATTTGGATAATTAAGGATGATTGTGAATAAAATATTATACATAGTTTGGTGGGAGTTTCATTACAGCCTTGCGCTATATCTGAGCCTCGGCTGAAATGAAACATTTCCCACCTCACATGTAATATACTACTGTTTTGGTTACTATTGTAATTTCATATTGAAACTCAATCTTACTGTAATAACCTTTTATTTAAATTTTATTTAATAAAAGAAACTATAGAAACTTGACTTTTGCCAGTTTAACATCGGATCTACAAGGCAGAGAACTATTACAAGTGGATAAACTTTTATTTGCTTTCATTATCTTGAGAAAGACAAATTAAATGCAATCAGAAAATTGCCTTGTCTTATATTTTTCAGGTTTTGTATTACAATTACTCATTTGATTCGATATTGTCAGTTAAGTTTCGTTGAAACAATTGTTTGTTCTTCCAAATATGAATTACAATTGGTTTGTCATGTAAATGTAAATGCACCCTCATTAACCTAATTGTCCGGTACGTTAGTATCCAGTGACGTCACAGTGTATGGTGGCGGCACGCGTCGCTAGTCACCAGCGCCGGAAGTGACAGTTGAGCGGCGGCACGCGCCTCTAATGCGCCACGCGTCCACCCCTCCCCCACGCCCCTGTACACAGACGTTACGTTGACATAACGCACTGGTACAGTGCGTGTACACTGTACACACTTTGCATATAATGCCCGCCTGTCCGGTGTACGCGTGCCGTCGTGTGAACTCATCCGTACTTTTACTTTTGGAGTATTATGCTGTCATGAGGATATGGGATATTTACTTCGGTCAAATTGATGATCGCTATTTACTGTGTTTATTGGTCATGACAGGGGACGTATTTTAAGGCCTGTATTTAATTGAAGTGTACTTCGTTCCATTTGTTTCAGTAATATCTGAATAGATACAGACATTTTGAATAATAAATAATTCAAAATTATAATTTATCCATTTCTGCTCAGAACAGATTTCAGAATTTCATTCAATGGGTTTATTTTAACCTGGAATATAAGATCTTTATATCCACGTTTATGAAATTGACAGTAATTCATTAAAGCGTCCTTTTTAAAATGAAACGGTTGAAAAATATTTGAATTGGAAAGATTATAAAAAAGTTACAAAATAACTAACAAATTAACATTATTTATCATGGCTAAACAATAACTCAATCGATTATAATAGTTACAAAAACATTAAAAATTTCAGCTTTTAATAGTTTCATTCAATACAATTAATAGATCAAATTTGTTCGCTGTTACATTTTAAAAAGGACGCTTTAATATTGGGCATCCAAAATTAAAATACGCTAATTAGTGGTAGAAATCTGAACTAACCATAAGGTACATAAATTTCATTGTATTTTGAAATTAATTGTTATATTTTTAAAATTAATTGCAATAGTACTTATTTTAAGAGTTTTCCAATGCAAATATTCCATTTGCTTAAATCGTATTATTTAAATAAGATGTAAAAATGAAAACAGAAAAATTTGCAGTGTGTATGGCAACAGTTGCCAATAGAAGCAAATTACCAATACTAAAGCAAGCATTCGCCATCATAAGATATACCTTTCGTGAATTGTGATCAATGCCATCTCTTGATAAATGTACATTGTAACTAAGGTTATTAAAATATATTATTTCCCAAAATTAGAAGTATGTACAAGAAAGGTGCAAATAACAATTTATAATCTAAATATTTTTGCTAACATCTTTTGTGTATTCAGTAAACGGCCTCTTCTGGTTTTTCAAATTCATTCAAAATCAACTCAGCTCATGAAATTTATAAATTCCAAGTTTCGTACAGGTACATTTCTTGTCTCATCCATGAAATATTGCACACACGGACATCCATCCATCCATCCATCCTCACACACAGATATTTAGAAAAAAATCTTAACGGATTCAGTGGACGTCAAAATATGTATTTCCGCAAAAATCTCGTCAACGATTTTTTTCATGATTCCAATATTTCCTTATACTTTATATAAGAAAGTAAAAATGGGGGTTGCCATTTAAATTTCGCAAACCGTAGCCCTCGCCTTCGGCTCGGACTACAAACTTTTTGCTCGCGTGGAATATGTGCCATTCCATTACTTGTTGTAGAATATACTGTTCCCACATTTGATAAGAAGTAGACTAAAGACTAAAGTGATAGACCAAAATAATGAATTTCGTCATTTCGACCAGTAGCAATAAACTGTACAACTCCACCTGTACGAAGATTCGGTTACACAATCCGATCGTTGGCACTAACGATCATGAATCATGCTCACCAGCGTCGGCGACTCCTAGATGCGGGTACAGGTGAAGTCGAAGCGAACCGCGAGGCTCCGGACACGCGCTTATCTCCAGATAACTACCTGTCGCGGCCCTCATCGTAACCGTCGTTCTAGCATTCCTTCACCTGACCACCGAGCCTCTAATTATCACTAGTAATGAGGAAATCGACGGGTTTACAAAAACGCCGGAATTGTCGTTTTGCGATTCTTATTGAAGTTCTTGTATTCTAGACCTCAAGCAGCTGTCTACTAGCAGAAATGAGACGACTCATCTTTGGTTTTGATCGTATTAGACAGATAAATTATACTTGATCTAATAGGTCGACCTGTATAATTTTATTTTAATGTACATTGCCAATATAATTATGGTGTAAATTGAAGCCAATTTTAATAATTATTTGAAAGGATGTATTGTAATTATTAGTAAGCAGTTAATATTTTATTAATGTAATACACAATAATTTTTTTAAATCTTCTTTCGCTACTGTTATGTTATACGAGCCCAAATTCATATGAGTTTTCCCGTATTAAGATGGATTTCCAGCAAGTTCGATTATCCCAAATCGAAACTTTACAGAAACAAATGAAATAAATTTTCGAAATTGTCCTGCACGGCCAATAAATGAATTACGATACCCACAGACTACAGGAAATTTGGAATTATTTCTTGATACCAAATTGTCAAAGACTTGTAAATACTAAAAAGTAAATATAGCATAATACACTATTGGTAAAATGTATAAAAACAATTGACGATCTATCCATCCACATAGTTGTCATTGCGAAAATAGCGAAAATGGATAAGTAGACATCAAAAATGTATATCTGCGAAAATCGATTTTCTCAATGATTTACTGTACTCGTACTTCCTGATATGCTTATTATTTTATTCAACACCTCTCAATAAATGCTCTATAACTATGGTGATTTTAAACAAGGAAAGTAACAGATTACCCACTAGTAGGTATAATTTTGAGGAAAGTCACTAGTGAGTATTTCTTTATTTATAACAATAATAATAACACATAACACCTTGGTAACTACTTCGATTGATATTTTAATTAAAAAATTTAAAACATATGTCACTGTCAAATAATATTTCTTTAATAAATTTGTCATTTATTAAAAGGTGTTGGATAAAACGTTATATTTCACACGTGGGCAAAGTGGAATTACCCACTCGATAAAATTATCACACTCAGCCTTCGGTTTCGTGTGTTAAAATTTCTCTCGTGGGTAATTCTTTACTTTGCCCACTTGTAAAGTAAATAACTATTTGCTACTGTAATACTGTACATACATAGAATATCACAATTTTTCTGTTTTCCTTTTGTTTATTATAAATTGTTTGGTGTAATCCTCCAGTAGTTTGGATATCATGAATCCTGTTAGATAGATTTCTGATAAATAAATAAATAGTAAAAATGGGTAATTTTGAATAATGTAAATTATAAATTGTAGTATCGAAATATCAAAATCTGAAAATGTAGTGACAAACATCATGAGCATTGTTAAATTTTAACTCTAGGTCTAAGTATTATACGATTATATTTTTCTGTTATCCTTGAAGTAAGCAACATTACAAATCAATTAACAAAAAATCAGCACATTTTGTGGCCGTAGTTCATTAAAACACCATATTCCACAACCCCAACCACTTAATTGGAAACTCCAATCTTCCACCAAATCTTAAGACATCAAAAACTCATTTTAGCACATGCCACATAAAAACAACCCCTATCTCTATCCAGCTCTGCCTGTTGCGGTTCCACCTCGCAACTTTCACCCTCCCAGCGGGTAGAACCGCCGATAGCCGATCGGTCACGCTCAGTTCGCCGGTATGCCACCAGGTGTCACCTGTGAGGGTGGCGGACCGGCACGTGGTCGACACGTGTGCCCAGCAAGGGAGAATGGACTCTAAGGTGTAAGATAGTAAAGGTTACGAGCAGGGTAGGAGATATGAGGGTGCATGTCATGCTTGAGATGCTGCACTTGATGGCAAAAGATGCCAGCGAGCGATTCGATCTGCTTCAGCGAATATTATTTTAGGTTAGGTTTTTAATTTTGTTTTGATGTTAATTATTGTTAGGGTTAGATGATGGTGATAAACAGCTGGAACATATTGTGCGCTAAAACTTGAAATAATTTTAATTTGAAAACTGTTCCAAGAAAATCTACCGTAGAATACGATTTCACTATTTTTAAGAAAAGTGCAGTTATTTTATATGTTTAATGGCGATATGATTTTAAAATTTTGTATAAAGAATTTAAACTGTTTACATTTTGATAGCAATGGGGTCATACACCTGTTTTAATTTTTTTTTTTTTTCAGTAAGCTTGAGTAAAATTATAAATATAGATACTTATTTTAATATTAAAAGGCATTTAGTTATGAAGATACGATTTTTTGAAATTGGCATCGCATTTCAAATTTTCCGCTTCTTGACGCCATCTTGTAATTCTACCAAACATGCTCTTGCGGAGAGCGAGGAACTACACCAACTTTCAAATTTACTGTTATCTGTCATTGTTATTTACTGAGAGGTTTTTACAAATACCGTTTATTCACATTACCTGGGCAAAATAATGTAACAAATATAATAAACCAAAGTTTAATTTAAAAATCCTTGTTAACTGCAACATATTATGACTTGAGATGACAGGTGTGATAATGAGGCTACCGACATTACCGACAAGCGACAAAATATAGTACATCAAAGCATTTTTATTTTAACACGTCCTAAAAACATTATAATTAACGAATACCTAATTTAATTTATCGGAGTGTTCATTTGAATAATAATAAGTAATTATTACAACCCTGAAAAGCAAATTATTATTTGTTATCAACACCTCTTTTGCCTTGCCATGCTGTATATTCTATTACAAGATGACGTCACGATTTTGCAACCGCAAAACTTCATAAAGGAAATTATGAATGAATAGTTAAAAAATTATAAGATATATTAAATAATATATGACTGAAATGATCTAAATTTTTATAATTTGTAAAAAAAACACAACTTTTTTTTAAAAGTGTATGACCCCATTACTGGAAATAGTGGAGATGAGATGGAATCATCGTAATTATTTAGGAGTTACCTTAATTATCTGGAATTAGCTGTATTAATTTGGAACTATATCATAAATAAATATATATGATCACGCCTTTTAATGTGCGTTACTAACTGTCATGTAATGCCACCCAAAGGTGTTAGTAGAGGAGGAGTTATAGATAGAGGTAAAGAGGTTCTAACTGAGGATTTCATAATCCACAGTCCCATACCTTATCAGGGATCTACTTGCCCCATGGATTTATATCATACTCCCATTTTATCAATATATTATTTTGCATAATACTACGGCAATGAGTCAAATGTGAATTCATCAATCTTATCAATGCATTATAACGAAAGGTATTGTGAACACCACCTAGTGTTTTATTTCGGACGGATCCATAATCAGGGTTTAAAAGCACACTGCGAATTTCTACAATAATTCGTAAAGCAAGTTCTTGCCATGGAATGAGCCATTTAGTCGGTGTGGAGCCATTCTCGTTTGCGTCCGTGACGTAATTATGGTCTTGTCTCCGAGGGTATGGTTGACGGTTGACGTGTGTGTTTATGTCCCCGACCCGACGCAAGCAAAGCCACCCGATGAGGAATAGTTCAGCGCCAACTCCGCGAGTGCTCTGCTTGTTAGAAGAAGCTGGAATTGGATTGCGAAGGCGTTTTGAAATGTACTAACCGATGTAAGATAGTTGTTATTTAGGTAGTGGAATTGTAATTTAGATGTTTCTGTTTTAATATAATGGAGCGACGTTAGAATACCTACATGAGAACATTGCGAACGTGCTCACTACACCGAAGACTTGGTTCGCTTTACTTAGCTTTATTACAAGCAAGGCAGACAAATCAATTAAGGAAATCTATAGCGAAAGGGAATACACGTTACAAACGCTTTGTGTTGCAATTATATATAAAAACAGTTGAACTGTTGAAAGAGAAAACTGTCAAATTTTTATAAATTCTATTACATTTGTTGGTAAATCCATTTCACGCGTAAAAATATATCCCGTATCTAAATATATGATGATACGTAAATTATTTTACAAGTAAATTAGGTAGATTTTAAATTTGTTATATGGTTCTAGGACTACTAAGTCAAATCTTATCATTTCTTTATTAAATTTAGTTTGTTAATTTATTTATTTTTGGAAAACTAATTCATAAACTCGTCGTCAGCCGAACAAAAAAGTAATACAAAAAAATTCTATTTCTTCTTCCGTTTCCTTTCATGTAATAATCGGAAGTGTACGCTCTGGTGAACAGTCGCGGTACCAAATGTTCATTTTGCTGAATGCTAATACACATTCATGAATACAGTAGAGACGGCATGGCACGAGTCATGAGGCACAAGGCACGGGTCAGCCAAGTAGAACGCGTGTAACACGCGTGTTTACTTCCTCTATGAGTGCTACCCAGTGACACCTGCCTAATGCTCACCGTGCTCGTATGCAAGTGTACGGACACTTGCACACACGTGCCGTTGCACTACTTGCCAATAAAACTAGCTTTTATTGCAGTTGCTGTAGGAAAAAAAATCTTATACATTTGATTGTTAAATAATTTCATTTGACACAGGTTTAACTTATTGAAAACAGGATTCAGTTATATATTTGATTCAAATGTAAAACCTCGTATTTTAGTGCAGCGCTTTTCTGTGAAACCTTAAAGGACCTCGCACTAATCTTATGGAAATTGGGTTTCGGTCAAATTTGCTTATATTGCAAAGTTTAGTAGATCTTGCCATCCTGATTTAAAGTCACATGGCTCTAAATGCTTTAATTCAACAGCTAGGTCTGTTTGAATGTCAGAAATCTGTGCATGTAATTATTTTTAGGAATCCATAGTTATATTATATCAATTGTTATGCGATGGTGGTTAATCGGAATTTCGACGAAATAAAACACTACACACATGTGAATTAAGTTAACGTTTCGGTAAATTTATTACCATTTTCAGAACTGGCAATCGAAAAAATATTGTTATAATATTTGTTTTTTTTTATTTCACAGTTTATTATTTCACTCTGTTTCCTATAAAACAAACAGCAAATTTTGTATATTACAATAACATGAGGGATTGTTGCCCAGTGGCAAGTTGCCCATACCTCTCTAACTAAGAACTAGTTTTATAAATGTTAAATTTTATGTAAATCTGTATGGAATTTCCAGTGGCTTGAACCTTTTCAATCCATCCCTCAAAGATGTTTGTGGTAGGAGAACCACAGAAAAATACGTAATAATTCAATACATAAGTTACTTTTTTAAAATATGAAAAATGGTGCAATGAATGTATCAAAAATATAGAAGAAATAAATATGTTAGAACATATTCGGAATGAAAATCATTTTAGTTTAATGCACTTATTTGAAAATTTTACTAATATATATGTACATACAAAAACTAAGCGTATGGCATATATAGTTATATACATAATATATGACTTGTTTCATTCAAAATTTGTTTGGCAATTATAATGGCACTATGGTAAATTAGAGCCCTTCATTCACGACAGCAAATTTGAAATGGGCGTTGATATATGTTCTTATGAATAACTGTATGCAATAGAATGATTTTTGTGCACGTCAAAATATGAATTTCCTTATACTTTGTATAAAAAAGTAAAAATGTTTAACAACTTGCAAATAGTCCTCTTTCTTTAACATCCGCTGTTAAATTCATGAATGTATCCTTTCTATAGGAGTTTTTATACATCATTATTATTTTGAATTTTGATTTCAACTAATATCACATGCAACATGTAAATAAAAAATTCATTCCACGTACGCCACATTCAAATTAACAGCACCTAAATTACTAAATACAAGTAGTAGTTAGTAAGCTAGCAGCAGGTGGACACACGCACTCGCATGCGGATTTCCTTCCTGGCACCAGGCCGAGGCGCGGCCGCATTTCTAACTAGGAGTTCACGCACCGTGAAGTGTCCGTTGGCGCGCAAACCACCATACGTTCCAGGCTAATTACCCCGGGGTGTTTGATATGCACCTTGTGCTAGTATGCTGTGTTGGCGTTCAATAAACGTGTATAGAAACTCGCCGAGCGCCAATTTTTATGACCGCCATTGGAGTTTTTAGGGCCGAATTTATAGGAATCCACCCCTATCTCAATTTTTTTGAGTTTTTCCCAAAAATAAGTTGGACTATTGGGATCTGACATTGAACATTTGCCATCTAGCGGCATAACGATTGTACTAGTATAGTAGTCCTCTGGCTGGCGTGTTCAAATGTGACATTTGATTATTTACAGTCTTTTTGTACAAAAATGAGTTCGGTGAGTGAAAATAATGACCCAAACGGAAAATCAACTCATTATGTGTACAAAGCTAAGTGCCCAGTTGAAAATTGTGGAAGTAAAGGAGGAAAAAACGAGGGTGTAAGTTTTCACTCCTTTCCACTATATGTGCAACATACAAAAGCATGTTCATTACATTTTAAGAAGGATGATTATTTTTTTATTGGTAAGTGAGGTTATGTTATGTCATACGTTTGGAGATTTTAACACGCTTAACATTAATTAATTTTTAACTGAATTATTCAATTAATTCAAATTTTTATTAATTTATATATTAAATACATTTATATTTATACATTTACATTATTAATTCAATTTATGTCATATGTCAAAATTTGAAGCTTAGGTTAGGTCCTTACCGGCTGCAATGAATCAAAGTTGCAATGATGTGTTTGCAATGTTCACCCAGTCCAGCTTTGCAGGAACAATCTATGTGCACTAACTCACCACCCTCAGTGATTTCACCTTAAATTTCGTACGGTTTCTCTCTCAAATTGGAGGATTGCATCACATATGCCACAATGTTTACATTTGCAGTGTAAACATTGTCAACAATTATACCGCATTTAATCAGATGTCCTGCACTCAAAATTCGCTTAGCTTCGACATAATTTTTTTGATCTTCGTTTGCGCCTGCCCAGAGAACAAGTTCGTTGCAATTCAAGGCCATTTTTTGTAAAAAAAAGAACCCGTGCGAGAAATTGCACACATGCGCGATAGACTACTAAAGTCGCCATATTGAAAACCCACGCCCCCATGTCAGATCCCAATAGCGTTAATATTTTACAAAAAAATACTGGGATTAAAAAAATTAAGATAAGGGTGCTACACCCTTTATCATGGCCCGTGGAATCCGAATATGTGAATTAAAATAGCCTAGGGTTAGTAATTCTTACGTAACTCGAATCTGAAATCTGTAAATATAACCTGAAGAATTGACGAGTATCGTATGCAAGTTACTGAGCTATATTTATGAAGGTTCAGCGGTTTAAGAATTGCTATTGTTACATTCACAGTATGAAGTAAAAAAATAAATAATGTTACCATTAAAATGTATATTATTCGAGTATAACACAACAATCTTACATAGCTATAGAAAATATTCTAGTTTTACACTTTATTTTTGTAAATTTAATCAGTTTCCATGAATGATACATTTCAGTTTTTTGTTTGTTTTCGTTATTGTTTCCGTTCCCATCGTAAGGTGAAGGAGTTTATAAATTACCGAGTAGCCTGTATTAATTTAATAAAAGAGAAAAATAAAAAGTAATTGTTGTGATTTCCATAAAAGAATCATTGAATTCCGAACAATCCGTCCAACTGACAGTTTCCCGTGGACAGCGCTCAAGTGAACTTCAGTGAAACCGATTCCTAATTTGATAACGGCTGCATCCAGGCAGTGTGAATGTCTACTCCATTCTACAGCACTACTCACTAATGTTAAACTAATGTCTATGATCCAAAACAATGTTCAGGTCGATAGGTTAAACGTCTATGAATATTTATTTATTCCGTGAGCTCTGGCTTAGTCGAGTCAACAAAAGGTCTATTGAAATTTAAATTCGACGTGCGGTCACCCGCCCGCCCGTAACGCGGTCCTAGACTTGGTTATTGGTTGATAAATGAATTGGTTTGACCCCGAATTGCTGGTAACTGCGTGGTTAACCTTCGCAGTACCACCAGCATTTGTTTTCCATGGCGCGAGTTGTTGATAGTGTTTCTGGTGCACTGCAAGGACTATGGGTGGTATCTTTTCGGTGATTAGAATTTGGGTCGCCATGAAATACACTGAACGCATTTTGATATTAATAATCCCAAGAACGATTATTTACAAGGGAACATGTAGATATTTTCACGGTGGTCACGTACGTATATAATAGTATATATATTTTAATATGATCCAATTTTTATTTATAAAAAAAAAATGTTAGTTTGTATACTACAGGTACAAAGTTAATACAAGTTATAGACTATGAAAAATGAGATCCTCAGTTGCAACCATTACAAACTGTCGCCATTTTACCCTATGGTTACTTACTAGGAACTTTAGGAGACGTGATTAGATAACTGGTAACTGAATTTAAAGCGTAAGTATAAGAACCCCGTCTTATTGGATAAATTTGAAACTCACGGAATATCCTCACTTAAATTAGTAATATTTTTTTATTACATTTCTTTATAATATAAGCTCTAAGAAACCGATTGTAGCAGAGCGCATTGTCAGATCTCTAATATTTTTTGAGATACGTCGATTTTTGGTATTTTTCGAAGTGCAACTTTAAGGGCCTGTAATTCAAAAACTACTCGAGATATCTAAGAATTGTCTTCAGTTTAGCGTTTCTGGTGCCTTGTATAACAAATTACCAAATTTTTAAAATTTTGAAATTTTTTTGTATTTTTGTCCAAAATTTCGATCGGCGATAACTCGACAAATATTAAAGATACAGATTTGCAGTGTTCACCAATCGATTCAGCTCGTCGAAATACATAAGTATGCAAAGTTTCATGAAAATCGCTTTACGGGATGGAAAGTTAGAGCAAAAAGCCTGAAAATCGCGTTTTTTGTCTTAGGAGTCAAGTGTTACCCCTTGACGTTTGGCCTGAATTTGGCCATTTTCAGACTTTTTGCTCTAACATTTCAACCGGTTATCCGAATTTTCTGAAATTTTCAGGGATTATGTATTTCGTCGAGCTGAATCGATTGGTGAACACTTCAAATCTGTATTTTTCATATTTGTCGAGATATCTCCAATCGAAATTTTGAAAAAAAAATTCAAAAAAAATTCAAATTTTTCAAAATTTACTAATTTATTATAAATGGCACGAAAAACACAGAACTGGAGATATTTTTCGATATCTAGTATAGTTTTCGAGTTACAGCCCCTCAAAGTTGCTCTTCGGAAAATATAAAAAATCGTCATATCTCGAATAAAATTAGAGATATGACGATGCGCTCTGCTGCAATGGGTTTCCTGGTGTGAATATTATAAAGAAATGTAATAAAAATAAATTAACAATTTTAAGTCATATTTGGGGAAATTTCCGTATTTTGAAAAATATTACAAATCGCCATATTTCGATACATATTCAGTTGGTTTTATTTGTATAAGAATAGTGTGGTGCCCACAACAGATTTTTCTTTTTGTATACATTTGTCGAAGAAAATTTTATTTCTTACAAAATGATTAGATTCAATTCAAAAAATTATTAATTTTGAATACAAATTTTATTTATCTTCTTATTTCTGCATTGATAGAAAATACATATATTTTAAACTTTGTTTTTGAGTAATGAAAAAGAAGTCGCTTTAAAAACATTTTTTTTAAAACGATATCATTTTGAATTAAAACTAATCCTATTCTAACTACTTCCTCCCCATAATATTTGATATAGTATATTCTAATAACCAGGTTGCTATTTCTGCAACTATAGAACATACGAGGTTGGTAAAATTAGTAAACCATTTCTATTTCATAAGTTGACAGTGAACAAAAATAATATTATTTCTCACAGTGGTTCTTAAATTATGAAGTACAACTTGTTTATTATTATTTTAAATGGCAATCTATTTTTTTCATTTACTTATTCGATTTAGAAGTTTGTTCTTAATATAACGGTATAAACGTAACATATCCTAACATAACAAAATAACGAAATACCGAATTATGAAACTTTATAATTATAAGTATCATGGCATGAGTTAATTGTGGTGATAATTGCAAAACCCGAAGAGAAAATTTATTGGAAACATAAAACAATAAATTAAGAATGGTGTAAATGAAAAAAAAAAATAGGCTAAGACAAATTATGTATAAAATACTATACAGGAAATGCTATTAATTTTTTATATTAAAAGTTTAATTTAGTTTTGAATTATTGACTTGAACATATTACTAAAATTAATAATTTTTTTTAATTAATGGAAATTATGTTCTTGAAGTACAAAAAATGTATATAAATAAACATATAATTTTTCAATAAACATATCACAGTAATTAGTTCTAAGTAAACTAATTACTGTCAAAAATATAATTTTAATTGCTCTTAAGAAATTAATTATGCGCAATATATAGGTTAGGAATATTCGTATAAAATACTAACAAATTAAACATTCCAAATGAAGAACAAAAAAAAACTTCCTTGCTTATACAGCTTGTGAAATTGGATAATATGAGTAATTAAAACTCATCTCCTGAGCTACCAATTCATCTAATGAGGCAAACCAATTTAGAAATAATATTTCTTCAACCTTACATCATATTTGTAATTAATCAACAGGTAGATTCCAGAGCGCAATTAATAGAATAAACACAAGATGAAAGTCAACTTCAAATTCAATTTGATAATCTTCAATTAAAACGAAGCTCATTCTAAATACAGATGAGGCCGATAAAAAAATAATACATATAAAAATAATTTGGTTCGTACGTCAAATTAATAGTTTCTTCTCCATAAATTTGGTGTGGTTACTACATGACTTTCTTATACAGATACATCTAAATTTAAATCATTAAACTATTTATTATAGTTGACACATGTTTGACAACATATACTACAGATGTTTCAGTAAAATGTTTGTTCTTATAGCAACTATGATTGTTGACATATACAAACAGATAAAAAATCGACATGGAGAAAATACAGGATAATAACTATGACTCAACAGAACATATGCGTTTTATGTTTTAAATAATACTTATGTAATTTTCTGCTTCCCTTAGTATTAAATAAAAATTGAAATAAAAGTTGAAGAGATTTAGTATCGGCATCTGAATCAGTGAACAATAGTTATTTGTCAAACTAGAGAGGAAAGCGCTTCTTTTTCCCCCTCGAGTTCGAAATTTGCCTCATGAGCGCAGCGAGTGAGGCATTTCGAACGAGGTTAAGAAGAGCTTTCCTCTCGTGTTAGACACAACATTTTTTTCACGATATGTTTCTAAAAACGATTTACTCGGACCTAAAATACACTTTGAGAACACAACTGACAGACTGACACGTTAAAAGTTAGGTTATCAGACACAAGGCGGTGTAGCAGTGTTGCCAATGAACCAATCTTAAATAAGTTGTCAAATTGTGATTTAATAAGAAAAAGAAAAATATAAGACATAATTGTAAGATAATTTAAAGTATGTATATCACTATAATAAGGATTTTCAATAAAATTAGGAATTTATTTATAATTATATAATAAAATTTTTGTAAATAACATTCATATTGGTAGCACTTCTATATTTTCTTCTTTAGAGAGGAACAACACATTTTCCTCACTATTTCGGGAGAAGAACGGAGAGGGGGTTTCCTACCATGTCGTGAAAAATTATCATTGTTCTTATTTAATACAGGCTAAAGAGAAGTTCAAAAATATCAAAAAAAAAAAACGACGAACCGAATACATAACTTAACCAAGTATATAACCTATATATAAGCGAGTTGAAGAGCGAAGCGACGAACCGAGTTCATAACTTAACCAAGTATATAACCCATAAATTAGTGAGGTGAGGAGCGAAGCGACGAACCGAGTACATAATCTATATATTTGCGAAGTGAGAAGCGAAGCGACGAACCGAGTACATAACATAATCAAGTATATAACCCATATATTAGCGAGGTGAGGAGCGAAGCGACCAACCATCAGCATTGTCATGAAACTTATAATTAGTAATTTTAGTTGCTCCATCTTGTCTTGTTCGTGAATTATTAAACATTAGGACAAATGTACATCTATCAAACTAGCCTTTCATGCACCTATATGTTCATTTTAAAAATAGTCAAAACGGAGTCCGTTTTACCTCAAAACGTGTGTTTTCGTGTAAAACTCTTAACTGATTTATTTTATTTCTAAATTTTCTTAAGTATAAAAAATTAAAAACGAAGATATATTTTAAAATATCCAAGATTAATCTCAGCTCAGCCTCTTCCAAGTTCCGTGGGAGTGATCTTTTTTAAAGTGTAGAACGTATATTACAAAGTTTTAAAAATGCGAACAAGACGTTAGGTTCAAATTTCGAGAAACGTTGCACAGTGTTAATATTTATTTGATATTTAATTTCTCATTTACACAGTCGCCAAATATGGCGCGAGAGAATCGAGTATGCTTCTTTAGAATTTGAAATAAGCAGCGGACAAGCGGAACGGCGTGAATGCATATTGTAGGGCTGATGTATTTATGTATTTTATAAAATATGTTTTACATATGAATTGATATTTAAATGAAGGGAAATCTTTTAATGCATGAAATTTAGGTATATTGAATTAATAATCTTGTGGGATGCACCTACTTCGCTCGATATGGAATTTATATTATATGTTCGTATTCTTTGTAATTTATTATTTATTGTTTTCTTATAATTTCTGTACTTATTGATACTGCTTTCCTTGCAACAATAAATAAATATATCATCACGCCATTTACTCATTTTGGGTGTGGTACTCTGCTTTCGCAGGTCTTGGTAAATGACACATGAGTTAATTTTGGTCCGCTCTACAAGAAATAAAAGTTTACGGGACGAATAAAGCAATAAATTAAATATATTTCAAATATAGGTACAACTAGAAAATCTGTTTCAAATGAAATATGTTCGGAATATATGAATAAGAAATGTTATTTGCAGATTTCTTGCATCTACTACAAGAAAAAAAGCAGCGTAAATTTTACCGAACTATTCTGTAAGCTGAAAATATATGGGATACACTTTCTGAAAATGTTATAAATATTATGAAAATGAACACGATTATTTTATTAATCAATTGGAAGTATTTACTAATAGTTATTTGTTTAACTAGGCATCAAAATACCAGATTTACAGCAGAGCTAGCTTTTATATGAAAATTTTGAATATTTTGAAGGCATATTTAGCCGGATAATTAGTTGCAGAAGTAAGATACTTACATGTTTTTTACCTTTACTGGTATTCTATATCTTCAAACATGCTAAATTATTCAATTTAACCTATTTTTATTTACAAATTTTTAACATTTATTTGATAAGTAAATAGAAAAACAAACAATTTGCTATAGCTATACTAGGTTTGTTCCAAGTGGTCATATATGACAAGTTTGTGACATGTTTGTGACAAATTTCAGTGCGCCTGCGAAAAATGTAAACAAGTTAAGTTTGAAACATAGACTGGAACGGCGAATGGAATGAAGCGCATGTGCATGCTCATATTTTGTTTTGACAGCTAACCTTAAATATAAATATAAATATAAATAAAGAAATTCATACATTTTTCGCCACAAAAAAGAAATGTTTCAAAGTTAACTTGTTTACATTTTTCGCAGGCGCACTGAAATTTGTCACAAACATGTCACAAACTTGTCAGAAATGACCACTTGGAACAAACCTAATATAACAACAAAATTTTATGGTGCTTTTTGTTTATGAATGTACCGATTTATTTATGTGAATATGTGTCGAAATCAACATTTTACTATAATTTCTTCGGCAAATATTAAAGTTTATGCTATGAATTCATGAAATAATCTTGACATATACCCCTCGTGCTAAAGAATTGAATCGATTTAAGACAATTTTATTTCAAATTATTATGTACTCAAACACTTTTTAAGCAAATTTTTTTGCATAAGCTAGACATGTCAAATTTAATCGATTATATTCTTAGCACTCGTGGTACAACTATTGAATATTTTGTCTTCCGTTTACGCAATTTCCTGTTCATCTTTATACTACGTACATGAAAAAAAAAAAATTTCCAATATTTATTTTTAAAGTTAGGTACGAATGTAAAACTTTGAAGGAGGATTTTAATTGACTGTAGAAGATTATCGAATCTTTAAAGAAAACATTGTTAAAATAAAATAAAGCATTTAACGAAAATTATCTGCACATATTAAAAGTGTTTTCGAAATGAAAAAGTTACACGTACTGAGAGTTTTTTTATTGATAGCGAATTATGAATGGGAAAAGAGGTCTCATCGAAATAAAAATTTTATGTGTGATTTATTCTTCGTTTCGGTATTTATTGCCGAGCGTCCATAATTTATTTCTTCGAATTTGCAGACCTCATAAACTTAATTATTAATTTCGTAATAACAATCACAGTTGGTACAAGCGAACATAAAAATCCCCCATATAATAATTTTAAATTATAACCAAGAACAATGACCACAAGACGGACGAAACAAACCAAAAATAAAAGTAACTAAACTGTACGGTACTTGCTACAGGTACACTTTGCAAAACAATACTAAATTGTCGCATGCAAAAATAGATCTTACGAACGTTTTGTTTAAGGCCGATAGTGGCGGCGAGTGGTTTTTGTTGAGTGTACTGACGGACTATGACGCGACCTGATATACGTATTTTACGACAAAATTTTTATGATCGAATGAGGAATGTCTACAGTGATTTACAGTCATTCTTAATTTTTTTTTCGCACAGCCATATATCGAACAATATACTAGCAACCATTGGCGGAGATGAAACTCTGCCGGCAACAAAATTTCCCTAATTTTTGTCAGTAAATTGTTCTACAATATTATATTATAATAGCTGTTAGTTATATACACTTTAAATGGAAATTAGTTTCATAATTTTTTAGGAATAGGGACTTTGTTCTGCTTTTTTTTAAGTGGTTATAAGTAAGTGAAAAAAGCGATTATATGAAAACTTGTATGTACGTTTAAAATATAAAATTTAAAAGAATTTAATTAAATTCAATTTAACAGGGTTAATATCTGTAAAAATGAATTAAAAAATTGTGACTGGATGATGAGATTTTATAGTGTAAGCCGTGAAATTTAAATTTATATAAAAAAATATAATGAAATAATTATTATAAAATTTAAAACCCATTTAATAATTACAGTTACTGGACTACGCATATTAAATCGAGATTATAATAGTCGTATATTTTCTAGTATTAGAAGAATAGTACATATTTATTGTTTATTTTGATTGATACAAAGAAATATTAGGATGTACTTAAGTTTACACAGTATAACAATAATATTTTTGTATGTAAGGATATGTCAATTGTCAATTTGATTTCACGATATTTTCTTATTTATTTCTTATTTAATTCAAGGAACTGGTAGAAATTCATAATTATATTGGGCGTAGAATTAAAATTTGACGTATAGGGATTTCACTGCTATTTTTTAAATGTTGCTGTACCTGTTTATGTAATCAAATTAAAATTAATATTTATTAGAAAAATTGTAACACGGCCATGGAAAATTAAACAAAATTTATCTATTTAACTCAAATTCGCCATTATATCATTACAATCTCCAACGAAACTTTTACAGAAAACAATAACTGTAATTAATAACACTAAAACTGTTTTATCTAATGCAAAATATATTTCATTTTTGTTTAATTTTTGCGTAGCTATGGAAATAATGGAATTTTTTTTACAAATTTAACAGATTATTAAATATTTTGCTTTTGTTATATGTTTTACATTTATTAACAGTGTCATAGCACGTAAAAATTCTCTGATATTTTTCACACAATTATTAATTTTAATAAACTGTTATATCGTGAAATACTATTTACAATGTTGCTGTAAAGTAATGTAAAAGTAATAGAAAAAAAGCAATATAAAAATACCATTGAAATTTCTATATAATACATTTCAATTCTACATCAGATATAATTATATTTATAGTGCGAAATTATTAAAAATTAAATAATATAGATATTTAAATTGATTTATGCAATATAGGAAATAAAACATTAATTCTTTTTTCATATAGTGATATATCGTTCCCTATTGATTTTAGAGCAATTACAGAATTCTTCATCTAAGTCATTAATCAAATTTTATGACATCTTTTGTAACATTTGTAAAATTACAAACTATTAATATTTGATTAATGATTTAGATGCAGAATTCAATTATCTGCAAGATTTATTTGAAGCATTTTGCTTTTAAATCAATAAGAACATATCGCTATATGAAAAATTGTATTACCTATATTTCATAAAACAATTCACCACCCGTTACAATAAAAAGTAATTATTGTATTATTATTTAAGAAATATTGTGAATATGACAAGAACTTTTATTTAAAGTTTTTTCTTTAATGCAATGAAGGAAATAAAGTTTATAATACTAGCATGTTAGACACCAAGGTTGGAAATACAATCAGTAATGATTTTTTCAACAGTGATTAATATACTTTTTTTATCAACATTAACTCTTAAATATTATTTACCGAACTTACTAATTAATAATAACTAGAATTATGATATGAGTACTCAAAAACTAATTAGGCTACATAAAATTGTTTATCCAACATCTCTCAATAAGTGCTCTATAACTATGACGATTTTAAACTAGGAAGTAACAGATTATCCACTAGTGGGTATAATTTTGAGGAAAGTCACTAATGATTTTTCTTTATTTATAACAATAATAATAACACACAACACCTTGGTAACTACTTCGATTGACATTGTAATTTAAAAATTTAAAGCATATGTCACTATCAAATAATATTTCTTTAATAAATTTTTCATTTATTAAGAGGTGTTGGATAAAACGTTATACTTCACAAATGGGCAAATTGGAATTACCCACTCGGTAAAATGATTACACTCAGACTTCGGCTTCGAGTGCAAAAATTTCTCTGGTGGGTAATTCCTTACTTTGCCCACTTGTAAAGTAAATAACTAATGTTTATATTTATAATGTAATACAGAAATTCAATTGGTTATTTTTTTAACCAAAAAATTTTCGTCGAAATTTCCAAGTTGTCTGTCTAGGGAGATTTGGGAAAATCACATTTCAAATGTTGCTTAGATAATCTGAAGCATAAGTACAAAAAATAATTTTTGCTACGTTATTATTAAATAATTATATTAGTAGAATATACGAATTAGGGATGATTTCTTCACAGAAAAGTTTTAATAAAACGTTGGTCAGGGTAAAATTTCTAACTCGGAAATCAGGTCTATTCTATGCTGAACTATTCATTTCATAATAACTTGTGTAATGGAATTCTTAACAATGAATTTAAACCCCCAATGTAAATTGCGCACTACGCCACTGGTTTGCAACAAAACATCATGCAGGATCACAAAGTGGGTTAAACACCATGCAGCACCAAACTTCCTGTTCGTTGGGTGCTGTAAAACAATGGCACATCGGCGTATTGGAGGGTTGAACGAACCTGGGCCCTGGGTCACCACTCGTAAACCTCGTGCTTTATGAGTCGCCGACTGTTTCACATATGCCATGGAAACGCTGAAATCTCATCAAAACAGCTATTTGGAAATGAGAAGTTGTAGATGGATGTGTCAATTTGTGAAACGAATGTATTTCTTGATAGATGGTAAATGTACGAGCTGTGTGAATGTTGATTGATGTGTGTGGGATAGCTTTCACTACATCGCTACTGATTAGCTGTCTCGTTTTGATTTGTAATTAACTTTTTGGTGCACCTGTCTGAAAAACTGCTCGACAGCTTCTGAGGTAATATAAACCTACGCATTTTTTATACTTTTGACTTACTTTACTTTGCAGTTAAACTACTTGTACCTGTACCCGTCCAATATTTATTGGGTACTAAATTATTCAAAAAAAAATGTACTAATTTGGAAAGTTCATAAAATGATTCCAAAAGTATTCGCTAATAGAAACTGTTCTATTGTAGGAAATATCCAAATTAATAAGTTACACAACTCTTGAAGAAAACGAAAATAAATATTGGATGGAAGATGTTCGGAAATGCGAACTATGCAAAGAAGAAAAGAAACACTAATAAACACGTTATATAATTGTTTTCGGAACTCACAAAATGAACCGGACCTCTGCAGATTAATAGTAAAGAACTTAAATTAAGAAAACATTATTTGATTAAAATTCACAAAAGATTCTGTTGTTAGATACAAAAATAGTTTGAATGAAGAGGAGGAATTTAAAGAAGTAAAGTTCTTGAAAAAATAATTAAAATATAAGCAGCTAAATGCATTATAAAATGAGGAGACCTATAAGTTCAAAGGAAAAGAAAACCAATTAGAAATTGTAAAGATGCTTGACACTGACGTTCAAGAATATTACAGAAAGGACCCCGCACATTTTTTATGGAAAAGTGCCTTACGTAAAATTAGCTGAATTTTAAATATGTTGTTCATGAAACATTACTGAACAAAACTCTCAATGATCGCACATTTCGAAAATCAGTATTACATAAGTTACAAGCGTTTTTATATTGTAAAATGCAACAGTCTTAAAAATAAGTTGATTTAAGTGTTTATTACATTTTTTTATAAAAAGATTTGTGTTTTTCTTGACGTTAATAAAACGAATAAAAAATTTTCATATGTAGACGCGACAACTAAACATAATCAAAATATACTCATGCTCTTTTGAGCATTTTTGTGTTGCATAATCTGTTTGATCAAAACGACATAAGTCAAGAAATTTATGAAAATTACTTATTTGGTTATAATATTGTTTTAAAAAAATGTGGCGTGGGCACCACACTACTTTCTTATACAAATAAAACCAACTGAACATGTATGACTTGTTCCTTGCTTATAACTATTCAGACAATTATTTGACATATAGATATTATATCTGTTTAATTTTGTGTTCTCAGCTATGATTTAAATTTAAAACATTAATACTAATATTGCTTTTAAATTATTTAAAACGACTCATATTTTTGACACTTCGCAATTATTTGACAGGTTTGACACAAAGATGTTAAAAATACTTAAATTTTGTTCCCAGTGTAACTAAGATTACTGAAACATAATTTAGTTTTTCTCAAAATTAGAAGCATGTACAAGAAAAGTACAAATAACATTTTATATGCTAACATCTTTCATTTGAAACTTTTTTCACAGCTGAAAATACTTTCGAAAAAAATGGAATATATTGTTTTTTATGTTCAGTAAACTTCCTCTTTCGGTTATTCAATTTCATTCAAAATCAACTTAGCTCTTCATATTTTTATGAAACTTATAAATTCCAAGTTTCGTTTACATATCTTGTCTCGGTCATGAGATATTGCGCACACGGACATCCATCCATCCATCTATCCACCCATCCATCCTCACACACAGACATCATTGAGAAAATGGTCTTAACGTATTCAGTGGACGCCAAAATATATATTTCCGCAAAAATCTCGTCAGCGATTTTTTTCATGATTCCAATACTTCCTTATACTTTGTATAAGAAAGTAAAAATGAGCAAATTTGTGTTAATTTATATAACAGTATGTGACAATCATTAATTTAGATGCAGTTGAAATAATACTTCTAAACTTTCAAGCGCCATTTCTCACAATTGTCTAAACTCTTCTGAAGACCTATTGAGCACCAACCAGAGAATTGTAATTTGCTAACATCCAAGCTCTGTTTAAAATACGTAATTAAATTATGTAAACAAGAATATAACAGCCTCCCAAAACTGTGCAAAAAATGTTTAATAATTCTCGTATAGGTGCTTGTAATGTTTAATACATGCATCGTCATAAGTGTGTCGAAACGAAACCTTTATGAAAATGTCACAGAATGTTTTACTTGTACTTAATTAAATTCTATTATAAGAAACAAATGAGTGAAACAGACGAGACCAATTGTTTCTGTTTGCAGGCTGCTTAAATATTCATTTGTTTTTTGAATGGTACTTGCCTGGATACATGCATTGTAATAGTAGAAGATAAAAGAAAGTAGTAGTTGAATACAAGTTTCATGTTCTTTGGAGGCGCTGGGTGATGTTTTCATTTTGTAATATTTGTAAGGTGAATTCCCAGAATTCTTCTACACACATTTCAATTTCTAGTAACGCACTTAACATAAATTGGATACTTGAATTAATCTTTATTGAAAGACGTTGTTTCGCAATAGATAATGTATCTATATTAGGATTTATTTCTTGGTTTGTTTATCTTCAGGTTTTAATCCATTCAGTTATGCTGAATATAAACAAAATCTGTCATCTAACCTAAAAATAACAAAAGCCAAATTCTAATCCTTGGCCATGAGACAGAGCCATCTATCACAGATCACACTTTAGGAATCAGCGTCATTGTCTTTGACATTGTGTCAATAAATAAATATATTGTTATGTTGCCCTACATTACCGACACAACAAATGTATTTTGTCCTTAATTCTTGTGAGCTACTAAAGATTTATTTATGTGGCAAATGAATCTATTGGAAAATAATGTTTAATTTAAAATTATTTAAAATGTTTCACCAAGTGCCAACCACACAAACAATCTATATTAATATAAATTAAAGTAAATAAGAATGATCTACTAAACAATATGGATATTTCTGTTTACAATAAACTACCAGATTGTATTAAAATATAAAATTTATTTGAAAAAACTTTTTTTTCATAAATGAATATTTTGATGACAGGTAGTTATATATTTTTTCAGCCTTTCAAACATTAAAAGTCAAAATTTTAATTTGGTAACAAGTACATGAAGTTAGTAACTTGTATGAAAAAATGTGACAAATCGCGTTTTTTTCACAATAGTTTTCTATTCGAGTTTTTCATCCAAGTTTTCAATTCGAGAACTATATCTGAGATCTGGGACCGATTTCTATCACCGTGGACACAGGTCTTAGTGTTGAAGAGTGTAAAGGATATAAGAATAGGAAAATTTAGGAAAGATTAGTTGTTTGTTTAATGTATTAATGAGTTCATACTGTATGAAATTCAGCATATTATGGATTTTTATATAAATATACAGGGTGTTTCAGGACTAGTGTAACAAACTTTATCAGCTTATTCTTGAGTTCATTTTGAGCCAAAAATGTCATATGAATGTAGGTCCTATTCTTTCTAGTTACCAAAATACAAGAGGTTAAAGTTCCATAAATAACACGAAATTTTCTAATTTTTGTAATCAAGGTACTTTCGGAAAACAAGAGATTTACTGAAAAGTCACACCTTATTTGTTTTAATTAAAAATTGTTGTACTTTTGATTATATTTTTGTTTCTTAATGGATGGTTATAGTACTGCTGAATATGCAGATATGATTTTTATTTAAGGATTATGTAATGGTAATACCCGTTACGCGTCTAGAGAATACCAAGACAGATACCCAAAAAGACGCCAACCTTCCCATGTTGTTGTTATGTTATTCTGTGTTTAGAATTTATTTATTTGTTTATTTAATTGTGTCATTATGTATTTGGTTCTCTAAATTGTATTCGTTAATATTAATAAATAAAATTAATTAAGACAAATAAGGTATGACTTTTCAATAAAACTCTTGTTTTCCGAAAATACCTTGATTATAAATATTAGAAAATTTTGTGTTATTTGTAGAACTTCAACCTCTTGTATTTTGGTAACTAGAAGGAATATGACACATATTCATATGACATTTTTAACTCAAAATACCTCAGAAATAAACTGAAACACCCTGTATGTTATAATAGTTGAGGTTTTAAATATTCCATTTGAAAAATTGTAAATATTATTTAAATATTACTACCCCAGCACAGTCGAGTTTGATTTCCAATAATCGATATTAATTCAAAATACACCTAAACTAAAAGGTATAGAAATAGTTTCGTAAGTACCTACTAATATCAATATGCTTCCAGGCTTTAAGCAATAATTTACAGCATGTTTTTTGACTTTAAATTAATTTTGCCCCTAGTTGAGTTAGAAATTCCTATTACAATGAAATTACTCAGGAAACAGTATTTTTTAAAATATCTACCACTACCAGTATTAGTCTTTCAAATAAAAAAAATACAATAATAACAGTCTGCCCCCCCGTCTGGCTCAAATCGATGGCCACGTAATCATATCAGCTACCAATGTCACTCTGCTTTACATACGAATACACATTAGGCATGCATGTATTCACGTCTGGACACAGATTGATATCGCAGACGATGGCGGAGGTAATGGCGACGGGAGCACTCAGATTTCTCGATGTTCCACTCACATTCGATGATTTCGATGTGGTAGTTCTCGGTGAAGGGTTAAATAGCCGGACTTGTTGAATTTAAATGTGCAGTGATGGACGGACCACCGTGAAATGCAGGGTAGTGATGTCTTATCGCAATTTGTCTTTTTCAGAATCGGGGAATTAATGGTTTTTAGATTTGACCCTTCCTAGAAGAAGATCTGGATCACTTGATTGATTTGATATCTAGTCAATTTTGTTATGTTTTGTTTGTGGTATAGTTTGTATTACTTAGCATTGCAGCGAGTAGTATTACAGGATTTGTATAGAATATTTCTGTGACATGAATTCTGTATTTCACTATTCTGAGATGATTTTACTGTAAACTGATTTGTATGTCGTAAGCTCGTAAGTGACTGAAGACAGTAAATACTATAGAGTACAAAAGTTGAAACCTACAGTTTAAGATTAGATCCTGTTCACTCATTACATTATCACTGGCATGGTTAACAAATTCAGTAATCTTGATTAATTTTTTAGTCCACGACTTTATTAGTCACGGGTTGCTGAGCAACGAGTGATTAAATTATTTATAATATTTACCGTATTCACTTGTAAATTTATTATATTTCTTATTTCCGTAAAACATTCTTCTTACTCATTTAAACACAGTTCATATGATGTACTTCACGAAATATCACTAAAAATTGGCATATACTTTTATTGAATTTCTATATAATATAAACCCTAAAAAACTCACTGGTGCAGAGCGCATCATCATATCTCTTAAATTTGTCGAGATATAGCGGTTTTTGATGTTTTTCGAAGTGCAACTTTGAGGATCTGCAACTCAAAAATTACTCAAGATATCGAAAAATACTCCTCAGTTTTGTGTTATTCGTGCATATTATAGCAAAATAACAAATTTTTTTAAAATTGAAAATTTTGAATTTTTTTTTTCAAAATTTCGATCAACAATATCTCAAATACTAAACGAAATACGAACTTGCAACTATTGGATTCAGCTCATCGAAATACAAAAACCCTAAATATTTCAGAACATTCGGATGGTGGGTTGAAATTTTAGAGCAAAAAGTCTGAAAATGACCTTTCTCACCCCAAACGTCAAGGGGTACCCTTTGACGTTTTTCGCCAAAAATTTTCAAAATTTGCGAATTTGTAATAATATGCATGAAACGAACAGAACTGAGCCTATTTTTCAATATCTATAATAGATTTTGAGTTGCAGCCACTCAAAGTAGCATTTAGAAAAACATCGAAAATATCTATAAATTTAAGAGATATGACGATGCGCTCTACAGCGTTGAGTTTCTTAGGGTTTATATTATATAGAAATACAATAAAAGTATATGCCAATTTTTAGTGATATTTCATGAAATCTGAATTTGTGCATTACTTTCTTAATATGTATTTGTTGATTTAATTGACTCATTCGTGACTAAAGACTAGTTTTAGTTAACTATTAATTAACCTGTCAAAGTTCGTGGTGTATTTATAAATACACAAACGAAAATGTATTAATGTATACAAATCAAAAGTCCTTTCAAAATATACTGCATTTAAAACAGACGTTCATTATTCAAAAGCAAATCTTTTTGACATTGACACTGTCGGAAATAGAATGCACAAAGCCTTTGAATTACGATACAATTATAATGTTATTTAAAGTGAGATACGTGTATGATATGCATGATCTTAATGTATGCATACATGCATTCTTACGACTCTTTCAATTCAAATACGATTTCAATTCTTCAAATAAATATTCAAGTGATATTTATGCTGATATATGTGACAAGGTACAGCCAACAGTGGCACATTAAACTAATAGCTTTCATTATTATCGCTTCAAATATTTAGAGCAAGGGAAATAATTTGATTTTCCCCTAGGAAATACTATAATTACTTGGTGGATAAATTTCTATTAGTGAAAAATTACAGGTTTATTTCATAACTCACCGGAACAAGACCGGATATCAGTATTTCTATTTCCTTCACCTGTTTATGTTCCGGAGCTTTATGATACAAAGTGACATACACACAAAATTTCAAGCGTGAACACATGTAATATATAGCAGGTGCTTCCTATAGTAAACCACATTAGCTATATTTTCGATTGTTTCACCCTAAAACAAATTTTTTTCGGTTGTTTTGCGGCTTTCATTTCTATTTTAAGAGTTGTAATTAATTTTCGAGCCTGTGAAAATATACTTATTCGTACTTTAATTGTTGCTTTTATTTGTGGATGTAAAGTATGATAATCAGTATTATTTTTTTTGTGTCATTGTTACAGTCTGGTGACAATTTTTAATAGATATAATGGATTTTTATTCTTGTGGAACGATTGAAAGATATCATTGTTATTTTATTTCAATAGTTTACAATAAGAAATTCCCACTATTTTTACCTCCCTTACATAGGACAGTATTGTCATTTATGTACTTAAAATCTAATAACATCATGTTAAAATTACATATTTAGAATATGAATGTTTAATTGTTTAAGTTATGAGCTAGTATAGTATATTAACATATTCGTCTTGATCTCTTGACCCATCTTGAACCGGTACAGGAAAAATAGGCTTAGAGCTGGCACATAATAGAATGTAGCCATAACTACATCCACGGAGCAAACAACAACCATAATCCAAAATTAAAACGTGCATACGAACATACCTTTAATTGTGCTGGATAATAATTGTTTCGGTCCCTAACCCAAATTATAAAGTTGATCAAATTTCATTTCTTTACAATCTGCAGTTTAGAAAAGTCTATAGGAGCACAATCGAATATTAATCTTGTTATTCACCTAATATTAATTGGGTCACGTTTTCATTTAAACTATTTTTCACTAAACTACTTTACACTGCAGGCATGACTGGCTGCAGGTATAAACAATAAAACGTCAAATTGTACTGTTCTACCGGCGATACCGGTAAGGCAGGAATTCTATGTTATCGACTGATATTAAAAACTACCTTCTAATTATGATCCGGAATATGAATCTAAGAGAATATATTTCGTTTGTAGTTGTGTTCACTCCTTTATAAACCAGTTCATTCCGTTTTTAAAACTGTAATACCCAATACTTTTAACGTAAATTTATTTGTCTTTCATAAAACCTACTATATGATAATTGCGATTATTTTGTATTAAAATACTTATCAAATTACCATATGCCCAGGTGCTTATTATATTATTTAGTTTACAATTGAATTTTTAAAATTTTTTATTTATTTATTTAATTATTTTTAAAATAATTGTATTATAAAACAATACGGCGGTGATTTTGTGAACTATTATCTCTTTTTAATTATAATCAGTTGGCAACACTACTCCCACGCCTCCCACGCTGTAGATGACAGTTCAATAATTGATAATGGAGATTTATGTTGTGATTATCTTTGTTGTGTTGTGTTGAGTGTACTTATAGTGAATTAAATATTACGAAAAGGTAAGATAATGTTTTATTTTATAATCAGTATTATTTATTTGTTCAACAAATGCCAATTTATTGCATTGAGACTAAATATTTTAATTCGACATAAACAAACAATATCGAATTGAATATTTGAGAGCAATGTTAACTACTTCACATTACAATTTACTTCAATTTGATTTCCATGACTTACAATTATGATTGTACCATTAGCTGAAATATAAGATTTATTTTTGTATCATTTTCATTAGTGAATTATTATGCTATGTATATTAGTTATAGGTTATACGTAGTACTGTTTTAAATAAAATGCAACATAAATATTTCGTAACTTAATGAGGACCGTGGTTATGATTTTGTTATGGTACGTGTTTTCTCTGTCTGTTTGCATTTGTTCCAAATTCTCTCCAGATAAAATCAAAACACCTCTAAACACTGTCCTACCACAATCACGCAAACACCCTATTGAAGTACCTGCTCGCTACTTTGATTCCCAGATGAGGCCAGACAGATTATACCCTCGGCCTGGGCCAGCGAGTGGATAGTGCACAGTGCAGTGTACAGTTACCCCGTTAGCTTGCTCGTAATGTTCCCATCGACGACAGGTGACGCCGGTAGTTCCCACGGGCTCGGACGATCGGTCGTCGGTGTGGTTGGGTTCCCATCGGAGGGATATGTCATTGTGGGTTGTGTTTGTACTGACCGTTAAGGCAAATTGGGGCTGTTTGAGGTTAGGTGGATGTACTTATCATTCTGAAGGATTATCGATAATTAATTTGTCTCTTTCTACGCGTTAAATCATTTTTATTTTCTTATAAATAGCAGAAGGAAATATAGGATAATGATTTCCTTTATGACGCCCGTGTGGATGGATGAATGTATGTGTGCAATAATTCATGAACAAGAAAAGATACAATCACGAAACAACAAACAATTTACGAACAAGAATTATTTTTGCTACGACCACTTAGAAATCTGCTCATTGTATGTTTGATGTTGCTAGGAATATGAGGTACATCGTGCGAAATGAATTTGTTTTTTGAGTATATCAATACAGGTCAGCTCATTTAAGTATAGGAGCCATTGCTAGGATACTTATTTAGAATTGTCAAATATTGGAATGGTAAAAGCGAGACAATTTATTGAATTAATATTAAATGATTTAGGAATTAATAACATGGTCGTAGAAAAAGTGTAGTGTACAACACGCATGGAATGTCCATTTCATACTCGTATGATTTTGCAGTATGAACAACTCGTATTACAAAAAAAGTTATTGTAACAGTATTTGTTCAATATACTATTTTGTCAAGTTCATAGCCAATAGTAATGGATAAAAAATTCTAGGTTTCACGATAAAATAAATTTAGTATATGATATTTTATCCAACACCTCTCAATAAATGCTCTATAAATATGGCGATTTTAAACAAGCAAAGTAACAGATTACCCACTAGTGGGAATAATTTTGAGGAAAGTCACTAGTGAATATTTTTTTATTTATAACAATAATAATAACACACACCACTTCGATTGACATTTTCGTCTACGTATGCTAAAATTTCTCTCGCGTGTAATTCCTTACTTTGCCCACTTGTAAAGTAAATAACTATTATTATTTGTTTTCCTACTAACTCAAATATGGATATTTGAATCTTATTATTTTGACGTTATGTAAATTTAGCAAAATTATTTTACAATTAATTTGAGGTTAAGAAGTACATCTGCTATCTACATACGATGAAGTTTTTCTTTTCAAGTGATTTTAAAATGTCATTTTTAAGAAAAAGTACCACATATTCTTTTTGACGATTCATCTATCTATCGTACACTTACTTCATTGTGCGAGAGAGAAAACTTAAAATCTTGAAAAGATAAACTTCATCATATGATGCACTACTCGTGACAAGGTTTCCCAAATTGCACTTTTCGTAAAATATTCCCACGTTGCATTTTGTACATGTCAATATTTTATACCACTCTGGCCCTCAATATAATTTTAATACTTTTACAACTTAACAAATTTCACCCATGTGTTCACCAGATTTCCTAACTCGCAAATAATTCTCAATATTTAGATTCATTCATCTTTACAAGTTTCAAATCCTCAAATCCTAAAAGCACCAATAAAACAATTATTCAAACATCCCTTGCTGTTCATCTGTTAACCATCTGAACACTTGTAAAATACCTTCAAGAAAACAAAATTCCCTATAATCCGCACGTGAATCCAATAACCCACCATTCCTACGTGGCGGAAACGAAAGAAACAGGTCTTCACAGGTCTTCGTCTTCACCTGTGAGACAGTGGAACATCTGATGAACATCTTGGTGCGTCTAGACATCAAGGTGGCTTTGACTACGACGGTGGGAATGGGAATTCCTGCGTAACTGTACACTTTGTCGTGTTTTGTTTGTGTCTACTGCATGTCATAAAGGGCGTATCGGGACTCATCTTCTTCAGGGTCAGGGTGGTTTTATTGTTTAGTGATGGCCTGATGCGGATGGTTCATTGAGAAATGGTGAATTTACATTTAGATCGGTTAGGTGATGAGATATTTTTAACAGGGTTGTAAAGATGAAGAGGAATCTATGGTATTTTGGTTGATGGGAAAACAAAATGAAAATATTGAATTACTTGTAAGATTGAGGACATTATGCGTGATTACCAAATAGTAGTTTAATTAAATTCTGATAACAAATATTGAAGCACTAGGAGCTTTGTAAACCCATAATATTTCCCAAGAGAATTATTTTAGCTTTGTTGAAGTTTTTTGTAATATTTAACTAAATTGATTCAAATATAAGTATCGTAAATTGTATTATATTATTTATTATTATTCTCGCCCTGTGGTTTAGAATCTACAAATATTATTTACTTAGTTTGAAGTCAAAATGATTATCATTATTCCTTTGACATACTACACTCCGGTCTCTTCGGTGTCCAGGTCGTACAATAGAACATTTTCTTTTTTTATTTCTAATCTAACTTCTCTTCCACATATTCTGAAGCATCTTTCACTCGCCCGGTAATCAATATTTATTGTTTTTCTCTTCATTTCCACATCTGAAACTCGAATTTAATTGTTTTAGTTTAGGATATATCCTGATATTAATTGCATTTGTTTTGTATTGATTTAGATCTTTTATCCAACACCTCTCAATAAATGCTCTATTACTATGGGGATTTTAAACAAACAAAGTAGCAGATTACCCACTGGTGGGTATAATTTTTAGAAAAGCCACTAGTGAGTATTTTTGTATTTGTAACAATAATACCCTTGGTATAGCTTGTACAAATTTCCGTGGCGATTGACTTGACTTGCTAATGGGATAAGCCAGCCCTAGCCAGCGGGGTGCAAGTTTGTCTGATGTTCAGGAGTGGATTATTATAATTTTTGGCTTAGATGCTTCAATCTCCGAAATTTTTAATACGATTATCTTTTCAATTGTTTCCCCGAAAACTGTTAAGTAAGATAATTTTATAGAAATATACCTTCAGAAAACGACATTTAAAATTCATTTTATTAAAATTTTTCATATTTTGATATTACTTGTGTCTGTTTGTGTAAAACTCATTTGAAAATATTATCCAGTACAACCCTGTAAAGTAGTCCCTCATAAATTTCTTTAATCCTCTTTTGGAATACCTGCTGAGAAACACTAATGGAATCAATCGCCACGGAAATTTGTACAAGCTATAACTACTTCGATTTATGTATAAAATTTCAAAATTTTCATATCCAGCCATTTTCTTTTGTGATAAAAGTACTGTTAGACTCTGAATGGATTCAAATTAAACTCAATTATGTTAATTTCTAAATAATGTTGATTCTAATTACTAATCGTAATTGATAATTAAGTAGCTCTGACCTCAGATTTATGAATCCAATGGATTTAAAAATACTTAATTCTGTACCTAGTATTTATTTGTAGAATTGTAGGTGCATTCTCAGAAAATAATTTATTTATGAAGCTAGAAAGAATGCGGAATAACAACTTATCTTCAATTTTTATTAATTATGAATATTTGGAATAATTTACTCAAGATTTACAGTAAACGTAATTAATTATTGCAAAGCTAAAATTGTTGGTGGAATGCATTAAAATTCAAAAAGATAAAGCGCAAATTCACATTCCAATTCTAAAATACATTAAAACAGTAATTTGCCATTAAACTTTAAAGGAAGTCAGTTCATTCCATTTCGCACAAACACAAATCCATCTACATTTAATACATTTAACATGTATTTACAACCAAGTATTCATTTCTTCCTCATAAACACACATAGCTTACGCTAATTTACTTTCCACAATAAACAATGTCCCATAATATACCATACAGTGTAGTGCGTTTCTCTCTCTGTGAAATTCACTTGACTTGACACCCTTTTCAACATGATTCGCCCTTAATTTTAGTTGTAGAGGCTGCATTTAGGTAATACAATGTTAATTTCGTTTTGTGGCCGGTACAAATATTCACTATTTTTACGACGAAGTGTGTGATGATTTTTTCGTCCAAAATCTGAGAATAGGGTCATACACCTTTTTCATTTTATTTATTTCTGTAAGTTTGAGTAAAATTATAAATATAGATACTTATTTTAATATTAAAAGGCATTTATTTATTAAGATACGATTTTTTGAAATTGGCATCCCATTTCAAATTTTTCGCTTGTGACGTCATCTTGTAATTCTACGAAACACGCTCTACTGCACCAACTGTCAAGTTAACTGTGTCTGTCATTGTTATTTACTGAGAGGTTTTTAATAATATAGTTTATTCACATTACCTGGGCAAAATAATATAACATATACCGTGTGTCCCACGTAAAGGTTGGCATAGGCAAATAACATGTAAAATCAGTTTTTTGTAAATAAAAAGTGTCCGGCAAAAAATTATGCATCCAAATTTTATATCACAATACTGCCAATATCCCTACATCATATTTAATACAGATTACTTTATTTTGATACCGCAATTTAATGAAATAAATAATAATAATTCCTAATTTTCGCCTACTCTTTTTATTGCTGCTGACGTATAGTGCCTGCAATTTGTTTTAAATATTTTAATCTGTCACTGTCAATTTCTGGCGATGGAAATTATTCAGCGTTCATTCCTGTAGTGTATTCAGATATTTGTCTTGCACTGCGCCCCCCATAATACATTCTAATAATATTTACACGGTTCTCGACATTTAGTGTATTCTTGATGACAGTGACAGATTAAAATATTTAAAACAAATTGCACGCACTATACGTCAGCAGCAATAAAAAGAGTAGGCGAAAATTAGGAATTATTATTATTTATTTCATTAAATTGCGGTATCAAAATAAAGTAATCTGTATTAAATATGATGTAGGGATATTGGCAGTATTGTGATATAAAATTTGGATGCATAATTTTTTGCCGGACACTTTTTATTTACAAAAAACTGATTTTACATGTTATTTGCCTATGCCAACCTTTACGTGGGACACACGGTATAATAAACATAAGTTTAATTTGGAAATCGTTGTTAACTGCAACATATGACTTAAGATGATAGGTGTGATAATGAGACTACCGACATTACCGATAAGCGACAAAATATAGTACATCAAAGCATTTTTATTTTAACACATCCTAAACTCTTTGTCTAAAAACATTATAATTACCGAATACCTAATTTAATTTATCGGAGTGTTCATTTTAATAATAATAATTAATTATTACAACCCTGAAAAGCAAATTATTATTTGTTATCAACACCTCTTTTGCCTTGCGTGATGACGTCACGATTTTGCAACCGCGAAACTTCATAAAGGAAATTATGAATGAAAAGTTAAAAAATTATATGAAATATTGAATAATATGTGACTGAAATGATCTAAATTTTTCTAATTTTTTTTTAAGTGTATGACCCCATTATCAGTACAAATGTATTCTCGTCCTTGTTATTTTGGTAAATTCTTTGGGTAATAAATTTGATAATGCTCCTTTTCAGGTGAATGTAATATCGTGAAAAACAGAGTGTATCGTGCGTAGTCCTGGTGAACATGTGTGTGTCATTTGTTTCAGGTGCAGCCATTGTTGCGGAAACGCCCACTGGGTACGACGGTGGCGCCCTGGTGTCCAAGGCCCGAAGCAGCCGGGTTCAGGTTAGTGCTAGGTTAGATGCGAGAGTGTAACACCTACACCGATCTGCCTATGAGCCTTACGGTTCTGTGTTTGTTATTTATACACGAGCTCATATGTGATTGTGTTCTACACTGTTGTGTTTAAAATGTTCGTACACATTAGTAACCGGCCCACGTGCCGCGGTCGGTATAGCGCGCACAGACGTTCTCAAACTCTTTACACTTATGAATGCTCCTTCCTTATCTAGGAATTATAGAAGAAGATTCCAGCTACTAGCTATAAAATGAGTTAATTATTTTTGCTGAAAATTTATTTTTTGGAAATTGGGAGTAAAAGTTGGTTCCTAGACAACATAATATAGATATAAATGTCACATATTATCCCTAAAGGAATAATGTATTTTTATTTGAAATCGACACTACAGTGCTCAAAAATCGTCACTAAAGTAACCCATTATACGACGTTTTTGAGCAATCCAGTGTTGGCAACCGTTAAATAATTATTGTACAATTAGAATAATTTTGGCAGATATATTGACGTACTATAGTAAATTTGGACGTAACATTAAACAAAATTTGCAAGAAGAAATAACTAATTAATTGCGATGACGAAATTGAGGAAAAAACTTATAAATTTAAGTGTTATTCACTTCTTGAGGTTGGCAACACTGACTGTCAGTTTCAATTAACAACTGACAGATGCATAAACTTAACCTATATTGCATTTTTTTTACAGTTTTTTCAAATTTTAGAATTCAAATAAAACTTAATATGTACCTCGGCACTGAAGTTCCTTTTTATCACTCACATGGTTTATTACGGGCCTCGGCAACTAAATTCCATATTCGTGATACAAAAATTGAACTTCAGTGCCTTGATACATAAATAACTATTACTTGATAATCAGAATTTATTTCCAGATGTGCGAACACGTTTAGATATTTACTTAAATCAATATTATTATCCTTAACAATCATGGAGTAGAGGACTTATGTAACATTTTTGCGCTGAAATACGTATACCAGCATAATTATTTCAGTACATGTATTCACTTTATCAATGGCAGCGTTAACTTCTGCTGTTAACATGTCATTTCGAATCACTTTTTGACCGATTTAATAAAAATTGACATGTTTATTGATCAATATTATAGTTTATTGTCTTTCAGGACATATTCATTCCAAAGCTACCTACTTAAAAGAGCAATTGAAAGCCGGTAAAACATACAATTTTTATTCCTCGATAACTTCATAATTTTAAACAATTTAGGACAATGTCATTATATATATGATAGAAAAATTAAATCATTAGAGTTTCTAGATTGCTCTAAGCTATAAAAAACGTTATAGTTTCAATGGAGCGACAGCCTTCCGATACCTGTTTGAAGAATACATTCATAGCATCCGATTTTTTTGAAATTTATAGTATTTTTATCTTACGACATAAAACGTTATAATATTCCGGGAAGAGAGTTGTTCCGAGTCATCTAAACAATCTCAGCAATGTGTAAAATTCTTTCATTCTCCACATAACATTCCGCGCTAATCAGTCGTGTGCCGCGATTCATTCGTAGCTCGGCAGTTTGTAGTACATTCCCGTCTTCCACTTCAGCTATTTCCTTTATCTAAATTATCTTTGTCGCTCAACGAACAAGCTCATTCATCTATGTAAAATCCACTCACACAGTACACACAACACAGGAAGAAAGAAGAAGTGAATTTGTTTTTATAGATGGATTCATGGACAATTACTATTTCCTATAAAATCTTCTTTGCACTGGGCGGTGGATCATGGGAGACTCAGTTCGACTCCCACAGCTTACAATTTCTCCACTTTTAAATTTATTCTCGTTGTTCCCCTTCTTCTAACATCATGTACGAGTGTTATATACCGTGATAAAATGGGTAAATGATTTGATAATACGAATTTCTCATCAGAAAAATTCAAATGATACCTAACTGGAAAGAAACTATAACAAAAACAGTTGACGATCGCTCGAAAGTAATTCTTGATATTTTAATCTATTATAAAAACAATTGACGATCGTTGACAATTTAATTTCTGGGAAAACAACATCGGAGATCGTCTAAAATTAATTGACATTTGAATTCAAGTCTTCTTCATAAGACATTCAAAATATATTAATAAATATAATTTTCTACATCCGGTTTTGCAGTTATGACGAAAATCTGATTAATTCTTCTCACTGCCATGAAACTTATAATTACGAAGTTTCGATGCTCTATCTTTTCTCTGTGGTAACGCATTGGACTGTGGATCGTGAGATCCTCAGTTCGAATCCCACATCCGACAATTGTCAATTTAAATTTACCCCTGTGGTTCCCCCTCTACTGACAAAATTGGGTGGAATGAATTGACGGCTGGTAACCGCATTTCATGCGCAAAAATATATCACCTACCGAGATCTGCGTAAGCAGAGTGCCACACCCGTAATGGTAAAAGGCGTGATGATATATTTATTTATTTTTATCTTTTCTCGTTCGTTATACAAATAGAGCATGCTATCACACTTTCATCCATTCATCCACACAGACCTCATTGAGAATATGCCAAATCAAATTCAGGGAACCTGAAAACATGTATTTTCGCAATATGCTCGTAATAGACTTATTTATGATTGCTATATTTCCTTATCACTAATAAGGTATGCAATACAATTTTGTCCTAGTATTTGCTAAAATATCAAAGATCTCACAGATCTAGTTGAATTTCTGCAAAGTTTTGGATGCCCTGTCCGCTGCAGCAAGTCTAGACGCCATCCAGTTTCCATAGATACGTATCACATATTCGATTTTTCCTCATATCTACTTACCTGTCTTCTAGCAGCTCTGCATACTGCACACTATCTTGTAACACACTCCGATGCAATCCACAAACTGTTATGATCTCGTAGTCGGATAAATAAGTGCGACCCGAACAATTACAGTTTGTATTTTCAGCTAATTTGAGTCCACACATTCTGTAAGCCCGATTCAGTGTTATTATTATGTTCTTGATGGTTTATTTGCGTGTTTCTGTCCGGGTAATGTCTCTATATACGTCAGGAATTTAATTTTTTATGTTGGTATTGCTGCAAGGCGCGGAGTTCTTGATTTATGACAGAAGTTGGATGTGGGAGATTTCTTATTTAGGAGGTAATAACTAAATTAATTCTAAATAAATTTTTATTAATATATTTTATTTTTTGTTCATTGCTGTGCAGATAAATATAAAAAAATATTGATTCAAATTATAATAAATCAGTACATAGAAGTTGAAAAATATGACATTGCCAAAATTGTTTGATAGACTTTTCTTCGGTTAATTATGGTTGGACTAAGAAATATTGACACATATAAGTTTTATTAATGTCCAACGAGGAACTACAGTTTTTTATTTGTTCAATTATTTATAAATATATCTGGTACAAGAGTTATGAAAATGTCTTACAACTTTCGTTAACCTAGTCTGAAAAAAATGTTCTTTTTTAAATTTTAGCACACCAAAAATACTTAGTTTTTTTGGTTTCATTTTCCCAATAATGTATCACGTTGGTAAAATTACTTTGGCAAATATCGGTTGTAGGATTTGAATTCAGGATCTCTTGATTAAAAATTCATAAAAGTTTTCGAATATTTGATGACGATCTTTTAGGATTATGAAACATATACCAGCCGTTGATTTTTTAGCAAGATGTAAAATGTTTTTTATTCTTTAAAAAAAAATCAAATAACATCATAGACGTTTTCGTCTGGCACTGGTTACTTACCGGTTACGTGTTTGGTTGGTTTCAAACAATGGCGTTACACTGACCGAACGGTTACTGAAAACGTGCGGTTGATTTTGACATTAATCAAATTTGACAAAAAACATGAAAAGTATGACAGTGTACTTGTTTGAAATCATAACAAGTGAAACTCAACCAATTAGAATACTAACCGTTGGACGAACCAAACTCGTGAGCATAGGCGATTTCGACTGGCACTGGTTACTTGCCGGTTACGTGTTTGGTTGGTTTCAAACAATGGCGTCACACTGACCGAACGGTTACTGAAAATTTGCAGTAGATTTTGACGTTAATCAATTTTGACAAAAAACATGAAAAGTATGACACTGTACTTGTTTGAAATCATAACACGTGAAATTCAAACAATCAGAATACTAAGCGTTGGACGAACCGAGCTCTCGAGCATGTTACTGATTTGACATACCAAAACTTTCAGCGTTTACATAGGACGTCATAAAAGTGCCAATCGAAATCAATTGGTTACTCTATTTACTAACCATTCTTGTGACCAAGTACTAACCGGTGCCAGTCGAAATCACCTAATGTTAGTGCGAGAACCATATTGGTAAAATTACTATGGCAACTATCGGTTGTAGGATTTGAATTGAGGATCTGTTGATCACAATTCATAAAAGTTTACGAATATTTGATTGATTTACAATTATAAAACATATATCAGCCGTTGATTTTGTAGCAAGATGTAATAGTATATTCTACAACAAGTAATGGAATGGCACATATTCCACGCGAGCAAAAAGTTTGTAGCCCGAGCCAAAGGCGAGGGCTACGGTTTGCGAGCGTGGGATAGGCCATTCCGTTACATGTTGTAGACTATACTTTCTATAAAAAGGTTTTGGAAATTATACAAAAATACAAATATAAAACTGTTGAAAACGTCAAACTCAAATAAATCAAATTAAAACAAACAGACGTAACCATAGTACCTGAATCAAGATACTTCATATGTCACGCTAATAAGCGGTTCTGATTCGACGAAAATATTCCATACGCAGCGTATAGAATGTTAGTGATTCCATAACAATTTTTAGTACTGGAATGTCCAGTTTTCAAAACAGTGTTATAGAAAATGTTTTTTCGGATACTATTTTTTTTATCCTTTTTTGAAAAAAGTCTAAACATCAATTCTAGTGCCTTACGTTTTCGGGAATACGTGTTTTCTGTCAAATTTGATTAATGTGAAAATATATCGTCGTATTCAGTAACCGTTCTGTGAGTGTGACATCATTATTTGAAACCTACCAAATACGTAACCGGGAAGTAACCAGTGCCAGTCGAAATCGCCTCAAGCTTGTTTTAAAGTGACAATCCATAGCCAACAATGCGTACAGATGCATTTTTTCTTTAGTCTTAATTACTTGTATCACCAAACTATTTCATTAAGGTAAATACCTCCAAGATAACTTGCATAAACAGAAATATAGGTCAAAGACAGATAAAACAATTAAAATATCAGGTGTAATTAATCTTGTGCTATTTCCTCGTGGCTCATCTTCGCTGCGACCGGTGAAGAATGATGAGATGAGTTGAGAAATAACCGTTTTTTCCCGGGTATTTAATATACAGTTATTAAGAAACCGCCAGAGGTTCTAATCACATTCTAACCGCCGTTGCACCCTCCGGGCGAGATCACACAAAACCGCACGCAGCTCATCTCACCTCATACACTTCTCATCTCGTAGCATCGCATATCTTGCACTCGCATTACCCGCATTTCAACGAGTTTAACACTCGAACATTCCTTGGAAATCTTATTATATACATTCAAATTGACTGTGGCATCTATTTAGTTAATTGTAGGTAATACTAACTAGAATTTTGATGCTCTTGGCTGATTCATGTCAACGGTCTCTTCAAAAAGATTCAAGAAATCATTTCTAGAATTTATCTGTTGTAACGTTAGACAAAACGAAAAATCGGTGTAAGTAAACTAAATGTTTGTCAATACGCCCAATATTCGCAATATTCTCAGATGTTAATAAGGTTTGAAGTTACAGTGAATAGATGATTTTTAATTGCGTATAGAATACTGTGGATCATAAAATCCTTAATAAGGACTGTTTTTGATTGGATAATGGATGACAAAAGAAATTCTTGGACATCAGCCAATACTCTGCTAGTTTCAACGACACACGTTTCTTCTTCAGGAATTGAATTTTAAATAATTATGCACTTTGTTTAACTATATTTTTCTAATTTATTAATTTATTTATATTCTTAATTATTGACAAGGAGATTCATCTGTCTTTGTTTTTTATATTTATGTTTCTAAAATGTTCTGTAACAGCTATTGAAAATTCACCTCCTGAAGAAAAAGCGCGTGTCGTTGAAACTAGTAAAGGTTGATTATTTTAAAATAAATAATGGTTGATGTCCATGAATTTCTTTTGGAATTCTAGCTGCATATCTCTTTCCTTTCCTCAATACCTTTGGGAGACACGAGTTGTCGACTGGTAATCGGTCTTCACGTGTACGAATATATCAATTATTGAGGTCTGGGGTATATTTGATTTCATTTATGTAAAATATGGAGAACTTTACAATAATTCATAATATGTATTAGTAGACAGAAATACATTACACATCTTTATTTCTTTTAAATTTAAGTGACGACTCAGATTAAAATAACTTTCTAACATTTTTGATTAATGTTTGTTTTAATTGTGAAACCCATATTTTTGGTTATAAATTAAAATTTGCGAGAATTGAACTCACGGTCTATCACATATGAGGTGTAATATTTCTTAAGTCAAACATTCGTTTAAGCTTTTAATACAACTTGCTCCAATACAATTACAAGTCAAGGAGACAAAAATATACGTGATTATAGAAAAAATGTACTTACGATAAAAAATTTAATAAATAAAAAATATTATAAATAACAGACGTGGACCATCATAATAGATTACTTATCAAACAGTACATCAAAAAACGCCTATCCCTCTATGAAATGTACTTTTAATTATGACATAACAAAAAATAACATTTTTCATACTTTGTTTCTTTTCAAGAACTTTAAATGAATATATCAAAATCAATATTTCTTTATCGTATTGTAAATACTAAATGATGCTAGTAAGAGAAAAAATATTTCAAATAGAAATTGTAGATAAAAACATTTAATATATTGCCATAAAACCATTATTTCCTGAAATATTAAAAAATAATCCGAAGGGGATTCAAGTAAACGACCACTTCCGGTCATTGGATTATCATCACTAGTCAAAGCTCTTTCTAAGGAAATACAAATGAAAATACAAAATTTTCAATTTTTGAGAAACGTAACTTCATAGATCATATCCATCCACACACTTACACACAGACATAATTGGACCCCAAAACGTGCTTAGCTATTAAAAACTCACTACCGAATTTTTAGCATGATTCGTATAAAGAGAGGTAAATACGAACGTTATCTAAAACGAGTTGTTTTAATTATAAAATTTTGATTATCATTTTAGGTGCACTTTTAAAATTAAAATATTATTATAATTTTAATTTATTTTGCAAATACTAATTTTGTACAAACCACTGAATTGGGTATTTATTCCAATTTAATATTGAGGACTATTAAAAATTAGTTGATTAAATTCTCATTTAAATGGAGTTGTATAGAATAAATACAAATTTATTGCATTAACAGTTAGATATCTGCGATTGTAATAATATAACAACTAAATTATAATAACAGCTACTAAATATTTCCTCCTTCACTGAAAATAATCTCAAGCCAATCTCGCGTATAAAATGCTTGAAACGTATTAATCGATCCAGAGGTTTTATTTCTATTTCATCAGAGGTTGAAATAGATCCATCCAACCTGTAATTATATCCGATAACATCAGTAAACAGGAAACAGAACAAAACACAAACCGATCTCTTGTATCCGCGTCTCGTTGGTCACCAGTTGCACAAATCGACGAATAAAACTATAATTTTAAAGAAAAGAAAACGAAACGGGAATCTTGGCTACGTCAGCGTGGTCTCGATTAAACCGAAACAAATGAACGGGGCGCGTGCCAAGGGCTGTTTGCGCACGCGCGTGCAATCAATTATCCCGCTGCTCAATAATTAAAACATCTGAGCGTAATGAGCTGAACGTGACTCAACTTTTTGTGGTAACAATTGCATCTCGTGCCCAGGGCGACTGGATGTCGGACTATTATTTGTCCGTATGTTTTCTGAGCTATGATCCAGCGATTTTCGGTCGGTACAACATGTGTTGTACGGTTAATGAAAAGTGGAAATTGTATAAAAACTCCCAGGTTTAATTGATGATAGCCCTGTGGCCAGGTTATTAATTTTTTGCTCGAGTTATTTTTGAATAATTTTTAGTAACGAACTATTTTTTATTACCGAACAGTTAGGATGAGAAATAATGTTGAACTTGAAACTAGATAATAATTAATTATGTTTGTAATTATGAGTAATGAACACTTTAACTTGTAATAATGCTGACTTTTCTGCCGTTCTTTCATAATTATTTATATAATGAAATATCATTACATTATAAATTACTAAAAATGAACGTTGTTGTAGGAATTATACAGTTTATTAAAATTTAATCACACATCAACGTTTCGACTTCAATTAAATCAGGGTGCTAAATTAAATATACGAAAAAGGACACAACATTAAACAAGTAATATATACATAATCAAAGACCCTTACATGTATGTATAATTTAAACATGAATAAACTCATTGCTGTAGTACGCATCGTAATATGTCTTATATTTATCGAAATATGGCGATTTGTAATATTTTTCAAAATACGGAAATTTCCCCAAATATGACTTAAAATTGTAAATTTTTTTTATTACATTTCTTTATAATATTCGCACCAGGAAACCCATTGCAGCAGAGCGCATCGTCATATCTCTAATATTTTTCGAGATATGACGATTTTTTATATTTTCCAAAGAGCAACTTTGAGGGGCTGTAACTCGAAAACTATACAAGATATCTAAAAATATCTCCAGTTTTGTGTTTTTCGTGCCATTTATAATAAATTAGTAAATTTTGAAAATTTTGAAATTTTTTTGAATTTTTTTTCAAAATTTCGATTGGAGATATCTCGACAAATATAAAAGATACAGACTTGCAGTGTTCACCAATCGATTCAGCTCGACGAAATACATAAACCCTGAAATTTTCAGAAAATTCGGACTACCGGTTGAAATGTTAGAGCAAAAAGTCGGAAAATGGCCAAATTCAGGCCAAACGTCAAGGGGTACCTATTGACTTTTGGGACAAAAAACGCCATTTTCAGGCTTTTTGCTCTAACTTTTCATCCCGTAAAGCGATTTTTATGAAACTTTGCATACTTATGTATTTCGACGAGCTGAATCGATTGGTGAACACTGCTAATCTGTATCTTTAATATTTGTCGAGTTATCGCCGATCGAAATTTTGAATAAAAATACAAAAAAAATTCAAAATTTTTAAAATTTGTTAATTTGTTATATAAGGCACCGGAAACGCTAAACTGAAGAGAATTTTTAGATATCTAGTGTAGTTTTTGAGTTACAGGCCCTTAAAGTTGCACTTCGAAAAATACAAAAAATCGACGTATCTCGAAAAATATTAGAGATATGACGATGCGCTCTGCTACAATGGGTTTCTTAGCGCTTATATTATAAAGAAATGTAATAAAAAAATATTGCAATTTTAAGTGAGGATATTGGTTGGTTTCAATTTTTTCTATAGGTATGTGAATCTGTATTGAATGATAAATAATTACAGTTTCTGTTATTTGTTTGTTCCCTTAGCAACTAAAATTAATTTATTAAACATATGCCCAGTAAAGTTCCTCTTCCGGTTGTTTAATTTCATTCAAAACCAACTCAGCTCTGCATTTTTTCATAAAACATAAATTCCAAGTTTCGTTCACATATCTTGTCTAGTTCATGAGATATTGCGCATCCATTCATCCTCACACACAGACATAATTGAGAAATTGGTCTTAACGGATTCAGTAGACGTCAAAATATGTATTTCCGCAAAAATTTCGTCAGCGATTTTTTTCGTGATTCCAATACTTCCTTATACTTTGTATAAGAAAGTAAAAATACAAATGCAAAACTGTTGAAAACGTCAAAATCAAATAAATAAAATTAAAACAAAGAGGCGTAACCACAGCAACCCAACTAAAATACTTTTATAATATGGCGTTAATATGCGGCTCAGATTCTTTAAATTTATACCATACGGCACGTATGGAATGATAGTTGTTCCAATACAATTTTTAGTTGTAGAATATGTAATTTCCAAAACAGTGTTGTAGAAACAATATTCTGTAATAGTTTAAATTTCAAACTTCTTACCAAGGAGATTTTGTCTGGAACCCCATGAATTGGGTTTATTCAGGATTCCTAGAGTCATTTTTAGTTTGACGAGCAGTTGCCGACTAGAGTTTTATCAATGAAATTGACTATAAGGTGATAATAATAATATAGTATATACTTTTATTCCAGTAATAAATATTCACACTGTATAGTAGTTATAGGCAACACATATAATAATCTCTCTTGTATAAGCAACTTATCTATATAATATATGTGTCTAAAATCTATTATTTTATTTCAATTACACATTTCTCTCCAGCAGTATTCCACGTGGCCTGAAACCTAGCTCACAACCAGCTTAGCGGAGATTAGGATAAAATATTAGCTGAGATAATCTCAAGGAACGAGATTCTAACCGAAGCACGAGGCAAACGTTTTTAATATCCGCGGAGTTGTCGTATCGGTGGCCGACATCGAGAAGTAAAGTGTCCGCGCTTCAGATCGAAATCAGAACTTGAACTCGGGATTATTTATGGTGTTATTCTGTCCGAGAAACTATAATTAAAGAAATGATTGAGACAGCAGGAAATTTTATGCGAGCTGTGTTTGTTTAGAAATTAATCGATGGGGTTTGGAATTCTCATGTTTTGTTGCTTTCTTTCAAGACGCGATTATAAAAAGAAACTTAATTCAACTTTAACACAGATATTTGGGTTTTATTTTTTTGGGTCGCTCTAGAATTTCAGGGTTCAATCTTATAAAGATACTACTTTAATATATAATTTCAAGTATAAATTTTAACTACTTGACGGTTAATCTGTTATTATACTCTCTTATGAGATTGCTATGTAAAAATTACAATTGCTTGTCTATTTGTCAGTAAAAGTAACGTTCTTATTTTCATCTAACTATATTTTATTATATTATAATGTATTTATTGTATTAAATTCTGACGTAGAGATTTATCTATGTTGTTGTTCATATTTATTTATTTATTCAAATTTTAACATGTTTTGTTTTAATCAATAGTTGTATCACGAGTGCTAAGAATTTAATTGATTAAATTTGACATGTCTAGCTTATGCAAAAAAAAATTGCTTAAAAAGTGTTTGAGTACATAATAATTTGAAAAAATCCCGAGACCGCAGGTCGAAGGGTTTTATCTTAAATTATTATGTACGATAACACTTTTTTAAAAGCAAAATTTTGTAAATAAGCTAGACATCAAATTTAATCGATTTAATTCTTTAGCACGAGGGGTATATGTCAAGATTATTTCATGAATTCATAGCATAAACTTTAATACCTGCCGAAGAAATTATATTAAAACGTTGATTTTGACACATTTTCACATAAATAAATTGGTACACAAAAGGCAACATAAAATTTTTTCTACAATCGTTGCACAATATCGACATTGTTATTCCATTTTTGGTTAGGAAATGTTCAAAATTGTCGCTCTAGGGCGACAAAGTGACATATTGTCGCACTAGCGCGACAAAAACAAAACAAAAATAAATTAGGTAAAAGAAGTAAATGATGCATTGGATTTTTCTGGTAATAACTTTGCTATTGCAAATACAGTTGGCATATACGTACATACACTTCAACTTATCACCATAAACGTATTCACTCTGTAGAATTTATGTCAAATGTACTCCATATGTCAAATGTACTACATGTGTCAAATTATGATTTTTTTGAAAATGTTTATTTTGTTCATAAACGTTGTCATGATTACGGTGACATGGGTAGCTACAATTTTACTGAATTGTTATAGACGTGACCAAAGATAATTTTGAAAATTAATTTTTTTCTACAGCTTGACATTGGTCAACGATTGTAGAAAAAATATTGTGTGTATCTCGTCGGATAGAGCTTGTTCGGTGCACTTGTCGAGTTGTTGATTTCGGCTTCGCCTCGATCAACAATTTCTCGCCGCGTGCAACAAACAATGCTCTATCCGCACTGATACACAAATAACTATTGTTGTTATAGTGTAACTATAGCAAATTGATTATTTTTCTTTTTACTTGTCAAATAAATGTCAAAAATTTATAAATAAATATAGCTTGAATTGAATAATTCAGCATGTCTAAAGATATAGAATACCAGTAAAGGTAAAAAGCATGTAAGTATCTTGCTTCTACAACTAGTTATCCGGCTAAATATGCCTTCAAAATGTTTAAAATTTGAATATAAAAGCTAGCTTCAATTTAATCGCGAATAAACAGCATGGTGCTGTTTAATCACTTATCTAAAATGCACAACAATGGAAAATGAGACATTCTGATTTGTCAAATTTGTAATGAGTGAAATAATCTCTATTAATATCACCTCCTGAATGTATGTGGCATCGAAACCGTGTAAGATAGTATTGAATAAAATATGGGCTGAATTCCAATAGTTTTATTTATATAAAAAATCCATATTTATGTTTATATACAATAAAAAGTCGCGTGGTGCCCAATGCATATTTTTATTTTCTTTCTCGATGATTAACGAGCCAATCTGAAGTTTATAAAAATCATGTCATATTAATAATTGTTTCGCAATATCAAGGCAAGAAGCCAGTGTTTGCTAACAGCGATGTATAGTGTTATTTAAATAATGACCGTTTATAAGAGCAGGTGAAATTTTTCATTGCAGGCAAAGCAATTTGTATTACGGAATTACAGAACAAAACAAATTCCAGCGCAAGGCTTTGCTCTGGATTCTCATAAATAACGATGGTATTAATTAAAACATTATACAGCGTACAGTCGGCCAAGCAAATATTTCTTTACTTTGACAGAAATATATGAGGAGTATTTTTAGAGAGAGATTGGCAAATAATTCTTTGCGAATATTAGTTAATTAATAATAATTATTGCACAAATGAAATTTTATGTTAGTTTCTAAATGCTTGGTGTGAAATTTGGGTAAATTATTATTATTATTTTCTTACCTATTAATTAATTTTATTTATAACTGGAGAAATGAAAATTTTAATTAATATATCCTTGTTAACACTCATCTATGTAAATGAGCTAGTATAATTGTTTTATTTTATTTTTAGAACGTAAACAGTTAAATTGTGTCTTACGATAATTTTTTTGGTTTAAACATTTAAATGTTTATCTATTGTTTTAATGAAGCTATTCGACCTACAAATTTAATTGTTTCCTGAATTTAATTAGACGAACAAACATCTGAATAGCGTAAACAAACAAAGGAAGTACGAATCATAATATGTATTTTATGCGTAAAGCAATCAAAGAATGATTTATAATAACTGAAACCTGTAAATTTAATATAGAATTCGTGTTGCAATGGAGAATAAATGCTGTTAAATTATGGTGATAATGAGCTTATTCGATTTCCTGATTCCATTAAATAGGAATGAAATCATCAACGTCATCGCAGTCATCATCATCTAATTGCGGTGACCCCGCTGACCTCTGACCTCTCGTCTCCCTCCTCTTTGAGCCGTGATAGCGACGTTCTTCGCGTACTTAGAGCGACCTGCAAGCTAACTGCCCCAAACAGGGACGGCTTTCAAAATTTTATCTTAGAATAATTAATAATTAATAACCTTTTCTGCACACCAAAAATTCTATACCATCTTGAAAAGAATTCAGACAAATTTTATACAGAAATACACAAGTAAGGTGTTCCGCAAACTCTGGATGAGCTGAAACACAAACATAAGTTGCTATTCAAAATTATACTCGCACTCGCAAAAGTACTGATACAAATAATTATTACGCCGTGCAAAAGGTTTCAACCCGGGATAAAATGTAACAAATATAGTATATTTAATCCCCGCAAAAAAATTCTTTACCTTTTTGAAATTGAATAATAGTAGTTTATATACCAAAGGACTGAAGTGTATAATTGAAGTTTATATCACGAGTCGTAGGCGAGAAAAAGTCAAAAGTACAGCAGAAGTAATCAATTCTTATAAGATGCATCAGAAAAGGAATTTTTAATGGTCAAAGTTTAGAAACACTTTTAAATATACTCTGTAATTATCAACTGTATGAAATTATTAATAATTAATTTCATTTACATAAAATAATTTTAATATATATTTTTTTCACGACATGGTAGGAAACCCCACCGTTCTTCTCCCGAAATAGTGAGGAAAATGTGTTGTTCCTCTCTAGAGAGAAAAATATAGAAGTGTTACCAATATGAATGTTATTTACAAAAAATATATTATAAAATTATAAATAAGTTCATAATTTTATTGAAAATCCTTATTTTAGTGATATCCCTGCATTAAATTGTTTTATAATTATGTCTTATATTTTTATTTTTCTTATTTAATTACAAATTTGACAACTTATTAAAGATATTTAAGATTGGTTCATTGGCAACACTGCTGCACGGCCTTGGGTCTGATAACCTAACTTTTAACGTGTCAGGCTGTCAGTTGTGTTCTCAAAGTCCGAGCAAATCCTTTTTAGTAAGATGTCGCGCAAAAAATGTTATGTCTAACACGAGAGGAAAGCTCTTCTTCCACTCTCGTTCGAAATACTTCGCACTCGAGGGGGAAAAAGAAGCGCTTTTCTCTTTAGTTTGACAAATAACTATTACTTGTTGCAGTGGTTTCTTGTTTACTTGTCAATTTAATCAATTTAAAATAAAATAAATATCAATTTAGTCCACTGCTCCGTAGAAGACCTTACGATATATCGCACTGTACTTTTTCTAAATTTACTAAACGATTAATTTTTTTTGGTTAATAATTTTTGAATGTTCCTCCCCCTGGATGCGGCCCTGTGCTTTGCGTCGAGTGTGGCTGGGTCGGCGGGCAGTGAATAGCGATGCATCGTCGGTCGCACGAGCCACAGATAAATTTCAAGATCACGTTGTTAATCTGGTCAAAAGAGACGTGGAAATGTTTTAATTATCTATCTGTCGGGCTGGTCCGCTGGTCGCGGTGTGCCGTGGCCGGCGGCGGCGGCGCGGCGGCGGCAGATTACGGTGATGCATGGCCAGGATGCGGGCCGCCGCCTCCACCGCCGACCACATCGCCCCCGGGGACGAATTCCGCCGTCGTGTTGACCAGCGCGAATTCTTTCTTCCTTTTGCCGATCTGATCGTTTGGTAATAGATGTTTTAATTTAAAATGGTAATCATGGGAAAATTAAGCGGAATGCTACAGAAAATATAATCATTGAAATATACGACTTATTATATTTATCATTTCAGGATATTATTTAGTGGCTATTGTAGAATCCTCGTTGTACGTTATTGGAACTATCAGTGTGACAGGGAAATAGGGTTCATTGAAACACCTTTTACATCAACATTTTAATATTACGTGCCTTCATAACAGCTATTTAATTAATTACAATAATATCCTAACTCTACTCTATAACTTGATTATTTCCAATACACTACAGCCATAAAGTGGCTCTTTATGGACTACTCGGTAATAATAATAAAAATTGGCCTATTATCAAAATTAATCACAAAATTTCATTAATTTATTAGGTAAGTAATTAAAAAGGAACGTCAGTTTTAGTAATTGTAACTAGCGGTCCGACCTGCTTCGCAGGTCTGACCCCTAGGCTCTGCGTCACTGAAGACGATTACAACTGAAAATGTAAAAAAATAAATTGAGTAGTCTTAAATAACTTCCATTTAATACCAAAAAATTGGCGAAGCAAGTTCGTCACCACGTTCCTCGCTTCCATGTTAGTGCATTGACAAAGAAAGCTAGTCACTTCGTTCCTCGCTTCCATGATACTGCTTTGTGACACTTGAGATTAAATATCTTCCATAAGAACTTTAATTTCATACCAAACACGGGAGGATTTAAATAACATTTGTACAAAACAATTGACAATCGTCCAAAATTACTTTTTGACACTTGAGTTTAAATCTCCTCCGCGAGGCCTTTAATTTGATACCAAACACGGTAGGATTTAAATAATATTTACAAAAAACAATTGACAATCGTCCAAAACAACTTTTTGACACTTGAGTTCAAATCTCTTCCACGAGGCCTTTAATTTGATACCAAACACGGTAGGAATTAAATAACATTTATACAAAACAATTGACAATCGCCCAAAACAACTTTTTGACACTTGAGTTCAAATCTCCTCCGCGAGGCCTTTAATTTGATACCAAACAAGGTAGGATTTAAATAACATTTGTGCAAAACAATTGACAATCGCCCGAAACCTCTTTTTGATACTTGAGTACAAACGTTCTCTGCGAGACCTTTAATTTGATTCCAAACACGGTAGGATTTACATAGTATTTATGAAAAACAATTGACGATCATCCAAAACAACTTTTTGACACTTGAGTTCAAATCTCCTGCATAAGACCTTTAATTTGATACCAAATACGGTAGTATTTATATAAAATTTATAAAAAAAACAGTTGACGATCATCCAAAATAACTTTCTAACACTTTAGTTTAAATCTCCTCCGTGAAACCTGTAATTTGATATCAAACACGATTGTATTTAAATAACATATATAAAAAACAATTGATGATCGTTCAAAATAACTTATAGTCAGTTCTATGAATTTAGATTAAAACGAAAATTCTGAAATTGATTATAAATATTTAAAGCCATCTTGAAAATAATTTTCAACCTTTTCATATTAGACAAGTAATTTTTATTACTTATACGTTACCGCCTAAAACACTTAAAAGCAACGAAGTTGACGAATAAGAGCATCTGTTATAAAGTATAGTCAAAGCGAAAATTTTTATTGAAAATTATTTTCTTATTTTTAAATTAACGTTTTAAAATTTTACCAAATATTATTAAACATGTACGTTCATTTATTCTAAACACAAATAAAATTACTAAACTCATCTAACTTGTTTACAATTAAAGTAATTTATATTTAAAATTTCCAAGTGAACTGTCAATGAAATCCATAAATGTCACATTCATAGCAACGGGCGCAATTCTTTTTATTTAAAATTGAACAAAAAGTACCACGGATAGTGTGATTTTGTAAATTTTGACTTTATTTATTTAATATCTTGCACATCATGAGAAAGAAAAATGTGAATTCATAAAAAGCACGTATTCCCAATCAAACTCTAGTTGTCTAAATAGGTTTCGGTCGAATCCGTCAAATCGTCTAGGCTCTAGAGCTGCGTACAAATTGTGCAAATTTTCGGCCTTATTTATTTAATATCTCGCACATCATGTGTAATAAAAATGTGAATTCACAAAAAGCACGTATTCCCAAATAAACTCTAAATGCCTGTAAAGGTTTCACTCGAATAATTCAAACCATCTAGGCTCTAGAGCTGCGTACAAATTTTATAAATTGGTTGCTAAGCAGATGAAAGAATAGTAAAATACTCAGCCTGATTAGTATATAGGATAAAAATTACAATGTTTTAAATAATGAAGTTTCCTTTTTTATCACTCACATGGTTTATTTTCCTCGGCCCTAGGGGCCGCGGCAAATAAATTTCATATTCGTCATAAAAAGTTAAACTTCAGTGCCTTGATACATAAATAACTATTTTCTACTCCTGTGGAAATATATCTCCATTATTTAAATTTTTTTCGATTAATTGTAATTTCACAAAAGTGAATTATGGATTTATATTTCACTTTTCTCGGCCAATCACAGAAGCAGAAATCATTTATTCCTGTTTATTTTAAAGCCGTAATGTGGATCACGAAGCAACGGCCGTCTGACAGTTAACAGTGTATTCAGTTGTCATTGTGTATGTGTTCTGACGATTTTCAATGAATTTCGATCATTTTCAAAAGTAAATTCTGAATTTACAGGAGTAGAAAAAGTACAGTATTATATTCAGGATTATGGGTATTATTCACTCACAGGTAGATACACAAAAGGAATTAGCGATAACTCCATTTTTATTATTAGTCGTAACTTCATTTTCCATTCCCAGAGCATATTTATTTTAACTGCAGTTGTTGTTAAGATTGATGAGCATAAAATTTTACACATTTTGTTAATTTAATTAATTTATAAACAAAGTTACAGATGTTGAAAAAAATGGAGTTAGCGTTCATTCCTTTCGTGAATCTATCCGTTCGATATCATAATCCGTCATATAATATTATACTATTGTAAATTTAATATTGTTTGAAACTTATCGAGTGTTGTTTTCTTTAAAAATTTACAATTTAGTATATATTGCGACATAAAATTAAAAATGAAATGAATCTCATGCTGCCAAACAGATTATACATCATTAATAATTATTAAAAATCTCTGAAAGAATTACAAGAATTTCCTGGTACGATAAAAGCATACATAATTCTTGTGCACGTGCCACTAAAAATATTTCAAGAATATGCAAATTGCTCAGCTACCGAAAATCGAACCTCATTAAACTAAGAAATCTCCTTCAAACGCCCATAAATTAATCCGATGCTAATGAACCTTGCGTGGGCGTCTTCAAAAATAATTAATTAAGGAAATCTCTAATAAAGAGGATTTAATTCTCCAGTAGTCGTTGTAACAGCAGAAACATGATCTATTAAGATTAACACGGGACTCTATTCATAAGCAGGTTGTTATTCATTTTAATATTACAAATTGCAGAGTGTAAAAATCTTTGAATGCGGCACTCCCAAGCAATTAATAAAAAGTGGCAAAGCGGTTATTAATTGTTAGAAAGACTCTGCCACTTGTTTGGGGCTGTTCAACCCAAACAGAATAATTATTCATGAGAGGATTTCAATGCTTGGACAAACATGCCAAAAACCTTAGAAAGGAATAGTTGAAAGTAGCATCAAGGAAATCTAAATTAATTAATGGGACTGGTCCATGGTTGGGGACAAAGTTTTAGTTGAGGTAGGAATTACGTTCAAACGAATGAATGAAGTATTACTAGAAATTCTGAGAGATCTTGTTCATTACAATGGAGTAAAGTAAATAGCTTTGTGGATCATGAGATCCTCAGTTCGATTCCGATAGTCGATAATAGCCACTTTTAACTTTAACCCTGTATAATTACTAGAGAGCACAGATAAGATTATATGCACGAAAAAACTGAATTATATGCGCATATATATGCACTGATTTTTTGAGAAATATGCACTATATATGCATAAATATGACGATATATGCAGCAAAATATGCAAAAAAAATCTTTAATTATTAGATAAAAAGTATAAATGAATGCATTATGAATTTTATTGTACAATACAGTTTTAATCCTGATTCACAATTAACAAATATACTACTAATTTACATATAAACTAAGTCTAGAAACTTGATATTATAAGATTATGACATATTTACATTATTACAATAGCAAATTAATCAAAATTTTCTAAAAAAAAAAAGTGAAACATAAGTAAAATTTATATCCAGCTGAGAATTCTTGGTCTTATATTAATTGTACTTTTAGCAGCATTCGCGTATACAATGAATACCTACTGTTACCGTTACAGGGATTTCCCTAGAAATATTAGAGTTGATTGGTTTATGTATTTGTTTATTGCTTTTTCCGTTGCATTCTTCTATTTATTGCGGCCTCCTCCAATATTTGGGAATTATCAATGTGTATTACCAGAAATTTCAGAATGTTTATCACTAGACAAGGTCTTGAAAATATTGAAATATGTAATTATATGCAACTTTTGTAAAAATATGCATAAGAATGTCCAAATATGCATTATATGCAATTAGTAATTAGCATTAATTAACTCTAATCAATGTAATTCGTCCAGAAAATTGATTTTATTTAAAGATATGCAAATATTAAAATATATGTACTTTGCATATTGCAGTAATCAGTTTATGTAGGGACAATATCGTTAATGCCGAATTAAAGCAATGCATTTCACTATATTTGTGTTATGTTACTAATTTAATCATATGTATAGTAGGGTCATTCGAAAAATGGGTATTTTTCCAAATCGTCGATGCAATTGTTCAACGTCTAGAACTCGGAAAATTGCTAAAATTCACATTCAATATATTTAATGTTGTAGCTACGTTTTTAGATTGTCGAAATCTATTTTAATACCTTTTGTAGCCTTTGCATATAATCCGCTTTCTAGTTATAAATAATAATAATAATAGTTTATTTACCAAATAGCAAATACATGCATGGTACGTCAAAATTGTTTACATAAAAAATATAGTGCTGAATTTTTTGTCAGGCAATACGCTAGAAAACAGAAAAATTATCAAAAATTTAATTTAATTTAAAGTCCAACTCAAAACTTTGAATCTACTAGATATTCTTGAATACTATAGTAGCTTTTATTCATTAGTTTCTTGGACATAATTGATTTAAACTTGTCCCTTGTGGAAGTCTATTAAAGAGTTTCACCTTGATGTTGTTAATTGTGGAATTTTTATTTGTCAATCTTGGAACAATCAAACTGAGTTTATTTCTTGTTTCATAGGTATGTACTTCGGCATGAGATCTATATTTTAATAAATTTTTCTTAATATATACTAATTATCAAAAGCTTTTAACCATAAAGATATCAATAACAAATATGGAGACATCAATGGTGGATCAAGCTACTAAACTCCGTCATCCCGAAGAAATAAAACAGGTAATCTTTACTGGAAACACATTTGGAAGTTCTCAAAGCAGCTATCAACAATCAGTTTAGCGTTTTCTCGGAGCAGGTAGCGCACATCGAACTTTATAACCACTTATCCGGCGGATCGCCAGTAAAAATGCTAAAATCCCAAAGAGTAGCGTCCATATCGTCTTTTTACGGCGACTAAAAGCACGCATTCACCGCTGGCCGCAGCCATATAAGTCACGCATATATTAACTCACTTGATCCATTAATTGTTAATGCGCACTCGTCTATATATTAGATTATCAAAATATGCTCCTGTATAATCGCTGCAGCGCAGTTCTTGTTTTTTGTGCGCGGTGCTCGCTTCGCAGGTATTTATGCGCTATCGTAGTGTGCCGCGGTCATGAGCGTAGAATGTGAGTGGGATGGCGGGATATTGCCTGGTTTTATTGCTGTGTTATCTCTTTATGTTTATGATTTTATTTGCAAGAGATATTGCAAAGAAATGATTTTTAATGGGGTTGATAGACCGATAGAAGATATTAAATTAAATTGTTTTGAAATATTTAAATGCACTTGGGTACATAAAGTTCCTAATGTAACATAGTCATTTGCAAAATAATAGTTTTAAGTCAGTACCTGTTATATGGTTTTTGACTTTAATGTATTTGCAGGTACCTATGCATATTTATTTTAAAAAAACTTTTTGATATTCACGCACTAAGATTACATAAAGAAACTCTGTCTGCCGAAGACAGCTGAAGCAAGAATAAAGGTACAATTTAATGAAAACGTAACTTGAAGTCAAACTGTGTATTAAATATTAAATAATACGAAGCTGTCCCTAATTGTTATTCACTTATTTATTCTTACTTCTGAAACTTGTTAAATATTAGACAATACAATATACTAGCGTACCCGGTAGGTAGACTGTGTTTTGTCACAAGCTCGAATAAGTTCTGGAAAGAGCTCTTGACTTGTAATCGAAAGAATTTGGGTTCGAGTCCAAGGCTACTCGAATTTTTTTCTCAACTTTATATATAAAATTCTGGCGTTTCTCTTAAAGGGCTTGACCGATTTAAATGATTTTTTTCTGTATTTATGGAGTCATTTGAATGGTCAAATGCAAAAGCATTAATCTCGAAAACAGCGCCACTTATGGGGTTCAACTGCAGTTAAGAACCATCCAGGTGACCACAAACCCAGCCAACACTGTTATGTCGCGAGTACGTTATATATACATAACATGGATAGACCTATGTCCGCAACACGGTTTATGAGACATAACATCCCATGTATGTAGACATCGTAACGTTAATGGTACAAATTATAGTAACAGTGATTCTTATGATAGAAAAATGTACCTATACGATAGTAGTATAAATTAAAATCACATTTTCATTCTGTAATCCAGTTTTATACTACAATTTTTATTCCATGATGTATTGAAGATACCTAAATATTAAGTTTCGTATCTGTCCAACAATGGGCCCATAAACCAATTTTTAAATATTTTTTATGAAACTTTATTAGAATATATGATGAAAACCCGATGTGAAAATTTTATATATTACCCGAGATATGATTTTTCAAAGTTTGTGTGATGTTAATGTGACGTCACAGGTACTACTCCAGTGGCACTAAAACAACGATTTGCCATGATAGTAGATATTATATATTATTTAATATAAAAATAATATTTTTATATTATGAGTCTTAATTTACAACAATTAAACTTAATATAAATTAAGACAAAATTCCTTTGACAACTTTAAGAGTATTTTACTTGATATTCGAGTAAATAACAACAAAAGTTTGAGGACAGTGGCGCTAGTAGTGATGTAACCTAACCTCAACACACAATTTTAATCAATAAATTTTCAACACAGCACAATAAAACAGTAAAATTATGAAACAAGTAATAGAAACCCAACAAATATAATCTTAAATACCAACAAACAAAAATATGAAATGACATTTCGTAGTTCTATTTTAGCCCACAATAGGCGTTGGGCGCAGCGGCAGACGCGCGATTTGCAATTTTCATATTTCTGGCCAATAGCACAATACAAGTACCTGTGATGTCAAAATATGTTCAATTCGTTATATCACTTTACTGCAAAATATTTAAAAGAAAAAAAAAATGACTACTAATTATTCCATAAGTGTTACACGATTTTGATTTAAATTTTTCATATTTCGTTTATGGTTTATACGCCCATTATCTATTAAGTACTAGCAGTGCTATTTCGGATTTTTGCGGTAAAAAAACTAAATCATTCGCGTCATCTGTGTCAGCTTAGCACGTGGCTTGGTGCGGGGGCGGCGGCCAGCGGCGTCGCGCCACTGACCGCTAGCATGGTGGACCTGCCGGACCGCATTCCGCGATTCACTTGTCTCGGTTTTTGTGTGACGTATGCCTCATGCCTCAGCACCGCTCTCTTGATCATATCGCGAGCACTGCTCCATCACGGAAAGTGCTCGGTTCGCCCGCCGCCACGGCAGCTGCCGGGAACGGTACGGTACGTCTCCGTCACGGCGGTTGCAGATGATGTGCTCATCGCACTTACAAATAGAAAAGGGTAGTTGGGGACAGGGAAAAGTCTGCGAGTATGAATGGAACGTGCACAAGAAGGAGTGAATTCTTGTGATCTTAGTAACATTCGATGAATTCGAGATATGCGTTAGGTATGCGCGTAACGTGGTTGTGGACTGTGAATAGGACGTTGCCTCGTCGGTGGGAATTCGCGAGTTCAAGTCTCGCTCAACTCAATTTGTGACCCATTTTGAACATAGTCAATAATTATTTAAAGAAATAGTTTTTATTCACTAAATTCTTGATATACCGTATGTCCCACGTAAATGTTGACATAGGCAAATAACATGTAAAATCAGTTTTTTGTAAATAAAAAGGGTACGGCAAAAAATTATGCATCCAAATTTATATCACAATACTGCCAATACCCCAACATCTTATTTAATACAGATTAATTTATTTTGATACCGCAATTTAATGAAATTAATAATAATAATTCTTAATTTTCCGCCTACTCTTTTTATTGTTACTAACGTATAGTGCTTGCAATTTGTTTAAAATATTTTAATCTGCCACTGTTAATTTCTGGCGATGGAAACCATTCGGCGTTCATTCCTGTGAAGTATTCAGATATTTGTCTTGCACTGCGCCCCCATAATACATTCTAATAATATTTACACGGTTCTCGACATTTAATGTATTCATGATGACAGTGACAGATTAAAATATTTAAAACAAATTGCAAGCACTATACGTCAGTAGCAATAAAAAAAGTAGGCGGAAAATTAAGAATTCTTATTATTAATTTCATTAAATTAGGGTATCAAAATAAATTATTCTGTATTAAATAAGATATAGGGATATTGGCAGTATTGTGATATAAAATTTGGATGCATAATTTTTTGCGACGGGGGTGGCTATGATAATAAAAGTACTGTCAAGTGTCAATTTTTTTTCTCGTTATTTTTCATATGTTCTTAGACGTAGTCTGGATGTGATCTGCATTAAATCCGATAAATTATTATTAAAGGTAAATAATAAAAAAATTCACCAATAATATTATATAATGATTTGTTTGTTATTGTCGGTTTGTAATTCAAGTTTGACAGATGAGTCTGTAAAGTAAGATTTTGACCTAAGAGTCTATAAAGTTGTACTTTAGCTACCATTTTGTCTAACTTCGCGGCGTGATATCATGATCGTGTACTTTAGAATCGATTTTGGAAAAACGTATTTTTTTTCACATACCGGATGTAGAACTGAAATGTGGTGAATAGGGGTTTCAATGCTATTTTTTTTTTTCATATTGCTGTAACTTTTATCTATTAATTTTCTAGCAAAAGTGTAGATTGAAAAATTCAAGCTTTAAAAATAGTTGACATAACATTGTCTAGCCTACTAATAATAAAAGAATGCTGTTTAATCAGTGTATTGATAAAATAATTAATAAATTTAAAATATTTATAATTATAAAATTATAATGAATATATGTATGAAAGGTATTAAGTACAAGTATGTAAAGAACAATTAAATTAAATTTAATCTCTTGGTAATTTAATAAATTTTCCATCAGCACATCCGTCGAAGAAAATTAGCATTTCCTTGCAACAAATTTATTTCATTTGTCTCATAAAACATTGTTTACTTTCTCTTATAAAACATATATACACCCACATAATTAGCATTACCGTTCGTTTCACTAATTATCAACAATTAAAATAAGAAACGCGACGACGAGTTTTTAATTCCTGTTTTATGCCATCTCTGATAAATACCTGAACCTGTGCTTAGTTCACCCGCAGAGTTACGGCGTAAACAACTTTCTTAAATGTGCCAAATACACAGCCAGCCAGTGATCTTCGATGAATTAATTTATGCGTATAAATGCGCGCTTATCTTTTATTCGTTTATTTATTTGGTAATAATTTTTGTTTTAACAAAAGACGAACATCATTTCAGTGTAGTAAAGTCTGGTTTTATTGAAATTATGCTACAAAATCGACGGTAAAGATGTATTAAACAAGTTGTATAGAGTTTGATGTGAAAGGTTTATTAATATTTAAAACGATTTCTTGGAATTTTATACGTGTGTTTAAGGCGGTATTGCATTGTTGGATTGTCGTCAACTTGCCTATGATCTTGAGATTACTTCAATGTAAGTGCCCACGCAACGGAGCACACTTAGATCTACTCTTGCTGTGGAAACAATCAAAATATTTACATATTATTATTTATTTTTTATCACATTTTATTAAATCTATAAACTCAAGTATTACTCTGGAGGTGGAACCTTGTAACTTTCCAAGAAATCAAATTATTAACAATTTTGAGTGTTAATAGTAATTTTTGCAATACCTGTACTGTAAGTTACCCATTTATAACAAAACTTAAACACAGTAAGTGGAACTTTTATTGCACAATTGGTTTTCATGGTTACATCATTTACTTACCGTCCACGGTGGATGGTTAGTGAAACTTACCGTTCATGGTGGATGGTAAGTAAATATATATCATTCAAATTTTATTTTTAACCTCAATCTGACAGCTGTTAATTTTGATACTTATTTTTCCTTTTCTTATATTTACGCAGGTATTGCAAAAATAGCTTACTAACCTCGAACTGTAAGTGATTTTTTAGGTCTCGAATGTTTAGGAAATCTCGACCCTACGGGTCTCGACATCCCAAACTACATTCTCGACCTAAAAACTATCACTTACAGTTCACGGTACGTAATATACTATTACGTAACAAGACCTGAAAGTGATACTTTACTGGATGAGCAAGTATATAGGCGAGCTTTGGAAGCTTGCGAGCACAAATTGAAAACCGCAAGAAACTAATTTTTTCCAGAAAATAATTTTATTAATATAATACGCGATGAAGATTACTAATATAAACTGGTATATTAGTTGTAATAATAAAAAAAATTAATTTATTTTGATGTAATGAAAATATGAATAATTGATTACAATATTATAGCATTTATCATTCACTGAATTAAGAAAAAAATGAATAATGTCAGATTTAAGTAAATAAATATCTAATTGATTTGAATGAAAATGATTGATACTTTTTTAATAGCACCGAGAGAAATCTATTAAGTATTACAGCAATGATTCATTCGTGTGTACAAAAGCAGTCAATGCCACTGATAATTCATTCATAGTCGCAATTCATTAATTTCCGCACGTATCGAAATCAATAAGCAACTAATATCACTTCAAATAAATCTTTTCCCACAATAGAGTTGCTTAGAATCACACCTAGCTATGAGTATTTTATTCATTTGTTTCTCAAGGACTGTCTAATCTTCTAGACGCCTTATACTGAAAAAATATCGATAAATGTTTGATTCATCAATAAAAATTTACAGGCCGGGCTCGATCAGTACCGCACTTGGAACATTTTTTAGTGTCTGAACTTTGTAACATTTAGACAAAGTTATCAACGTTTCTGCCGTTTTTGTTGTTTTCCCATAATCCCTCTAAATCTTAGTTAATTCACAGTTATCATATATTTCAGTGCCTAAAAAAAATCGATTCTTTTCTTGGGTGGATTAATTCCATTTCTATTATTACGGATTGTCTTCCGTTTGTTTTCCTGTTGTATTTTCTTTTCAATTTTTAATTCGAACTCTTCTATTTCTATCTGTTATTTTGAACTAGGTATACATCGTTTCCTTCTACCTGTAGTGTTGACTTCATTATGATTCTTTAATTTCCTCACCATTTCACTTCGTGTTCATTTATTTGTTATATTGTTCGTAATCATTTCCTTTTCATTACGGTTACCAGATTATGTGAAATAAAAAAGAGTATTTTAATTATGAAAAATTTTTATAATAAATAATAATATATCATCACGCCTTTTACCCATTATGGGTGTGGCACTCTGCTTACGCAGATCTCGGTAAGTGATATATTTTTACGTATGAAGTGCGGTTACCAACCGTCAAATCATAGCCCCCAAAGTTGTTAGTGGAGGGGGAACCACAGGGCTAAATTTAAATTTGTAACTGTCGGCAGTGGGATTCGAACTGAGGATTTCACGATCCACAGTGCGATACGTTACCACGGAGCTATTTACCCCATTTATGAAAGTTTTTAATCAAAGTATTTAGTTTTTAAAACCGAAATATTTATTTAAATAAATAAAAATGCCTTTCAACACATACCTACTCGTACATTTAAAGTTTATACATATGTATTATTAGTTATTTACTTTACAAGTGGGCAAAGTAAGGAATTACCCACGAGAAAAATTTTAGCACACGAAGCCGAAGGTTGAGTGTGATAATTTTATCGAGTGGGTAATTCCACTTTGTCCACGTGTGAGTATAACGTTTTATCCAACACCTCTAAATAAATGAAAAATTTATTAAAGAAATATTATTTGACAGTGACATATGCTTTAAATTTTTAAATTCAAATGTCAATCGAAGTAGTTACCAAGGTGTTGTGTGTTATTATTATTGTTATAAGTAAAAAATACTCACTAGTGACTTTCCTCAAAATTATACCCACTAGTGGGTAATCTGTTACTTTCCTTGTTTAAAATCGCCATAGTTTTAGTGCATTTATTGAGAGCTGCTGGATAAAATCTTTATATTATTCATATTATTAACACTATTTCTTCATACTTTTTTGCCATTGTCCCCTTGCATGTTAAAATTTTGGTTGTCTTTATAAGCTATTCTACTAGATCGAATTAAAAGAAAAAAATCTTAATTTGTTGTCATGATTATCTATAATTTCTCGGGTCTCCGCTGACAAATGTTTCACACCATAAAAATTCTAAATTCCAAAGAGTCGCGATAAAAATCCCATTAAGCAAACCCGCATACTTACCGTTGTAGGAGTCAGGTCAAGAAGACCTGCGATTTCGCGAACATTTCCTCGAGATGATAAACGAGCGATGTCACCTGGTGCGCCAGTATTTAATTATGAAAGCAGCACACTGCCACATCACATCCTCGTGCACCAGCGGGGACAGGGGCGGCTGGCGCCGGCGCCCGGATGAAAGTTGCTGCTGTGAGCTGCGGACTTTGTCTTAGCGGTCTGTTGTTGAGTAATGGTTAGTTCCTTAAGGTGTTTTTGTTATTGTAATGCAGAGTTGTAATTGTGGTATTGTTATGGAATCATTGCACGTTTTACAGTTTGATATGGCACATTATTGTCTAATTGATCAATATTTAAATCTGTCTTTTCTTTAAACGTTATAAAAGTACGATGAAAAGTAACAAAAAAACATATTCTATGGCAACTAGAAATATTGGATATTTTTTGAAGTTTTGAGCATTTTTAAAGATTTATATTTTATTTTTTGTTTACATAAGGCGATTTCGACTGGCACTGGTTACTACCCGGTTACATGTTTGGTTGGTTTTTAACAATGACGTCACACTGACCGAATGGTTACTGAATACGCACGGTAGACTTTGACATTAATGAAATTTGACAGAAAACATGAAAAATATGAAAGCGTACTAGTTTGCAATTATAACAAGTGAAATTCAACCAATCAGAATACTAACCGTTGGGCGAACCGAGCTCTCGAGCATGTTACTGATTTGACATACCAAAACTGTCACCGGATACATAGGACGTCATAAAATTGTCAGTCGAAATCAATTGGTTGCTCTACTTACTAACCAATCTTGTGACCAAGTACTAACCGGTGCCAGTCGAAATAGCCTTTAATGTAACGTGTTACTCGTTACGCGGGTCAATGGCGGATCCAGGGGGGTGGGGGTGGGGGAAGCAATGGGGCAATATTGTTGTTGATTAGTAAAAATGTAATAAAGTATTATGTTTGAGTTGGCTTTATTTATAATAATGTGTTTAATTATAATTATACTTTTTGATAGGTTTAAAACTTCTTAAAAATATTTTGCTGTTATCCTAGAAAAAATGCTAAATAGAGCCCTCGACCCCCTCCCCTGAAAATTTTCTAGATTCGCCCTTGACTCGGGTTCGGTGAAGTTGAAAGAATGACACAAAAGTTAGTTATAACAAAAAAAAAATTATTAACACTTATTTGATTAACACTAGAACACTACTAACTACATTATTTTCACACTATTATTTATTTTTACTGAGTCTTCATACATGGAATATTTATTTTCCCCCACTGACGAATTATAATAGACTCACGGTTTATCACAGATTTACGGTTTATTACCTGCTCACGGTTTATCGCACACTCACGATTTATCACAAACTGTTGGTTTATGGAATACTCACAGTTTATCATAGCCTAACTTATGAACTTGGTTGTATCCCTCTTTTTGTTCTACTGTTGAAGACAACTTGGTTGTCGAAATACGTATTTAGATTTCTTCATTAGATGTCTTTATAACTTTAAGGCTTAGGGGATAAGTTTAAGTTTTTTATAAAGAATTTAATGTATCTATCATTTTGCAGAAATAAATACAAAAGTTAGGTGTGAATGGTGTAACAAAATATTTAAATTGTCATCTATCTCAAACAGTGTAAGCTTTACATTTGAAAAGACATCATAAATAAATTACAATAAATAAACAATAAATGTATTCTACTCAGGTGAAGAAGATTGTAATAAAAATATAACAATGGAAATTGTTATCTCTGCAACCTGAAAATAATAAATAGATAATTCTTTTTACTATAATAGTTATTTATGTTGCGTTCAATAGCATTTTGATACTAGTCGTAAAGTTTTCAAACGAAGGGAAGACGATTTAAAAAAAATGTAATTTGTATTTAAATAAAAACCTTACCAACACAAATATTCCAGTATCAATAGGAATGTCGCCTGCTAGAATAGGTTGAAATAGCTGATGTGAAGCTTGGAGCAGAATTGTGTTCCTCTGTTAAAAAAAAAGAAAAATGAAATGTTATAAAAATAAATTCTACTTTGACAATAGTATATTGTGTCATTAGGAGTAAATGTGATACTTTGTGTGCTGAGCATATAAGTTTGAACGACGAGCGAAGCGAGTCGGACAATTACATGCGAAGCACCCAAAGACACATTTACTCCGAATAACACATGCTATTTTTTCTTCAAACATAGAAAATAAAATTATAAATATTATAAAATGCTCAAAACTTCAAAAAATATTCTGTCTTATCTAGCATTTCAAGTTTCCGTAGAATATGCTGTTTTGTTATTTTTGTTTATTTGTTTCATTTTTAACTGTCAAATTATTGAATTACAACCTAACTATTTTTCATAATATTTTACTTTGTCCGCCGCCGGCGTAAATGTGTTGCCAAGGATACACTTTTACGCCGGCGGCGATAATATTGAACTTCTGCTTGTTGAATACAAATACATAACAACGTACTTTTATGACGTTTGAAGAAAAAAGAACTTACTGAATGAATCATTGCTGGATCAAAGTGACACATACACCAATCGCATATTAGATCCAATGTATAACTTGTCTGAAATTATAAAATTAAAATAAATTGTAATAGTCTATATTACATACTAAATATTGAGTTTGTGACAATAATTGAATTTAAAGAAACATATAATAAAATAAGTAATGTTATAATAATAATAATAATAAAAACTACATGGCCGATCTCGGTGGCGTAGTGGCTATGTCACTAGCCTAGCACGCCAGAGGTCGTGGGTTCGAATCCCACTGAAGAGCATGGTCGTTTGTGATGTTTACACAAATTCACAATCATCCAAACATGAGGCGGCATATGACCATAGTAGTTAGTCCGCCTCTCATCTTCGTAATAAAAAAAAAAAAAACAAACTACATAAAGCAATTTCTTCACCGGAATTAATTAGTTAATTTTTCTTGCCCTTATTGTTTCCTTTTACGTATAAATTAACTACAATACGACATATATTTGTTAAAATTATCCTACTTGTACAATAATTATTTTACAGTAGCCAATACTGCGTTGCTCAAAATCGTCGTATTATGCATTACGATTTTTGAACCAATTTCAAATAAATAACAATATTGAATAAAACGTCAAATATATTTTATTAAAAATAAAGTTAACTGATTCAATAAATAAAACAAAATATAAAAATAATGTTCCACTATTCTAATAGTTTCCTTAAATTTTAGGTTACAAACCTGTCTTTTGTAAGCTTCTATAAAACATGTCATAAAGAGAATCACTGCTGCTGTTGATAGAGCAATCCAAACTCCACCTACTATGACAATATTTTCATTTATATAAATATAAAGTAATAAAGCATTCATTAAAACATCGAGATGCATCACGTAAAACCACATAAACCCTGTTAGAGATTTATGTAACCTCATAATCTCATGATGATTAAAAAGAATATCTGCAACAGCTTGCAAATCCAAGGTGGATGTATATATAGGGTGCTGCGGAAAATCCCAGTTGAAATCCTCGCCGTTAAATAAACAGTTGTCATAAAATGTATCCACTGAATCAATCTCCCTTTTAATATATTGGTTGAGTTCAATCAATCTCAAGCTACACATGTAAGGATGGCCGCCAAATTGAAACGCGAACGCCACCATCATCATTAAATTAATGTAGGTAGAGACAGTAGAGAAAACCATATATGTGCTATTTTCACTAGTGTTGGTTACGATCATTAGGACTAATATAAATATTAAAAGGTGGTACCCAAGTAATAAAACAATTATTATAGGTATGATGACAAGACGATAGTTTAACGACGTTCCTACTTTTCTGAGCGCAGAATCTGCTTCGTCGTGTAGGTATCCCAATTGATTTAATACGTCGAATTTTGTTATAGCTTCTATTACCACAAAAATTCCAAAAATTGCAGAGCAGGCGAAGAAAAGTAACACCATTATTTCAAAATATGTCATGTTCTCCTTCAAATCGTATTTCAGAATAAGCAGTACATGAATGATTAAAAAGGAACATATTCCTGCAAACAGTAAATTTAAATTTAAACCATTATTCATATTATTTTGTATATTATGTGATTTTTGTGTATTGTAATGATTATTCATTTATAATTACACAAGAGCTTTTTATTTTGCCAGATAAATTTCTGTTTTATCACTTGGAGTCGGTCTTTCCATCTACGAATAAACGAATAAACTTTGAATAAGTTATCCGTCGAATAAATAAAAAAAAATGCATCAAAAAATGACAGTTAGATCAATAAGTATCATTTGAGCTATGATTTCGATGCGACATTTTATTTATTCGGTACTTTATTCGTAGATGGAAATATCGGCCGTTACAAAAAGTTACCTTTCTATTTATTCGCTGTCAAATCAATAATAGTATATTCTACAACAAGTAATGTAATATTCCATTCGAGCAAAAAATTTGCGAGTGTGGAATATACCATTCCGTTACATGTTCTAGAATGTAGACTATACTTTCTATAACAAGATTTTGGAAATATACAAAAAATACAAATATAAATACTGTTGTAAACGTCAAACTCAAATAAATCAAATTAAACAAACAGACGTAACCATAGTAAATGAATCAAGATACTTCATATATCGCGCTTATATGCGGCTCTGATTCGTCGAATTTATTCCATACGCGGCGTATGGAATGTTAGTTGTTCCAATACAGTTTTTAGTTACAGAATGTGTAGTTTCCAAAACTGTGTTATAGAAAATTGTTTCTTTCTTTATGGCTTACTTTATATTAGAGTTAAATTATCTCCCCAAAAAAATTGGTTACACATTTTATGATTGATAAAACAGAAATATAATTTAGGTTACTTGTCTCTCGACTATATATCTTTTATTTTGCTTGAGCTGTTCTTAATTTAGTTATCAAATATCAGCCACTTACCTGTAGCTATCGTGTAATGTTTCCATGTTAATGTGCTAATTGAAATAAGGACTCGATTGTTAACAACACTACGATCAAATATAAACAGCCCAATATTAGTTATTATATGCGTTAACCAATCAATACAATCATACACAGAATCGTATCTCATTTCCCAACCAAAAATTGGAACTACTTTGTCCAGAACATTTGCTATTTTGAATATAATCAACTTTGCAAGCTCAATTAACATGTTTGTGTTTTATAAATAATTTCAGTTATATGTTGCCTCGCAGAACGCAATAACTGTTTGTATGTAAAGCTGAGCAGACACAAATTTATAAATATATTTTTTGTGTATTAGAATTGTAGTTATTGTATTGTATTGTATTTATCAATGTAATTACAGTATTGTTGCACTATCTGTAATGCGAATAAAATGAGTAGAGATAAAAAATAAATGTGAACAGAACAGACGTTGCCAATAATAATAAATAATTTAAAATTACATTGAAATTTACTGTTAAATAATTTAAATCGTGTTAAGTATCTACGAATCTACGTTTTTATTTATTTATTATTTTAAAATATTTAGAAATATTTAAATTTTTGACTTTCTCCTTCGGATGAAGATTCTTGTGGGGTTGGAAACAATCGAAGTTCAAATATTTTTGTTTACCATACTGACTGCAATCCAGAAATTGTTTTTATTTTAAGTGGAATAAATATTTATCCCATCAAAATCTAATCAAGTTCGTTAAAATTAAAATGTGGTATATATTCTGTGGTTAAATTTAATCTACCGAATAAAATGTTTAACAGTGGATTTGCTACGTAGGAAAAATTTATTGAAAAAAAAAAATCAAATATGTGTTTTGAGGCCCCCTGAATCTGTTTTGATTATTTCTCATTTCTGTGGGAGTGGATGGATGTATAATGTTTTTTTTTTTTTTTGATAATGGTGCTGAAATTTTTATTTATATAAATTTCAATATACATGATATAACATTGAAAATTGAAATATTATAATATATCATTTTGCAGAAAATAGTGGGAAAGGTTCAGCAAAATATTTGAATTCACACCTAACCTAAACAGTATAAACTTTACATTTGTAATAACATCATTGTCCTATAAATTAAAATAAAGGTGACAAGTGATTTGACATTACAATGTACGTAAATAATTGTTTTAAAATAATAAATCCTTTTATTTGAAATCGGCACTAAAGCGCTCAAAAATCGTCATTAAAAGCTCAGAAATCGTCACTAAAGTAACCCATTATACTACGATTTTGAGCAACCGTAAAATAATTTTTGTACAAGTACGATGATTTTGGCAGATATATGATGCATTGCAGTAAATGTATATGTATTTATATGAAAAATGTAAGAAGAATTAAGGAATTAATTCCGATGATGAAATTGAGGACAAATCACATAATTTTGAGTATTATTTACGATAACTTGAATGTTCAAGGTTGGCAACAGTGAGTATCAAAAATTTTTTTAGAGAGTGCGCGAGACCCTCAAACATTAAATTTTTAGCACTTTTTTCAGTATTAACGCTGTATCTCTGAATGTATTTTTCAATAGCTGGCTTTTGGATATGTTCAGAATGATGCCCTTTCAATGTCATTATATGAGAAAGCTAACGAGATGATATCTGCACTGGTTTATTTAAACTGACTTTAAATCCAGTACTTATAGATATGAGACTGTACTTCTATCAGAGTTCCAAGTAAATATTCTCTCATGAGTTATTAAAAAATTAAGATAAAGAAAAGAAAACGTCAAGAAAATGACGACTGCGTAGGCGTACTATACGGCCACATTCCTTTAATTTAAAGCTAATTAATTTTAATGATCCATATGATACATTAATTAAAAAAATATTATCTATCCAGTGGATTTTTCTCGTATACAGTTACTTGGAGTTTTCTTTTTATTTTGCGGTGTTTATAACTAGTAATTTGATAACGTCCAGCTCTGCTTGATAACTTTCACAAAACTTGGAGAAATTGCTATTTACGCAAAATTTTAATCATACCATCATCGCGTTATTCGTTAACAATCATTAGAAAGTCTCAAACTTAGCAATGAGTGGAATATTTATGTTATTGTAGAAATTCTTGTTCTTACACAATAAGATTCGATTGTGACAACATTGTTTTACATTTCAAATCATATTTCTTTTGTTTTCATCTTCCATAAATTAATTATTACATCGTTGTATAAATTCGATTTTACATTTAGCAAGTTTCTTTTTTACAGATTTTCAATTGCAGATTTTGACACAATACGGGTAATTATAGGCGTGTGGATAAAACTGAGGATAGAAACCGAGAGACTGCAAATTCATCCTCGGTCATTTCAATATATATTAATAGCAATTTATATTTTTATTTACATAAAATGTTCAGATTATGTTCAATTTTAAAAATCTTATATTTATTGCAGCATGCATCACAATACAAATACAAAACCTATACAATAAATATGTATGTTGCTTGGTTTTTAAGAAAACAGTCTGTAATAAGGTTCTTTACTACTAGGGACAGCTCAATAATAATAGGTTTACAATTCATTATATTCGTATTATAATAGATATTTTCAGGCCGCCGTCCATCATTGACACAATTACATATCTCTAAAGCGGTAGGAAATCATGTTTTTGTCGTACTAGTTCGACAAAAATTGCTAACTTTGTATGGTTATATGTTGGCATCACTTCACTAATTTTAGCTAACTTCTGACGCTAGAAATGTCAAAATATTACATTGACCTAAAAATATTATGGTAATATATCTACAATTGAGTATTTGCAATACAAGAAAACAGAATATTTAGGGATTTTAAACATATTTGTAAGTAATTATAATTGAATTTGCCGTGTAAAATCCAAATAAAAATATGTAGATATTTTTGGTTATGATATTGAAAAATAAACATAATTGACATTCAAATATTGTGAAGTTAGCAACATAAAAAAATTCCCTGTCATTAAGAAAATGAGTAATAATTTACAATTATATATTAAATTTACATAAATGTTGGCGCGAAAAATCTTGTGTATCCCTCGGTTGGAAACTATTTTGCGAGTGCTCGTATTTGTAGGACTCGCCTGCGGCTCGTCCTATCAAAATAAACTCGCACTCTCAAAATAGCAGTTTCCAACATTGTGATACAAATAACTATAATGTTACAAATACATAATTTGCGGTTTATGGACAAGCGAGATAGTCAATAAAACCCAATTATATACGTGCTTTATACAATATTTTAATATTTTATGTTATGTCTATATAACGGCTGTACAATTGAAATGTGGAATATAGAGATTTTAATGCTATTTTTTTATATTGTTGTACATTTTTACCTATTCACTTTACAGCAAAAGTGTAAACACAAAAGTAGTTCAGAAATAAAAAATGCATGCAATACTAGCATTTAGTTACCTAAATACTAACATTTAGGTAACTAAATGTTAGTATTTAGGTTGCTCGATATATCAATCAAATTGAAAGTAATATTTACTAGATAAATTTTATGGCTAAAAAAAAAAACTAAACGAAAAATATTTGACATTCCCAGAGTACAGATTTAAATTTATTTATTTTAGGACCGGCCTCTTCATCTACGAATAAAATTCCGAATAAGTTATTCGTCTAATAAATAAAAAGATACGCATAAAAAAATAACAGCTAGAGCTATAAGTATCATTTGAGGTATGATTTCGATGCGACAATTTTCATTTATCCGACGAATAATTTATTCGGCACTTTATTCGTAGATGGAAATATCGGCTCACAATGTTGTATTATTTCTATGAAATTTCATAGATTATAATGATATAATGGCCAATTTCTGGGTTCATTTCTTTCTGGTAAATAAATAAATAACCCTAAATTTGTTTTACGAAATGTCAAACACAAATATTTTGTAGCGTACAAACATTTTAATATTTTGTGGTATTGAGTAGGTTAGGGATTAAAACCCGGAAATTTTTATATATTCCGGCAATCAATAATAAATTTTATTATACAGTGAGTAATAGATTATTTATCTTTATTTACCATAACAATAATTTCTATCTCTGCATACCATTTCATTGCTGAAATAACTGAATGAAATTAAAATAAATTATCTGCTAATGCGACAAATGCATTTCATAAATTTTTACATTGAAAGTTTAATGTATTATCAATAAGGTCAATAACTAATAATTTATCAGCTATGATCACAGCTACTTCTCTCCCGCATAATATCTTTATTAATCTGTTTCTGCTGTCCTTGAAATACAGAGCAGGATATAATTGCTGTTGCTGGCGCTCGCTGAAAAATCGCGGAATTACTCACTTTGTTGTAATTTGTTATTGATTATAAATATTTACAGTTGTAATTACTCTGTGATTTTTCTATGCTTAGAATGATTTAGGATCACGCTGGATATTTACACTGTAGTCTTTTCTGAGAATTATAGTGAAATATGATTTATGTTTTACATATGTTCTGACATTTTGAATAAGTGTTGCGTCAGAGTCTACCTATCCCTAAAATGTTTCTATTCTTTCTGTTACAAGTTCATAAATTTGTGCGTATATGTATCTAAATGCTTATATAACAGAATATAAATTAATATATTCTCACTAAACAAGCAATTCGTTTCACTAGTTTATAACATGTACTACCGGGAGACAATCTTTCAGTTGAAATAAAGAACACCTTCCTTAATAGGTTCTTTCAGCAATATTTTTCTTTCAACGATTTAACACAATAAATAAAACAGAAGACATGGACACTATTTATGTATTATATCAAAATGTTTAAATTATAATTTTTAAATCTATCAAACAGTATTTATACATATAAATCTTCAATAATTACACTTGACATAAAGAGTAAATATTCAGTTTCCATTATTGCTCTCATTTGAGAAATCTTCTAAGAATATTTTTATTCTTAACCATTTTTCGCAACTAATTTAATTATATTTAAAATATATAGAGCTCATTGTTTTTTCTGTACAGTACAGTCTTACTTCCAGTTTTGAAGTTAAGACCAAAATCTAATCAGATTTGTTATTGAATCATAGAAATTTTTCATTTCAGTGTTTTGTAAGACTCTAAACTCACTGAAAGCACTTCGTTTTTGATGCTTCGTATTTTCTACTGGTAGTATGATGGCTTTAAGGTGAACCATCCGGGCAAATACGGGCTGAAGATAGCTCAAGATGAACATGACTTTTTTGAAACAATATATCATTATTATAATAAATGAAACATATAATGTTTTATACCTACGTTTGTAGATAAAAGTCCAAAGTTTTGTAATAAATTTTAAAAAGCAAATTTTGTTTACATATAATACATGAACATAATTTTCAAAGTAGTCAAATATATGCCACACATTCCCATGAACGACTACAGTAATGCAAATAATGTGTATATTTATAAATATAATCGTCTATTAATTAATTAGAATTAATAAGTATAGTATTTTGATGAGTGACACTTTGTTTTCTGGTGGTTTTTTATCTGGCAAAAATCTTAGAAAAATAAAGTTTTATTTAGTTTATTGCTAGTGTGGTGATAGAGTTAAGTTTTTTCTACACGACTAAATAATTTTTGATTAGTGGTTTATTTATATTAGTGTTGTTAAATGACTTTTGTTTAGTGACCTTGTTGCTGTCAAAAAGTACGTACGGCTGATAATTGTTTAACATACTTAAGTCGGTGCGCGACTGACTCAGTCGTATTAATTAACAAACTCAGTGTTGCCAGCTATAGTAAAAATAAAAATTTTCATGAAATTAAAAATAAATTTATTTTACAATGAGTGATTCTGAAGAAGAGAGCAAATCCTGTACTTCATGTAAAATTGATTTTAATGGAGATAACGTATTAGGATGTGATGGAAAATGTAAAGGATGGTTCCATATTAAGTGTGCAAAGATTAAGGATAAAGATTATTCAACAATTAAATCGTGTAAAGGGATACAATGGTTTTGCACAAACTGCAGAACTGATGAATCTTTCGAAATAAAAAAGCTATGGAAACGAGATATGGAGATACTCAAAAATGAAATTAAAGAATTAAAGCAAATTGTAAATAGTTTAGTTAATTGTAATAAAGAAACTAGTGTATCATCATATTCCAAAGTAGTTAGTCGTCCAGCTGTAATAATTAAGCCAAAGGGTACCCAAGATTGTACCAAAACTATATCTGAGGTAAAACAGAAAATAAATCCTGCCAAATTAAATGTCGGAGTTTCTGCAGTAAAAAATATAAAAGAGGGAGGTATTGTTGTGCAATGCAATAGTAAATATGATATTAAAAAAATGAAAAATGAAGTGGAAAAAGAACTGGGACAAAACTATGAAGTTAGAGAACCAATTTTGCAAAATCCAGAAATAAAAATTCTTGCCATTCGCGAAAAGTTAACAAAGGAAGAAATTAAAAACTGTATTTTAACACAAAATGAATATATTGATAAGCAAAATGCAATGATTGAAGTAACATATTTAAAAGAAGATAATAAAAAAAATATAACAGCTACCGTAAAAGTCGATAGTAAAACATTTAAAGATATAATGAAACAGGAAAAAATTAATGTTGGATGGAGCAGGTGTCATGTAATAGAAAATTTAAAAATATGGAGATGTTTTAACTGCTCAGGATATTACCACAAGAGTACAAAATGTGAAAAGAAAATAGCATGTTCGAAATGCGCTGGGGAACATCGCAGTAGTGACTGCAAGGAAACTTTATTGCGCTGTGTCAACTGTATAACTGCTAATAAGGAATTAAAATTAAAACTTGATATTCATCATGCAGTATTCGATAAGAATTGTCCAGTTTACAAAAGGAAAATTGAGGCTCTGAAAAACCGAGTAAGTTATGCAGCATAGCAATTAAAGGAAAAACAAGAGAAACAAGTACAAATATTGCATCTAAACATACAGAGTTATTTACCACATAAAGATGAAGTTGAAGACTTGATCACCAGATTAGAACCCGCAATTGTTTGTTTAACAGAAACAAGAATAACAACAGAAATTGAAAATAAAGAAATACTTATAGCAGGTTATAATATTATCAGATGCGATTCGGATAGCAGACATACAGGTGGTGTAGTTTTTATTGTTCGGAAAGATATTAAATTCAAGGTTTTGAAGAATATTTCCAATCCTAATAAGTGGTGGTTCCTGTCTTTCACAACGACACTAAATAGTGAGAAATATGTTATAGCAGGTGTTTATAGATCTCCAAATTCAAATAATCTTGATTTCATTCAATTCTTTCAAGAATGGTGCAGTGAAATATTTATAGAGAAAAAATCAGTGTTAATAATGGGAGATTTTAATATAAATTGGATGAATAGTAACACATATACTGCAAGATTTAAAGAGATCGTGTCAAATCATGGACTTTTTCAGTTAATTAAGGACTTTACTAGGGTGACTAACCTCTCTAGAACTATAATAGACCTTGCTATATCAAACAATCCTTACATTAAAAGTGAAGTGTGGGATAATCCAAAAATAACGGATCATAACATTTGTGCTATATCCCTAGAAAAAAATAGCTTTCTTAAAAATAATCAGCCTAATGTTGTAGAAAAGTTGGACATGGATAAATTTATTGTGAAACTGATGGACTGTGACTGGGACTATAATTCATGTGATGTAGACATTGCATATAACAAACTGTGTTCTAACATCCTAAATAATAAAAAAGAGTGCACAACTATTTCCCAAGGTAAATCTAAAAAACATAATCACCCATGGCTTAATAACAAAGAAGTGTTAATTGCGAAAACAGATAGAGACCGTAGTTATAGGAAGTTTAAAATGACTTTAAATGAACAGGACTGGAACGACTACAAAAAATGTCGGAATAATTTCGTTAAAAGTAAAAGAAAAAGTGAACGTCAGTACTATGAACAAAAAATTGATAATGTTAAGGGAAATCAACAAAAAATGTGGAGAACTCTAAAAAAACTCTTAGGGCAAGATAAATCTTCACCTGTTAATATTGTTACTTCTAATGGTGAAGAGGTTAAGGGAAACAAAAATATTGCCGATAAGTTCAATAATTTCTATGTTGAAAGTATAGCAGATATAATTAGAACTATAGACACTAGTCATAATGATATAAAATGTACCAATGTAATCAATACTAGTGATATTTTCAGTATTTTCAAACAAATAACTATTTCTGATCTCAGAAAAATTATTTGGAAGCAAAAGGACAATAAGTCCAGCCCAGATGGAATAAGTTTTAAATTACTGAAGGAATTGTTTCATGTACTTGGATATCCTATATTAAATCTAATTAATTTGTCCTTAGAAAAAGGTATATTTCCTCATAGTTTAAAGGAATCTACTATCACTCCCATTCCTAAAGTAGCAGGCACAACCAAAATCGAAGAACACAGGCCTATAAATGTATTACCAGCATTAGAAAAAATTTTGGAAATTGTAGTTTACAAGCAATTAATAAATTATGTTAACAATAATAACTTAGTATCACCACATCAGTCAGGATTTAGAGAAACATACTCATGTGAAACAGCTCTGCAATATACTTTAAAAAATTGGAAAGAGGCTAGTAATGAAAATAAAAAAATTTGTGCAGTATTCCTAGATTTAAAAAGAGCGTTCGAAACAATTGACAGAGACAGATTGCTCAATAAATTATTTGATTTGGGGATAAGAGATCAAGTTGCTAAATGGTTACATTCTTATTTGACAAATAGGCGACAAAGGGTAAAGTTTGTAGATACACTTTCAGAATCTTTAGAATGTAAACAAGGAGTCCCACAAGGAAGTGTATTGGGGCCTTTATTATTTATATTATATATAAATGATCTGCCTAATGTGTTGTCGCAATGTAATATTCATTTATTTGCAGATGATACTTTGTTATACTATTGTCATAACAATGAAGACCATTTAATTGAAACTATTAATACAGAACTGTCTTTAGTATATACCTGGTTAAATGTTAATAAGTTAAAATTAAACAGTAATAAAACAAAAGCCCTGTACATCTCAACAAAATCAAACATAAAACAATTTTTGTCTAGAAGTTTATATGTACATATTGATAATGTAAAAATTGACTTTGTTACTAGTATTAAATATTTAGGTATTATTATAGATGCAGAACTGAGATTTAAAGAACATATAGATTACATAACTAAAAAAATAGCCAAAAAATGTAATTTTATGAATAGAATATGTAAGTTTTTATCCATATATGCCAAATTGAATGTATATAATACGATTATCCTACCTCATTTTAATTACTGTGGTACTATATTGTACTTTTGTAATCAGAGTCAACTATATAATCTACAAAAACTGCAAAACAAATGTATGAGATGTATCCTTAGTTGTAATCGCTATACTAGCATAAGTGACATGTTACATAGACTAAACTGGTTAAATGTTGAAAAGCTTATTGATTTAAATGTGTTAACTTTTATATTTAAAATTGTAAATAATATTGGACCGAATTATTTCAAAAATACTGTAACAGCAAATGTGGATATACATAATTATAACACCAGAGGTAAGGAACAAATTCATGTTCAAAACTTAGGTAATACAAGAACTAAAGGCTATGTATTCTACGAGGGCTTCATAAAATATAATAGTCTACATGCAGACATAAAAAACTCTGTAAATGCAATAGAATTTAAGAAAAAACTAAAAAAACATTTGTTACTTTAACATGTCTTTTTTGTTATCTATAATCTTTTGTAACTACTAGCACTGTACCTTTTCGCTGTACTTGCTAATATTTAATAAAATTTATTTATTTATTTATTTATAACATACTAAAATTAATTTACATTTGAATTTACAGTTTTTGAAAAACAAATAAAAATATACCAAAAAACACACTTTTTGGTATATTTTTATTTGTTTCTCAAAAACTGTAAATTCAAATGTAAATTAATTTTAGTATGTTATAGACGATTATATTTATAAATATACGAATTATTTTCATTACTGTCGTCGTTCATGGGAATTAGAAATTCAGTATCAAAATTCTGAATTTTTGACCAACTAGACTTCAACGAATATTTTTTTTATAGTTGGATGTTTCAGTTATCCTTTTCATCCACATATATAAATACTAGAATGTTCAAAGACTTCACAGTAATAATTGTTTTGTTTTTCGATAAGAATAATTGTAAGAAATAATTTATTGAAATTTGAATTTACAAAACAAAATTCATGGGAGTGAACGAACCCAACGAAATTATGTTCTTCATCTGAAATTGCAATGTACAAGTCACTGTAAAAAATCCATGATATTTTGACGAATGGAGGTTGTTGGACCATAAAGAACATGAAAATAAATAAAGAATACAGAATTTGCTGTTTTTTTAAAAAATAAAGGGTTCGTTCTTTCGACGCGTATGTTTGACCTTAAAAACTGACAGATCCAGTCAAAAAATAGTCCTTATCATGATATACAATAATTGTATTTTAACCAATTGCACTTTTAAATAAACCTTTCCCTAAATATTATCGTGAAATTATCTCGCTAAATTACACTCGAGCATTTTATTTTCTTCGGATAAATTTCAGTTTGACAACTCAACCTTATCACCTAACAGCAATATGACTCGAAAACTGTTTTAAAAAAAACACTTCACCTACGGTGTCGTGATTTTATTAAGACAGTTTTCTTGTCAAATTGCTACTTAACAAGGTTTTGTGACAAACATAAATTTATGCGGCAAAATAAAAAGCTCTTATGTAATTACAGATTGTATTTCAAGAAATATATTTTGCTAGCGAGGTCTGTGGCAGGACGTCTGCCTACCAGGTCTGCTAGTATTCATATAAATTTAAGAACAGAAAAAATGCAAACAAACATTTGATATTCGATTTTGAATACAATGTGAAATTAATATTCATCGACCATCTTTTTATTTTGATGCAAAAAGTGTAATATTTCTTTTGCTTACTGCAAACTCTTTTAAGGAGTGGCACAGCTTATTAATTTTTTCTTTTCGTTTGATTCTAACGTCAGATTAATTGAAATATTATGGAAATTACTGGCAGGCGCCTCAGCTTGTTATTGAAAACATTTTACGATAAATTATAAAGTCATTGAAGCTGTTCAGAAATATAATTATTGTTGACTTTTTTGATAAATATCTTTTTTAATATATGTTTATCAAGTCGACGAGCATTACAGCCGAATGTTCGTTATTAATGAGAAGAATATTAATTTATTCTTGAAACGCTGCTGCATCTTGTTATAAGCTCCATAAATCTGATACGAAATTTTGAAACGAAAGTTTCTGTTTCTTATTAGATCAGCACCAAATATGAAAAATTACAAGCCTTGAACCTTATGAGATTATATTACAAATATTTTATGAATTCTCCTAACAATAAATTCCAACACCCGTGTCGAACATCGCCAAATCGCACGAGTCTAAATAATAAACCAATAACTAACACGTTTCGTTACCATAACGACATAAAATAGATCAATAAAAATAAATCAGAAACAGAAGTGCTGTGGAGAAACTGTAACAATGCTCTGAACAAAACACTGTCTAGGGTCGGGCCGGTCAGAGGTCAGGTGCTCGAAACCCGCGGGGGGCACTTTCACGTGTCACCACGCGGGGGGCGTCCCCTCCTCACTGCTCTAGGAGACGCCACTGAGATAGATAGAAGAATAGATCATTTGATTATTCAGGGCGCCGTTGGTACAAACAAAATTATCTGAGAATGTTAATAATATTTCTTTAATACTGTATCACATTTGCATATGTACTGGACTGGTTTCAGTCCGGTAAATGAAACCTTACTGAATTGTTATATCTATGCTAATGTATCGTTGACAAGTAGTATGTTTATAGGATTTGAGCCACAAAATCGTGTCCCTCTGCATTCATTTTTGAAAAATTACCAACATAACAAAATTGGTTCCTATCATTATTTTCCTTTTATTATTATTTTCATTAAGACCAAGTCTACCGGGTTGTTTTTAAGAAAGAACGAAAGGAAGTAAGAAAGCAAACTTTGGGCCAAATTACGCCACAATAGATATAAAATAAACTCTTGTACTTCATATGTCCTTGATTATTTTCATGTTTTTAATTCGAAATTCCTGGCTTGGCTACTGTTGCATTAAAATGCGTAATATAACTTAGTGTTTTTTTATCAGTTGTGTTGGTAGTGCTTCTCGTTTAACATTTGAAATTTCAAATTATTTAACAATTAATATTTGTTCTTTTAAATTCCATCACCTAATCAACAAATAATCCAAATGACATTAATGTAGTTAGTATTTTGATTTGGTTGCTAGGAGAAAGGTAAATAACGTTTTATCACTTTCAAAATTTAACTTCATATTTATCCGCTGTCAAAACGATAAAATTGTTTTTTCTTCAAACGTCATAAAAGTACGTTGTTATGTATTTGTATTCAACAAGTAGAAGTTCAATATTGTCGCCGCCGGCGTAAAAGTGTATCCTTGGCAACACATTTACGCCGGCGGCGGACAAAGTAAAATATTATGAAAAATAGTTAGGTTGTAATTCAATAATTTGACAGTTAAAAATGAAACAAATAAACAAAAATAACAAAACAGCATATTCTACGGCAACTTGAAATGCTAGATAAGACAGAATATTTTTTGAAGTTTTGAGCATTTTATAATATTTATAATTTTATTTTCTATGTTTGAAGAAAAAATAGCATGTGTTATTCGAAGTAAATGTGTCTTTGGATGCTTCGCATGTAATTGTTCGACTCGCTTCGCTTGGCGTTCAAACTTACATGCTCAGCACACAAAGTATCACATTTACTCCTAATGACACAATATACTATTTTTCTTTTTGGCTTACTTTATATTGGAGTTAAATTATCACACAATTAGAACTGTGATGATTATTGCTTTTATTTGGTTCCAATTCTGACAAAAAACTGGATTAAATGTTTTAAAATATAGCTATGTTACTAGAACTACCAAATAACTGAAACATGTTTTCTATATATCGAACTACATATGTCAATTGTAAATATGAAGCTATCAAATTCAGACTTATATCTATAAGAAAGTTTTGTGGCAACCACACCAGATATTTCGGTTTTGTAATCAATTGCGAAACTATTAACAATAACAAAAAAATACCTAATGTTCAGAACTTAAGGGTAGCACAAACATCTGTTACGTCGGGGGCGGTTTCCTCCCCAAGGCCGAACAGGCGGCTGTGGAGGCGGTAGCCCCGGAACCGGAAGTGACGCGGGTTTGAACACGTGCTCGTTTCGCGAACGATTTCATACCTGTCGTCTGTGTACCGCTAGGCGTGACTGCCATCGGATTACTAACGATTCTAATCCTTACCACTGAGTGAAATAAGGATGACCTGAATGCAGGTATGCCACAGATGGTAGTACGATACTGAAATATTGCCACAACGATCGCCAAATGTTTCTTGATTATGTTATTAGTGTGATTAATGATTGAACTTTAAAAACAGATTTTGGGGATAAGTACATAGGTTCGGAGCAGTAAATCGATATATGTCGTCAATTTTATAAATTGCACACTTCTTTATAAATTTCTTTTTAATATCGGTACAGTAAACCTGTTGACATCTCAATTTTGTTCTTCTGTTTTGCTCATTTTGTTGCGTAAATACCCACATAAAAACTGTAAACTTTATGTAATTTTGAATAAAGAATAAATATTTGTATTGTATAATAAAAAATACATAAATGTAACGCTTTCATAATAAAAGATTGAGTTATAAAATCTACATATCTCCGTATACGGCAAAATAACTGCCAAAAAATACTTTCACAGCTGTACTTTTATTAGAGAATAAATTAGGAAAATAGAATTTGTGATAAATTATCTAACATTTAACAATCATAACATGCAAATTTTTATGTAGCAAACAACACCATTCTTTAGCCAAGTTTCTAATTTGACATTTTGATTGATAAATATCTATAGTATTTTATCTTCTTATACGTAGTATTTAAAGCAAAGATACGAATTATGAAAAAAAAATCGTTACGAAATTTTAGCGGATATTCACGTTTTGATCATGTTAACAATGGAATTTAAGTGGATGGATGGATGAATGGTAGAATAGATAGATGTGTGCCCGTATATTTTATAATTTGCAAAACTAAAAGTGGAAGTTCATTTGACAACAAAACAATAATTTTAATTCATTTCGAATATGAAATCAACAACAAAAAAGAATTCTCATAAATTTGTTAATCACAATATTTACAATAGATTATTTGAAACTTTTTCGTATACCTTTCATTCAGAATATAATTAATAATATTTAAAAAATATTGATTATACTCCAGGGAGTTGACTTAAACTCAAATGATAAAAATTAATTTTGGACGATTATCAGTTGTTTTATACAGTAGTTCTGATCTCACAGAGCTGTGTTGAACTAAAATATCAAAAATTACATCTAAATGACCGTCGATAATTTTTATAATAATTCTTATATTTCTATCGGGTTTGGTATCAAATACATGTATTATTTGTAGTCTTCTGAACGTGTTATATGTAATTATTAAATAATCAAATCAAATCAAATATTGGCGATCACCGACAGAGGTACTTGAAACTCGAAAGATCGTAGAATGATCTATAATCAGGATATCTTTCATGAACTTTATAATGAATAAATGTAAGAACTATTTTTAACTAACTCAAGCAAGTATTCGTAATGGGGTCTTACACCTTTTTTCATTTTATTTTTTTTTTTCTGTAAGTTTGAGTAAAATTATTAAAATAGATACTAATTTTTATGTTAAAAGGCATTTAGTTGTTAAGATACAATCTTTTGAAATTGGCATCCCATTTCAAATTTTACGCTTGTGACGTTAGCACCTACGTCATCTTGTAATTCTACGAAACACGCTCTTGAGGAGTCCGAGGAACTACACCAACTGTCAAATTAACTGTTATCTGTCATTGTTATTTACTGAGAGGTTTTTACAAATATAGTTTATACACATTACCTGGGCAAAATAATATAACAAATATAATAAACATAAGTTTAATTTGAAAATCGTTGTTAACTGCAACATATGACTTGAGATGACAGGTGTGATACATCAAAGTATTTTTATTTTAACACGTCCTAAACTCTTTGTCTAAAAACGTTATAATTAACGAATACCTAATTGAATTTATCGGAGTGTTCATTTTAATAATAATAAGTAATTATAACAACCCTGAAGAGCAAATTATTATTTGTTATCAACACCTCTTTTGCCTTGCCATATTGTATATTCTATTACAAGATGACTGCAGTTAAAAAAGTTAAAAAAGTTAAAAAAATATAAGAAATATTGAATAATATGTGACTTTTTTTTTAGTGTATGACCCCATTATGCATGTATGGGTCACAAAAGAGCAATCATCTTGAAGAACTAGATTGAAAAGATATTGTATGTTTATATCTGCAAATTAAGAAATACTGCTATAAAAATGCAATAAAATTTTTATCTATAATTTGAGCCACCCACGCTAAGCTGGAAGATGGCCACGTTAATATCATTTACCACTGTTTTATGAGCAATAAAAAGCAGTCTTAGTAAAATTGTCCAAGATAAAGTGCTATCAAGTCGTAACGTTTAAACTTAAACTTAAAACTAAATACGATTGAATTCTAAAAGCTTGGAGAGATTCTGTAAATTTATATATAAAGTTAATGTCTCCATATAAACTAAAGTGGGTATGATTAAGCTATCGTAAGGTGTTAAAATGCACTAACAAAATCTGGTCGTGGAAAAGTTTTATGCAAATCAGAAATTTAAATATGTTGTAGTTTTTATTCGAACAAGATGCATATTCTTGAAATCTTAAACAGGTGATTATTATAGTTTTATTGCCTAGTTTAATTGATAATTTTTACTGCTTTTTGATAAACTACTAGAATAATATAAAATCTTTCGCCTTGTCTAAATCTTTAACACGAGAAGTTTGTCTTGAACGTTTCTTGGAAATTCAACTATCTTCATGACTCCATTTCTCAATACAGTTGTCCTTAAGTTAACGCAACAGGTTTGTAAAATATTTATGTACGAAAAGTATAAAACTAATAACAATCCATACAAAGAAATGAAGTTCTTCAAGGAGTTCTTTTGATATTTGGCAAAGTTGCACTATAAATATAAACACACAAATTAATGTGTATAATAGATTAGAAAACTATTAAAATATTTATAATATTTACCGTATTCACTTGTAAATTTATTATATTTCTTATTTCCGTAAAACATTCTTCTTACTCATTTAAACACAGTTCATATGATGTACTTCACGAAATATCACTAAAAATTGGCACATACTTTTATTGTATTTCTATATAATATAAACCCTAAAAAACTCATTGGTGTAGAGCGCATCATCATATCTCTTAAATTTTTCGAGATATGGCAGTTTTTGATGTTTTTCGAAGTTCAATTTTGAGGAACTGCAACTCAAAAATTACGCAAGATATCGAAAATTCTCTTTAGTTTTGTGTTATTCGTGCATATTATAGCACAATACCAAATTTTTTAAAAATTGAAAATTTTTGAATTTTTTTTTCAAAATTTCGATCAGCAATATCTCAAATAATAAACGAGATTCAAACTTGCAGACTAAACCATTGGATTCAGCACATCGAAATACATAAACCCTAAAAATTTCAGAACATTCGGATGATGGGTTGAAATTTTAGAGCAAAATATCTTAAAATGGCCTTTTTCAGGCCAAACGTCAATAGGTACCCTTTGACGTTTTTCGCCAAAAACGTCATTTTCACACTTTTTGCTCTAACTCTATAACGCGCACAGCAATTTTAATGAAATTTTACATACTTATGTATTTCGACGAGCTGAATCGAATTGTCTGGTCGACGAGTCTGTATCTGTTATATTTATCGAGTTATCGTCTATCGAAATTTGGGGAAAAAATCGAAAAATTTCAAAATTTTCAAAATTTGCTAATTTGTAATAAAAGGCATGAAACGAACAGAACTGAGTTTATTTTTCAATATCTTTAATAGATTTTGAGTTGCAGCCACTCAAAGTAGCATTTCGAAAAACATCGAAAATTGATATATCTCTATAAATTTAAGAGATATGACGATGCGCTCTACAGCATTGAGTTTCTTAGGGTTTATATTATATAGAAATACAATAAAAATATATGCCAATTTTTAATGATTTTTCGTGAAATCCTGAAATTGTGCAGTACTTCCTTGCAATAAATTTTCTTACTTGTACAGATATTATAAACATTTTTCAAATAATAACAATAATCCTCGTTTAAATAATTGGGCCATATTGTGTAGTTCCAGATAATGTAACAATTTACTGATCTACAGATAAGTTATAAGTAATTTTAACATGTTATTAGTTGTCAAAAAAAAAATAATAAAAAGCATGTCAAAATATTTTTTTGACAACTGCATGTTAAACATCATTATTTTATTTAACAGAAAGAAATGAACTCGCAAATTCGTCGTTATATCATTTCAATGTATGAGTACAAAAATTATTTTCTAAAGAAACAAACAAATTCTTTACCACTTGAAACAGAGTTTAATAACAGTTGGTTTACGATTCAGTACATCGTAAAAACAATAAATACCCCGTATACAAATGGAAATTAAATAAATGGAAGAAGAAAATATAATAAATATATTAATTAAATCTTTATTCATAGTGATTTGTTTTTGTGCATCTATATTAAACAATGTGTACAAAATATGCAAATAAATAAAATATTTGCAGTAAACTGAGGTACATAAATCAAGCATTACTCTATTTTGTTGGTAGTAAAATACACCTTTATGACTTTAAATATTTGCTTTGCTTAGTAGATCAGCTGAATAATTTATCTAATATTAACGTCAAGAACCATAATTGATAGTAAATATATGAAATTTATCGCAGTATAAATGTGGAATAAGCACATGATACCAAACACATTTGAACGGCACTAACAATGCAAGGTAAAGTTGGAGCACATTCGTTCGATTTTATGGACAATAAATTCGATCTTCGGGGCACAAAAATATATTGAACTGGATAATGGTTTGAACAAACTTTGAAACCATGAATAATTTGAAAGCATACATACGGAAAATGAGACTTGTATGGTATGTTTGTATTTCTTGTGAGTTTACCACACTTCTTCATAGGTAAATTGTAACCCTACTTCGCAGGTCTTCGCGTAATTACTAATAATAGATGAATTATGATAAATATAGCAACAAAGTTATCAGTAATAATATAACAAGAGGGTGAGAATAAATTGAAAATAATTTGACAGATCTTTCGAAAACTTGTTGCCAGGCAATAGCCACGAAAGCCCGTAGGGCTTGAGTGGCTATTGCCAAATGGCGACAAGTTTTCGAAAGATACTGGAGAATTATTTTCTAATTTATCGAACTCTCGAGTTATATTTAATTAGATTATTTTTTGATTTCACTATCAGGCAGAGCACTAAATCTATCTTCTTTGCTAATTTTTACTTGTGTTGATGATAACTATCTGACATCTGACATCTGTCAACAAAAACAAAAAAGCTACAGAGAAAATTGCCGGGAATTATCACAAGAGCATTATTCTCAGTATAATAATGACAGGATTGGTTAAAACGCAGACACGTGACATACAATAAAGCATTTGATTGGTTTAAATAACGTCAAAAAATAATCGAGAAAAAATTATAATATTTCGAGGTGAAAACACTGACAGATTCAATGAACATATTAATATTTAATTTAATTTCTGTGATCGAATTTTAAACATTTTAGCTTGACGACTGGTCACCGTGCTGGGCGAACAATAGTTATTTGTCAAACTAGAGAGGAAAGCGCTTCTTTTTCCTCCTCGAGTTCGAAGTTTGCCTCATGAGCGCAGCGAACGAGAGTGAAAGAAGAGCTTTCCTCTCGTGTTGGACACAACAATTTTTCACGACATGTTTCTAAAAACGATTTGCTCGGACCTAAAATACACTTTGAGAACACAACTGACAGACTAACACGTTAAAAGTTAGGTTATCAGACACCAGGCGGTGTAGCAGTGTTGCCAATGAACCAATCTTAAATATCTTTAATAAGTTGTCAAATTGTGATTAATAAGATAATAATTTAAAATATAAGACATAACTGTAAGATTATTTTAAATATGTGTATCACTAAAATAAGGATTTTCAATGAAATTAGAAATTTATTTATAATTTTTATAATATATTTTTTATAAATAACATTCATATTGGTAACACTTCTATATTTTCCGCTCTAGAGAGGAACAACACATTTTACTCACTATTTCGGGAGAAGAACGGTGGGGTTTCCTACCATGTCGTGAAAAAATAATATTACAGACGATCTGTTGCAAGCAGAGTCCCACACCTATTAATAGGTAAATGGCGATATGATAAAGTTATTGGATTAAACTACTCATTTAAGCCTTAATTCTTAAGAACAATAAAATTGTAGGTAATAATTTCATCTGTTTACCTTACTAATATTTAATTAGTAAAGAACAAAGTTATCAATTTGTCTTACATACATTCATACACATAACTAATTTGAATAAGAATTTGAAACGTTCTTACGAGGCAAATAAATTAACAGGTGAATAGGTATGGAACGTCGGTATTTTGTAGATACTATCTTAGTCTCAAGCTTAGTGTTAGCGACGTGTTGTTAAATCAATTACCTGCCATTATCACTATATGCTCATTTCACGCTGCTTCTGTTGTTCTATCACATTATTCAATTATTGTTATCAACGTACTTGATCCTTTCAAATACCAGAAATTTTATGATAACTTTTTAAACTCGTAAATTATCGTTAAAAATCTATTTGTATGCGTTTGTTTGCTATGCTAATAATGCCCTTTTAATATAATAATATAATACTGTAGCGTTTAATGTGTTTTATTCCTTAGAAATATTTATTGTATTTATAATTTAATTGGACTCAAGTTAAGTTAGCAAGAATGTGTAATAAATTTCACGTAAATGCCTCGTTTACTAATAAATTGTCACTGTTTACCTTTCTATTTTTTTGTGTTATATAAATAAAGGTAACTTTCAATTTCAATAACCTGTTTTAGATATTAATCAATGTAAATTTTTATAAAATCTGTATTTGAAAAATTACATGTCAACAGTGGACAATAATTAACTATGTATGTATCTAATACTTAATAACTTTATATGAGAACCACTTAAAATTTATATTAATTTGTGGTATTTTGTTACGCTTCGAGCATATCGTTATAATTTCTGGATAGGGATTTCAACTTTAATTTCAAATAATAAATGATTCGTAATCATTATTTTAGTTACGATTCTGCTAGGAAGTTAATATCTTGCAAATATATAAATAAGATTACCAGTTGATTGTCAGTTGTTTTCATTATAAACTTACCGTGTTTGATATCCAGTTAAAATGAGGCCTTCAAGTTGATAGTCAAATGTTTTCTGTTAAAAACAAATCAAATTCTTCCTCAAGGATAGCAAGAACTAGGTGTTAGATTTACCTAATATACCTAGAAAGAAAAACTAATTAACTGCACTTATTCCTTTTTTTATATTTTAACATACTGTAACTAGGGTTGAGTACGAAAAATAATCCATGAGCTTGATTATTCGATTTCTTAGAGTAATCCCCAGGTACCATTGTATTGGGTTTCCAAATTATCAAGAGATGGCGTTGATCACAATTCGCATAAGACACACGTCAAATTCATTTTGTATATCTTATGATAGCGAATGCGTGCATTAGTATTGGTAAGGCACTAGAATATATGAGTATTCTCATCCGCCATTTTGGGTCCAAGTGTCATAAATAAAACAAATTATTGGAATCCAGTTACTTTAATTCTTTTCTGTCAAATTTGAAGTTGATATTGATTAATAATTGTGATATATCATTCTCTTCATTATTATATTTCATATGTAATGAACAGGTAAATGTACAGAATATTTTCTAATATATTACCGTATGATTTGTGTAGTTGGATTTTACAGAATTTCAAGAAATATGTTTTCAAATTTGACAGATACAAATTTTAAATGTTTTTTTAAGTAACTGGATTTCAATAGCTTGTTTTATTTATGATATCTGGACCCAAAATGGCGGACGAGAATACCTACATTCTTCTAGAGCTCTAGTATTGGTAGTATGTTTTTATTGACAGCAGAACTGTTGCCATACACACTGCAAATTTTCCTATTTTTATAGGTTTCTTTGGAGAAAATTCAATCTGAACCTATAATCTACAAATGCAATGTATCTTTTATTTTTACATCTTATTTAAATAATACGGTTTAAAGAAATGTAACACTTACATTGGCGTACTCTCAAAATGACTACTATTGTTATTAATTTAAAAAAAAAACAATTAATTTCAAAATACAATGAAATGTATGTACTGTATAGTTAGTTTAGCTTTCTACCACTAGTTAGCGTATTTTAATTTTGGATGATAACTTAAACGAATTCTAAATATAAAATTTGAAAATGATATCATTACATTTTTAATTATCGTAGACGAAAAATTATCACATACACACAATCGAAATTTTTATACGCACGTATATATACTACAATATTAAGCAATTGAGCTTTTGTAAGTTCCCCGCTTTAGCTGTTAGTGAGAGTGTAATTCAAACACAGTTTTAAATATCGTATGAATAATCTATAGTATATGTAGATTTGTCTATGTAAAGATGTAAGTGATAGCAGTAGCAAGTAGCGATGCATTAGATGAATGTTACACAAAAATGCATTTAGTAATAAATGTGTATGTATTATAGGTAACATAAGTTTGCAATTATATTACAGATAAAAAGCAACGTATGCATAATCAAGCGATCATAAAGTCACGATCGTAATAATCGTGAATTATCTCCTACAACAAGGAAACCTAGACAGTGAAGTAGAGCTAAAACCTGAGCTAGTGTTGTAGAGTACGTTTTCACCTCTATGGTATTGACTTCGGGAGTAGTTTCACAGTAGATTATTAACAGATGAGTACCTTTGGGTTTTACAAGCATAGCTTGTTAGTATTTCTAGTGAATTCCATCTAAGAGGAGTACGAGAACGATTATTACAATATTAATATACAAAGATAAACTTAAATCTACAAGTGTACCAATGCGGTAAATATGTACTCCTATTTTTAAAAATTTATCATAACATTGGTTGCTATTCACATGTCTATACTAAGTTCTACTAACTTGGACATTTTAAAATTTGGCACTGTTACTTTGAAAAAGTTATTGATCACCTTGGGGATCAACAATTTTTTCATAGCAACAGTGTTAAATCTTAAAATGTCCTAGTTAATAGTCCTTGGTATAGATCTGTGAATAGCAGCCAGTGTTTTGTTACAAGATTTGTGAAAATTAGTGTTTGAGTGATTTGTCTAGTGAGGTTGTAATTATAAATTATAATGAAAACTTACAAACTAGGATTAACATCTAGGAATTGATTTACAGATAACTGAAAGCTTTCATAAAATATTGGTAGTGTCTGATAGGTCAACTTGTGAGTATGTCGTACAGAAACGTCATCATAACGGATCTGAATCAGTTTGCTAATTGTTTCACTGTCATCAGCGGGGATGCGCATCGTTTTTCTATAGAATTTGGATGAGATCTTTTCAGCTATAACGTTGCTTGGTGTTACCTTCAAGCAACGATCTTGAGGTAGTTTGTTCAAATTATAAGTATTTATCAATGGTCGAGGGATATTCGGTGAGAACATTTTTTGCGATTATTATTATTATTTTCATTCAAATACAGTGAAAATAACATATTGAAATAAACAAATCAAATATTGAATTAACTGCCAACCGACTGTCATCAACTGTTACTTAGCAATAGGTGATAATTTCCCGGGGAAATTATCAGTGTAATTGTGACCTGATTGGTTACTTTTGCACACGTGATCAGAAATACAGGGATTCGATTGGATATTTCTTTAACCAAAAAATTTTCAGTAATAATATAACAAGAGGGTGAGAATAAATTGAAAATAATTTGACAGATCTTTCGAAAACTTGTTGCCAGGCAATAGCCACGAAAGCCCGTAGGGCTTGAGTGGCTATTGCCAAATGGCGACAAGTTTGAGAAAGATACTGGAGAATTATTTTCTAATTTATCGAACTCTCGAGTTATATTTAATTATATTATTTTTTGATTTCATCATCAGGCACGTCACTAAATCTTACTTTTTTGCTCATTTTTACTTGTGTTGATGATAACTATCTGACATTTGACATCTGTCAACAAAAACAAAAAAGCTACAGCTATTCTCAGTATAATAATGACAGGATTGGTTAAAACGCAGACACGTGACATACAATAAAGCATTTGATTGGTTTAAAGAAATGTCAAAAAATAATCAATGCAGTTTTAAAATATATAGATTTGGAGATCTTATTCTACTTTTTATATTTATCAAATGTGTATATTTATTTTTAAAGCAAATCATTACATGATTATCTTTTAAGTATTTCAAACTTGTAAAATTTTGGGGATAGTGCTCTGGTCCACTACGATGCTCCTCCCAAAGTCAAGTACATATATCATGAAACAGTCTACCCCGCAGTGCAGTAGCCAGGCTGCTCGAGCTCTCGGCTAATGAGCCCCACACTTCTCTAAGCAGCACAATCAGCATAAATATTCATAACCCAATAAATATCAACCATTATGTCTATATTCTGCTGCTACTCCAAACGGGTTGTTCGATAAACGACGCGAATTAAAAGATACGAAAATTGATTCGTTATCCTGATCCTGCACCTATTACTTCACATCCAATCTGTAATAAGGAATATATTGTAATGGTAGCGTACTTTCTAATATTTCAAGGATTTTATTAATATTAGGGCCGGTCTTTTCATCTACAAAATAATAAATTACGCATTAAAAAATTATGGAGAATTCAAATCTCCACAATAAAATGGAGGTTTCTATTTAAGTTTTTTATACACCACCACTCTCATCCGATGTGTAGATTTCGAGATATAATTCAATGTCTGCAGATAAATTGAATACCCTGTGTAGAAGATTAATGATAGTGTACGTCAAATGTTTCTAAGGTTATGATGAGTACAAAAAAAAAATCACTCACCGAGATCTGCGAAAGCAGAGTGCTACACCAAAATGGGTATATGGCGTGATGATATATTTATTTTTTCTACGACCGCTTAGAAATCTGCTCATTGTATGTTTGTTGTTGCTAGGGATATGAGGTACATTGCAAGCATCGTGCGAAATGAATTTGTTTTGTGAGTATTTCAATACAGATCAGTTCATTGAAGTACAGGTGCCATTGCTAGGATACTTATTTAGAAATGTCACATATTGGAATGGTGAAAATGGGACAAATTTATTATTAAAATTAAATTAATAAGGAAATAATATTGTGGTCGTAGAAAAAGTATAGTGTACAACTCGCATCGAATGTCCATTTCATACTCGTAGGAAATGAGTACCATTCCATGCTCGTTGTACAATATAATATACTTTCTTGAACCAATTTACATTTACCCCTGTGGTTCCCCCTCCTCTAGCATCTTTGGGGGCTATGATTTGATGGCTGGTAACCGCACTTCACACGAAAAAATATATCATCTACCGAGATCTGCGTAAGCAGAGTGCCACACCCATAATGGGTAAAAGACGTGATGATATATTTATTTTTTATATTTTTTATTTTGAACCCGTTTAAAATCAGTATTGTGATAAATATAAATAATACTAGATTTATAAAAACAGCATGAAAAGCAGGTTTACAATAAAATAATGGCGAATAACTTACATCTACAGCACAGCGGAAGAACTTGTATTTTGTATTAACAATTTGTTCCGCGTAGTCTGCATAATTTATAGTTTTAGTCATAAAATATAATATATGAATGGTAATATGGTAAATAATCAGCATTACTTACAATATTATTAGCGGTGCCCTCAACTTGACATACTTCTTTTACCTCATTTGTTCGAAAGATTGAAAGATCCTCCTACATCCATACACACCCTTTTATTCTTTCACATTTCCTCATACAATAATGGCTCTTTCTCTCCGTTATCTGCCATCATTATCGAACAAACGTTTTTTTGTTAATCGGAAATACTTGACAAGAATTTGTATCTTCTCAATTTCATCGGAAACAATCAGTTTAAATTTATAATTAGAAAGAAATGGTAAAAACACAAATACACCAAAAGTAAATTATACAAACACATATAAATTTTAAAATTAATATGACATTCATCTGTGGTTGCATAAAGCTTTGTCAGTTAATCACAAAAAAATGGTCGCGCCTTGCTATTGGAGACGGGTGACAAAATAAAATTCTACAGAAAAAAATCAACCTTGCGTTGACAAATGCAAGCGTGAAAAACAACTTTCTATAATATTGTTTTGGAAACTACGCATTCCACAACTAAAAACTGCATTGGAACAACTATCGTTCCATACGCCGCGTTTGGAATAAATTCGACGAATCAGAGCCGTATATTAGCGCGATATGAAATATCTTAGTTCGGTTGTTATGTTTACGTCTCTTTGTTTTAATTTTAGTTATTTGAGTTTGACGTTTTCAACAGTTTTATATTTGTATTTTTTTGTATAATTTCCAAAATCTTGTAATAGAAAGTATAGTCTACAACATGTAACTGAATGGCATATCCCGCCATCGCTCGTGTGGAATAGGTGCCATTCCATTACTTGTTGTAGAATATATTATTCTATAGCAGTCGTTGGAAAATGTATTTTTCATGTTGGATTACGTTTGACTTTCACACATTCAAATTAAAAAATACAATTTTCTACTATAATTTTGGACCTTCAATTATAAGAGTGTTTATTGAAAGTAAAGAAAAATAAAAATTCACCATGTCATACGGGCTTTTCACAAATGATGTTTAATAACAGATACAGAAAAACACAAAAGACAATTCAATTTGAAAACTTATACTTTAAATTGAATATGAATTTAAGGAAATTTAAAAAGTCTTGTAACTGATAAACCTTCTTTTCTAAGTCTTCTTGAAATAAACTGAATGAGTAATTTAGAGATGATTGTTCGACTGGAGAAGTAATGTGGGTATATAATAATCGGAGATACAGTCAAAGATCTTTATTTTCTAAAAGGCAAAAAGGCCGACGTTTCGACAGCACTTTGTGTCTTCTTAAAGGCTAGTAGATAAGTGTATATAATAATATTACATATGCATACTAATAATGCAACTGCATTAGGGTTTAATTTTGTAGAAACAGAAAAATTGTCACAAATAAAATATGTAAAACACGTCAACAAAAATCGTATGTTACTTTGGGTATGCCAAAAATACAGAGAAAAGAATAAGTAATATTATAAATTTCATTTTTATGTGTCTGCCTTCCATACGTTTTTGTGCACACGACTAGTTTTTTACGCTGACAAATTTGACAAATCTGTAACCAAAGTAGTATGTGTGTCCGAACAAGAATTTCGCGATGAAAATATTTGAACGTTTGACATGTACCGTTGCACATTATGCAAAATCTAATCCCATTGAATCGAATCGCTAGAGATAAATATAAATAACGATTACAGTCGGTTACGAGCTGCTCTCGCTCTAGTCCCGAGTCCTGTGGAAGCAAGATGGCGCCGTGAAATATGACGGCACAGTGTTTTGTTTCTTGAGCCGTGATTAGCGCCTACGCCAACTTGACGCGCGCGGCACACGCTGCGCGAACAACCGCCGAGCGCCGATCGTCGTCTGCTTTTTATTTTCGGGAACTTGCAACGCCATAAATTATGGAATTATTTTTTTGTGCGTGTTTATTATATGTTATAATGTTGAAAGTACATGATATCGTCACTTGCCAGGTGTAATTTTTATTTGGATGCTTGTTGAGAAAGTTTTCAGTAAATCTGATAAATTGTTGCGGTGTTCTCGGGTTGAGTTAGTGGTCGGTGTTTTGTGCTCGGCCTGGGTTCTGTTGTTTAGGAGATACTGAAAGGTTACTAGCTTAATATTGCAGATTTGTGTAACATAAATAAGAACATTAAATTTAACCAGTGGTAGAACTCGTCGAGGACAACAATTTTTCTTTATAACTTTTTTTCTAAATCCCATTTTTTAAGCATTTTTAGCACCCCATAAATTGACGAGTCGTTCAGGTATATCCATAATTTGGTCCAATAGCAGTATCCATGGCAATAGTAATGAAATTATTGATCTTGACAAATGTCACTGGTCAACATTTTCAAATAAATTTTTACAATATCAAATAAATCAACTAATAAATTATTATTATAAAAATAATAATATGTAAAAGTGCCTAATTTTCCGAACAACCAATTCACAAACATTTTGTTGAAGTTCAAGGTAACGCTGCTCCATCCTGTCAAATTTATTTGGGGCGTTTTCCAAATCATCATCTTACGAATGTTCGCACTGTTACACATGTTGTTTAGCTTATTCGAGATCATGAATCTTTTTAGTCAGTACAAGACCGGGATAAAATACGATCTGATCACAGCAAATATTAAACAGAATGATATGGACTGCGTCGAGGGTTAGCTCACCGAGTTTACTGCTATGCCTGATTGTTGACCCTTAACACTGAAATGAAATTTATGATAATACACTAGGATTCATGATTTTAACCATTTGAAAAAATATTTACTTAGCTTGGAGAGCCGTAAATCTGGCGCCGCATCCCGGGCAACTATTATCTAAAATACATACATGAGATTTAACATAGTAAACTTAATTTGTCTCGTTTTTAAATTATTATTTTTACCTCCCGCCTACCTCTAGGTAAGGGAGGTATTGTTTTTGGTCAGAAAATTGGGTAGTGAGTTTTCAATGAATAAGCACGTTTTAGGGTCCCTACAATACGATTTTACTATTTTCGCGATGATGTCTGTATGTATGTATGTATGTATGTATGTATGTATGTATGTATGTATGTATGTATGTATGTATGTATGTATGTATGTATGTATGTATGTATGTGTGTGTGTGTGTAGTCTGTGGCAATTTTTTCGTCTCGCATAACTCAAATACTATAATACCAAAAAATACAATTTTTTGAATTATTGCTTCTTATATTTAAATGAAGAGCTGATTAGATTTTGGATAAAATTGGTCGACCGGAAGTAGCAGTTTACTTGAAGCCCTTAACAGTTTTTCGTGAAAAACACGGTTAAATTTCCTTTTTCAACAATTTATGTTATTTTGAAAGTTGAAGAATATTTAATTCTACATTTGTTTTGATTACACTAATTTTAATAATTTTCATTAGATTTAGAGATAATAAAATATAAAGAAATTAGATTTCACAAATCTTGCATTCCTAGTACACCATGGAAAATTTTCAATTTTTTACAAAATGTGACATGTCATTGTGATTGTGAAGCTGTTTTCTTAGTGAAATAAATGTCAAAAAATTAAATAAATATACGAAAGAAAATTAAAATTTTCAAATATAAATAGAAAATAAACAAAAAAGAAGGTATGTTTCTGTATCATCAAATACTATTTTGTACCGTTTAAGAGTAGTATTGGGCGGGAGGTTATGTGCTGGCCACATCAGATTTTTTTAATGCGTTTTGGTATGATACAATAAAAGTGCCCCTTGGAGCTCACGCTTTTATCTAAAAACCATATCTTTCCGAGTTAAAATGTCGCTGCGCTAGCTACGAAAATTCATCATTATGTCCAACTCATTTGATATTAGAAAAATATATGTGGCATAAATAGGGTCCGCAAAATAATTCAAACTGCCATGTAATTAGTAACTACTGCAAGGACAACTCGAAGTTATTATATTTTTGCAGCTTGGACGCCATTAGGAATTTAAAAAAAAGACAGAAAAAAGAAATACAAGACAAGAAGTGACCATCAAGACAAGATTTCTTGTCTCGATGAAACACTAGTAATACACACAGGAATGACTGAAAATCTGTAAAATAATCTTTGATATAAATCTAGGATAAATTACGTAAGGCGGGTGATAACACAAACAGTCCGGAAATCAATTCTTCTCGTCGATGTCGGCTGAGTTTGTGGGTCACACTTGTGATATACGCGAGCATAATGCGAGGGCATTAGGCGGATGAATGAATACATCATCGTCTAACTGTACAGCGCACGAGCGCGAGCCGAGCAGACGTAGGTGCCTTATAATATTACTGCCTTCGCCTCGCATAATGGAGTTCATGTTACCATAGAATAAAGATTCCTGCTCTTTTCAGCCTTATTTAGAGCAGCCATGACGCGTAATAGAAACGCCAGCAGATAAATAATGCGATGCTATTTTGCACATATGCCACGAGAAATATATCAACATTTATCTGTGCTGAGCTGCTAAAACCAAACTACTTTTCGTTTGCTTCTCTTTATTAAACACAACCACATTATGGTTTATGTTTATGTTTTTACCTCCCGCCTACCCCTAGGTAAGGGAGGTATTGCTTTTGGTAAAAAAATTGGGTAGTGAGTTTTCTTTGAATAAGCACATTTTAGAGTCCTTACAATACGATTTTACTATTTTCGCGATGATGTCTGCATGCATGTATGTATGTATGTATGTATGTATGTAATGTGTGTGTGTGTGTGTAGTCTGTGGCAATTTTTTCGTATCGCATAACTCAAATACAAATACAAAAAAAAATACAATTTTGTAAATTTTTGCTTCTTATATTTAAATGAAGAGCTGATTAGATTTTGGATAAAATTGGTCAACCGGAAGTAGCAGTTTACTTGAAGCCCTTAACAGTTTTTCGTAAAAAACACGGTTAAATTTCCTTCTTCAACAATTTATGTTATTTTGAAAGCTGTAGAATATTTAATTTTATATGTGTTTTAATTACACTAATTTTCATTAGATTTGGAGATAATAAAATATAAAGAAATTAGATTTCACAAAAATCTTGCATTCCTAGTACACCATGGAAACATTTAAAAATTTTCAATTTTTTACGAAATGTGACACATGTCATTGTGATTGTGAAGCTGTTTTCTTAGTGAAATATATGTCAAAAAATTAAATAAATATACGAAAGAAAATTAAAATTCTCAAATATAAATAGAAAATAAACAAATAAGAAGGTATGTTTCTGTATCATTAAATATTATTTTGTACCGTTTAAGAATTGTATTGGGCGGGAGGTTATGTGCTGGGCACATGAGATTTTTTCTTAAATGTACATTGAAAAAATTAATTGTTACAACAGCCAAAATGTATCTTTAATATAGTGACAGCAATTTAGATTTTTACATTGAAACTCAAAGAGGAAGTAATTCAAAATGTTTGCGTCAGTATCTCCGGCTCATATGTTGCGAAAACATTTTTCAAATTAGTGTTGTGGGTGCAGACAGGTGTCCCGTTGCGGCTTGTTGTGTAGAGGAACAGGAAGTGTTTGAGACTTCCCTCGTTGCGTCTCACCCCCGCATCTATCTAAACCTCCAGGGGTTCCAAATTGCCCGACACTTGTGAATGTGTGTCTGAAAACTTTGCACAAAAAATATTTGTGCTCTGTCGGTGGCTCTTCCGCTATTATAATAATCTGTGCGCGTCTCATGCGTTAAAACAAACCTAAATTTATTATTAGTGTTTTGGCAATTTAGCACAATATAAACAGGAATAAAAATATTTCGGTGTTCAGTGAGAAAAATGAAATTGAAATATCATCTAATCTTAAGTAGATAAATAAATTATATAATATTTTAGCAAGTTTTAAATTTAACTAGATATTCTGAAATTCGTGATTTAAATTAGATAAAATGCCAATAGATAAACTTACTAAGTTGTTTATAAAATCACCTAGTATTTTAGATATTTTTATAAACATCTAATTTGACTAGCCGAACATCTTAGTATTGCAGATATTTTTTATTGTCACATTTGTTAGATACACTCTCATTCAGGGTAATAAATACACTACACACACACAAATAATACACCAATGTAGCTTCAATGTTATTTAGTAGCACTACTGCCTCATACAAACAATGACACCTAACTGACTTCCAATAATACAATTCTCTTATAATTTACAGGCTTTACAAAATTCAATGAATACTAATTAAACAATCCAAGTCTTATATCATTAGTTATCTCACACATTAGTTAATTTTATCAATTAAATCGAATTTTTATCTACTTTGAATATGATTTTAATAAATCTATATGATTTATATCATTAAACTATGCAGAATAGATAAATAAAAACTTGCTTTAGATAGTTTAACCAAAAGTTTAGGTAATCTGACATAAGTTCATAATTGTTATTGATAAAACTATTCATATAATATAATAGATAATTCGTCTATTATAAAATGTAGTTGCATTAACTAATTTCAAATAGCCAACTTAATCATTTTAATTAGGTAGCTAATTTCTAATGAATTATTTTAGATATTTTATCTAATTTTGATATAATTTTTCTCTTTTTTTTTCTTGTAGTAAGTCAAGTGTAAATAAACTACACATTTCATTTATTATTTCCATAAGAAGATATTGTTGTTATCTTATTATCTCCGTATTTAAGTTTGGCACTGAAGTACTGAAGGCAGTTATCTATATTTTGTCCGGATTCCTCTCGTCATATCACACAACATAAAATCAGTCCTGATAGCATCTGAGACCTGAGACATATCACGTATTGAATCCGCATGTAGCGCTTTTTAAAACGGATGAAAAATCACCGTGCGCGATTGACGTAGGACTTGATAGTTCTCGGAACCGCCGCGGTGCTCCAATGCAGCGCTGCGGTGCCTGTGACCTGTTTCCGCGCAGAAAAATCCGACCTCCAGATAGTCCGAAGCCTCCGAACATTGCAGTGAAATGATTGTTGACTTTTTTGAAATGTCGCTCACAGCGACACGAGACGCAAATGACGTGATTCATGTCCAGAATGTAAACATATTGAACGGAAGGATCGCAGGTGATTTATTAATGTCAGAGGGAATTGATCACTGAGCTGAACTTCACTCAATGATTTTATTGATGGCTTTTTTTAACGGAGATGCAATTTGTGAAATTTATTTTGGAGTATGCCTGTCTTCTTATGTTTGATGTATTGCTTCCTTCGTAGATTAAGGATTAAAATGCTATGTTATCTGCGTTTATCAATGCTGAATAAATTAATGGAAGTATAGGAGACGAGAAATAATCCTGAATTCATTTTCCCAATGATGTCTGTGTGGATGAATGGATGTGTGTCAGATTTTTAATAACTCACGAACGAGAAAGATAAAGTAATTTAACGTCATAATTATAAATTTCAGGACAATGCAAAGAATTGAAATAATTGTAGTTATAATTGAAAAAAAAAATTCAATTTATTTCGAATATTGAATCAGCTGGTAGAAAGTCATTCAAACGAACGATATTAGTAATAACAACAACTAGTGCTGGAAGTTGAATATTTCACACGAATGTGAAGTTTGAGGCGAATGTGAAATACTCTTTTAGCTCTTGTTGTACACATACTTTTCCAACGACCAGAATTAAGTAAAAAAAAAAGCAATTTAAAATTTACATAAAAACATTAAAACAGATTATGTTAGCATCATTGCTACCAGAATTCACCAAAAATTATGTTAAAATCTCATAAATAAGTGTCCAATCTTCTGAATCCGTGTAAATTCAGCAAATTATCTGCAACTGCCAAACATATTTTTAGGTTAGTTCGCTCAGTTATCGCAGTGATAAAATCATATCACACAGTTGCGGGCACATCTGATTGGCCAACGAGCTTTCATATCACATAGCATTGCTAGTGATATGCAATGAGCAATTTTCAGTAATAGTTTAGCGTCTGAATTTATGTACTTTTCGTTGTGGACATCGGAAAATGTTATTCCAAATTTTCTTGTATCTGCTTTCAGATCAATTAACAATTGCAAATAATGAGCAGCGATCGTTTAAAATTAATTATTAATAATTTAATTTATTCTACCAAACTCGGTAGGATTCAAATAACTTATAAAAGCAATTGAAGATCTACAAGAATAATTTTTGATATTTGATGTGTACGGTATTCTTCAAAACATTTAATTATTTTTCCCAAAACAGGAGCAGATATGGGAAAATTACAAATAACATTTTGTATTCCAAATAATTTTAGAATACTACTAACAATACTAACATCTACTATTTGAAACTTATTTAATTTCATATTGAAAATTAACTGAATTTATTATTTGTGTCAAGTATGGTTCTATTTCCAGCTACCAACGTGAAATCAGTATTTCACATGAAACATATATTATTAAGAAGTTTCGTTAAAGTGAATTATACAGGGTGTCCCAGATTTAAACGGCCTAACTTAATCCATAGATTAAACACCTAAAAATAATGTGACAAGTTCATTTGAGCAAATGTCCGTAAATGCTTTATTCCAGAGATATTCATGTTTTTCTTAGTGAGTAGCGCTACTTTAAAAAATCAACTTCATAATGAAATATCTAATATATCGTATTGAGATGTTACATATTAAATTAAAAATAATTTGTTTATTACCTAATTTCAATACAAAATTTAGTTTGCTTGCGCTGATGTCTGGGAAAAAATGAGAAACTATCAATGAATTTAAAGAAATTTATTGTTTAAAACAATAAAGTAATAACATAACTTCATAAACTACTCGTATTTCTTTTTAATAATATTTGTTCAAAATGTTTACCTGTAGCACGTAAACACGCACGACGATGATCTGCCACTGCTCGGGAGATATGGTTTCGCAAACTTGAATAATTTTTCTACGTAGTGAGTTTAAATTATTTATCGGTTCTTCATAGACTTTTTCTTTTATGGCACTTTATAAAAATTTCTTATATTCATTAATAGTTTCTCATTTTTTTCTTGACATCAGTGCAAGCAAACTAAAATTTTGTATTAAAATTAGGTAATAACCAATGTATTATTTATTTAATTTAATTATTATGTCTCACCTCAATAAGATAATACTGGATATTTCGCCATGAAGTTGAATTTTTAAAGTAGCGCTACTCAATAAGAAAAACATGAATATCTCTGGAATAAAGCATTTACGGACATTTGCTCAAATGAACTTGTCACCCTATTTTTAGGTGTTTAAGCTTAATTTTAAGTTAGGCCGTTTAAATCTGGGACAGCCTGTAGAACTTACAGTTGCACATCCTTTCATACAACCACCATTCCACCAATTTATCCATACACACAGACTTCAAAACGGAATTAGGGGATCACAAAACATATATTTCCGTGAAAACCTTGCAAACGATTTTTTTTCATGATTACTATAGTTCCTTATATTAGATATAATAAAGAAATTATTAGTTCTTCAATTCAAGATCTGCTATTAGTCTAAATTGTTGAAAGAACCAAGATATATGAATTTGATTTTAATTTCCTCCAAGTATAGCATATCCATGTTAGTGTCTGGATCACGCATTAATATCTCCACATTACAAGTGTCTGGTGTTCAAGCAGCGCATGCGCAATTATAACACACGGTAATTGGTCGGAAACAAGCGGTTGGAATATATTAACGTCGCTAAGTGATTTCTTGTAGCAAGTAATTGGACGGACCGCAGCTCGGCAACCCGGGATAAAATCCCATGTCAGATGCAATCGAACCGCGCAGCTACACGCACTAATGTTGATCGAATTGTTGGATACATGTGATTAGTTGGCTCTAAGTCGGGAGCCGATCGATTGAAATGTTTCCGGATGTGAAAGAATCCCAGAGATATCACAAACAGTTAACGAAGCTTTTTCAGCATTGCATAACTGTTATTTTATATAATTTGTTAGTATAATCATGCTGTGTATATTTTTCTAAAGCTCGTCAATTCTTAATTGTTCTTTAATAAATGAAGATATTGTCGTTTAATTTATGATAATCAGATAAGGCCAACACAATCATAACAATACATCGAATGAATATTCATATCAAATAAACATCTAGTCAGATACAAATGCTTGCTTGTATAATATTTTTAAATGATCTGCATAGAATATTCTAAGGAACGTCCTGGGCATTGCGATTTATTGAATGAGATGGATTGTCACGTGCTTCAAGGCAATGGCTTTTGACTCATGATCCTCTACTGAAGAGAAAATGCTCTCCTGGGAACAGGTCGATTTTATTTAAAATTAATTCATTTGACTTCTGAATTAATACATTGGAATCAATTACAGGTATTTTCTTTCACATTCATACTAAGTAATTGACGATTGTGTTCAAAGGTGTAATATTTTGTCTAGTCTAATATTTACATACCGTGTGTCCCACGTAAATGTTGGCATAGGCAATTAATATGTAAAATCCGTTTTTTGTAAATAAAAAGTGACCGGCAAAAATTATGCATCCAAATTTTATATCACAATACTGCCAATATCCCTACATCTTATTTAATGCAGCTTATTTTATTTTGATACCGCAATTTAATGTAATTAATAATAATAATAATTCCTATTCTTTATATTGCTACTGACGTATAGTGCCTGCAATTTGTTTAAATATTTTAATCTGTCTCTGTCATCAAGAATACATTAAATGTCGAGAACCCTGTAAATATTATTAGATTGTATTATGGGGGCGCAGTGCAAGACAAATATCTGAATACTTCACAGGAATGAACGCTGAATGGTTTCCATCGCCAAAAATTGACAGTGACAGATTAAAATATTTAAAACAAATTGCAGGCACTATACGTCAGTAGCAATAAAAAGAGTAGGCGGAAAATTATGAATTATTATTATTAATTTCATTAAATTGCTGTATCAAAATAAAGTAATCTGAATTAAATAAGAAGTAGGGATATTGGTACTATTGTGATATAATATTTGGATGTATAATTTTTTGCCGGACACTTTTTATTTCCAAAAAATTTTACATATTAACTACCTATGCCAACATTTACGTGGGACACACGGTATATGGATGTTGTTATAGAAATGTGTATAACGAATAACTTAATAATACGTTTCTTTACTGTTAAGTAATAAGTAAAGGATGACAGCTTCACATTTAGATTTCTCGTGTTTCTACTGAAGCGTCAAGCGTAACAGGGTACACAAAACAATTTCAGGAATTTCAGGAAACAATCGTAATTGCATTTAATTTTCTCCTCTAATCCCATGTTCGATAATTGCACAGTTCAAACTTTTACCTTTAATCTAATCCTCACGACCAGGATTTTTCATTGTAAACAATCAAACTCAACCTAATAAATTCCTCACGCTGCGTTGAACCACAACAGACCGGAACTGCACGATTGTGGATCAAGTCACCTTAGCGCAAGCCGCCCATCACGCAATCACAATCGCACGCGCTCTCTTCAGTTGTTCAGTTGTTCGGTTGTTTATCTAGAGCAGGTCCCCCTCGCCCCGCGAACAGCTGAAGGTATCAGATGCACGAAACGGTGCGTGACATATTTTTTATTGCCATTTGCATGCGCGGTTTGCGATAGCCGAATAAGCGCATCTTCAGGCAAAGACAAGTGCGGAGATCTGTGATTTCCTTTTCTAAACTCGCGTTTCTATGGCAACATGTGTTTAGAAGTTGTGGGAAAGATGCGGTGTTACGAAATCGTGAACTTCTGACTTTGAAATAGTTTTAAGTTTATGCACGTAAGCGTTGTTCTTATCATAAAAGGATTCCGGAATTCTTTTTACTTTTATGGAATTCATGCATAGCTAATCTTGGGAACCTGGAACACATATATATCTTAAATATATATTTGCTTCTATCTTAGAAACGCACTTAAAATTAATTTGATATTTTTAAAAATATATGTATGTTTCAGGTACAAGATATATTTCCAACCTTTTTCATTTTGAAATTACAAAGGGTGTTTTTACCTCCCACCTACCTCTAGGTAAAGGAGGTATTGTTTATGGTCAAAAAATTGGGTAGTGAATTTCAATTAATAAGCACGTTTTAGGGGCCCTACAATACGATTTTACTATTTTTCTCGATGATGTCTGTGTGTATGTATTCAAATAGTATAATTCAAAAAAATACAATTTTGTTTATTTTTGCTTCTTATATTTATATGAAGAGCTGATTAGATTTTATAAAATTGGTCAACCGAAAGTAGCAGTTTACCAGAAGCCCTTAACAATTTTCAGTGAAAAAACACGCTTATATTTAATTTTTCAACAATTTATGTTCTTTTGAAAGATGTAGAATATTTAGTTTTACATTTGTTTTGATTACACTAATTTTATTAATTTTCATTAGTTTTGGAGATAATAAAATATAAAAAAATTAAATTTCATTAATCGTGCATTCCATGTACACCATGGAAACATTTAAAAATTTTCAATTTTTTACGAAATGTGGCACATGTCATTGTGATTGTGAAGCTGTTTTCTTAGTGAAATTTGTCAAAAAATTAAATAAATATACGAAAGAAAATTTAATTTCCTAAATATAAATAGAAAATAAACAAATGAGAAGGTATCTCTATCATCAAATACTATTTTGAACCGTTTAAGAGCTGAATGTGGTGGGAGGTTATGTGTTTGACACATCAGATTTTTCATATAGAACATACGGTCACGCATCCATTCATCCATCTACACAGACCATTGAGATAAAAGTCCTGTATTGTCTTCTCCTACCTATAAGGAAAAATTAAATAAATATATGTATCATCAAATACTATTTTGCACCGTTTTTCTATTGGGCGGGAGGTTATGTGTTGGACACATCAGATTTTTTTAAAAGGTTTTATTTCAAATTGGCAAAACTTTTTAAGCGACAACCAATTTGACAGCTGGCAGCGTTTTTGTACTACTGGTATACTGATGTCAGAGAAGAAGTGTAATTCTGTAAATAAGATGAAAACTTAATTAATTACTATTTGAATCGAAGAATTAATGTATCAAAATTGTTATGTTCCTCCCTTCGATATCTACAAGAGGCCTTATGAATAATTTCTGAAATTTATAGAGATAATAAATGCAGTAATGAGTAAAACAGCTCGTTGTATGTCGTAAACCAAGTGGCTGTTAAAATATTCCGAATTAAAAAGTCTCCTTTCTAAAAGTGCCATTCTGCGGGCTAGTTACGGCTAAATGGAGCAATTTGCATTTAAAATGGCGTCTAACTACCTCTGCACATACGCAATAATACACTTTTTCCCCGGATGAAATAGGGGCAACAACGAGTTTGATTTAGGTTCTAATTAGGTATTTATTCGCGCCCCACGGGGATTTATTTTTTCTCAGTTCTGCCAACTTTACGGTCGAGTTAATTAAGTGTTTATACAGCAAGTGTGGACAAAATACACTAGAAGATTTATATTTAAGTATATTAAATAGCCCCTCGTAGAACGTTGATAATTATCTAGAAATGCAGTTCTGTTGCAGTTACTAACTATAAAATGATTCAGATAAGAAATATAAAAATTGTGGTGAAAAATGGGGTAATAGCGAAATTCATGGTGCATGAATGTATTAAACAGTGTAACGGTCATCTGTTTTGAATAATTTATTAGGAAATTCGAGCTATAAAATATCACTTAAGATAGTAAAATTTGCCATAAATAAGGTGAAAAATACTGGGTAAAATATTCAAGTATCCAGCTATATGGTAAAAATAATCAATGTGCAATTTATGCTAATCGTATTAAATATATTGAGATTGCGTGTGTACTTTAGTAGCACGAATTACAATTTTATTTTAATGCTGAATTATTAATACGCCCATTTAATAGTTCAATAATAATTTAAAACATAAATCAAAGATTCCTCGAAGGCAGAAGTTTTAAAGTAAATTTAAATAATACTGCATTTTAGTAGGTATTAAAGCCAAACATTCGAATCGCCTTTAGAAATTTCCCACCAATTTTTACAGTAACCTAATTAACATTATAAAGTGGCTTTAAGTTCTGTGTAATTAAACTCAACGTATGTTATTAGACATGACTCTAATCAGTGTCTCCCACTACATAACAAATATTTACTCGGCGTAAACTTAAAACAATTCTTAATTTATGTTAACCAATCTTGGTCACAAGGGCACATATTTCTCAAATTTCTTTTATAACAAAAGTGACTGTTAATTTGTACGCACGCCAAAAGATAATAAAACCTTATTTGTATTATACAGAATGTAACATAAATACAGTGATAGAACTCGTCGAGAGGAACAATATTTCTGAATAATTTTTTTTTCTAAATCCCATTGTTTTAGCATTTTTTCCACCCCATAAATTGACGAGTCGTTTAGTGTATATTCATAATTTTGTGCAATAGCAGTATCCATGGCAATAATAATGAAATTATTGATCTCGATTAATGTCACTTGTCAACTTTTTCAAATAAATTTTGACAATATCAAATAAATCAACTAATAAATTATTATTATAAAAGTAATAATATGTAAAAGTGCCAGATTTTCCGAACAACCAATTCACAAACATTCTGTTGATGTTCAAGGTTACGCTGCTCCATCCTGTCAAATTTATTTGGAACGTTTTCCAAATCATCATCTTACGAATGTTCGCACTGTTACACATGTTGTTTAGCTTATTCGAGATCATTAATCATTTAAGTCAGTTCAAAATCGGGGTAAAATACAATCTGATTGTAGCAAATATTGAAAAGAATAATTTGGACTGTGTCGAGAGTAAGCCAAAGTCTAGTAAGTGCTCGAAGAATAACACTACAACACACATGAAAATTACATATTAATTAATAGTACATTAAAAGAGCAAAAATCACGTTCTTACCTCATAGAAAAAGTCCAGTATTTGATACCAGAAGATTTACCTTGCTCAGACGTCAACCTAAATTTTGTATTTTTGCAATAAAAATATATTCAAACAATATTGAAGTTGAAGAACAAATTCCAATGAGAATACCATTCGAAATTACGCAAGTAACAACATTAATTACTGTTAATTTATTACCAACTAAATCAAGACGTCAGTATCCTTTACCAAAAATTGACGTCTGTGCTAGGTAAATCTTCCTGTATCAAACACTGGACTTTTTGTATAAGATTTCTGCTCTTTTAATGTACTATTAATTAATGTGTAATACTTATGTAATAAATATGAATTTGTGAATTTTAGTTTGCTTTCTAAGGCGTTGTAGAATCTTTGGAAGTAGTCCCAGATTTTCAATTTCGTGCCACTTGAAGTCGAAAGTTTTATATAGAACACAATAAGTTTAAACACAATAAATTGTAAAATAACATTAAACTTGGAAATATTCTTTCCAATTTTATTTTATTGGAGCGAGGTATTGAAGAAGTAATAATATACAAATATCTTTATGATTCATTTAGTTTACACAATTATATGCTTAGAATTTCTTCCTGTTGCATGATTTTCCTGCAATATAAACTAATCTAAAATGCAGGCAATCATATATCTATCTAAATGAATATTTAATAAGATAAAGTTATGACCCGGCGTGATGTTACACGTTGGTAAAAGCGCCTCGCGGTAACCAGTAGCAACCGGCACAAAAAGACGAGCACCTTAACGAAACCAACGTCAAAATTTATTACTGAGATTTGCATATTTTACTGTAATGGCTCCTTACGCAGAGCATAAAACCGTGCTCACAATCTCGTGATATATTATTTTATGAATAAAACTCCGAATAAATAAACTCTTCATACCAATACTTTAACCTGTTCTACACAGATTCCGAAACATCCACCTTACGAGGTTTTACTTTAATAAATCTTGTAAACATTTTTGTATTTTATAGTAAATGTACAGGGCATTTGCGGTAATGCGAATCAGTTCTGTAGCTGTCTACGGAAATATATAATACAATTTATCATATTCACCCAAGAACATCAAAGAATAAGATACGTTTCTTTCCCTTAATTTTTGCTGAAACAACGTTTCATTCGTTATCCTCGGGAGCTTCTACAAAAGAAAAAGAGTTAAGATTATAAACTGTTATTGGTTAATAATCATCCTGATATAACCTTGTTTCTTAACCATTTATTCGTAGTTTGCTTTTGCCTCTAGCGTGATTTAGACGTTGGGTTCCCCGTCTTTGTTTTAGTTTCCTAATGGCAAGCAAAACGTCTCTAATTCTGATATGGTCCCAACCAGTTGAATGGGTCATCTATCTTTGGTAGAACGCATTTTTTGGTAGAACGCATTTTAGGTGGACAGCATTCTCGTGTAGTATGTATATATGGAATGAAAACTCGACTGGTAGCTACGCTCCTCACTTCGCAAATATATAGATTATGTACTCGGTTCGTCGCTTCGCTCCTCACCTCGCTAATATATGGGTTATATACTTGGTGAACTCATATTTTTATATTCTAATAAGTAAGTATGTATTGGGTTCCCAAATTATCAAGAGGCGTTGATCACAATTCCCAAAAGGTACATGTCAAGTTCATTTTGTATGATATCTTATAATGGCGAATGCTTGCATTAGTATTGGTAGTTTACTTTTATTGGCAGTAGAACTGTTGCCATACACATTACAAATTTTCATGTTCTTATAGGTTTTTTTGGAGAAAATTAAATCTTAACCTATAATCTACAAATACAATTAACCTTTCATTTATAAATCTTATTTAAATAATACGGCTAAACAAATGTTATAATTACATTGGAATATACTTAAAATAACTACTATTGTTATTAATTTTTTTAAAATAACAATTAATTTCAAAATACAATGAAATGTATGTATCTTATTGTTAGTTTAGCTTTCTACCACTAGTTAGCGTATTTTAATTTTGGAAGCCCAATATCATGAAAAATTCGATGATGTGATTATCGAGGGTAATTATCACAGGACCTTTTGATTTTATTGATAGATTTTCTGAAGTGATTTTGCTTAAAAACAAAAAATGAAATTGTCAAATAATCCTAATTTAAATACAGACTTTGAGCTTAATATATTATGGTCTTAACCTGATGAAGGTAGCACTAAGCTTTCAAAACGCCATTTTATATAAAAAAAAATTGTTTTATTTACAAAATATCTTGTTTGAAAATTTCGAAATCAATGAAGGATTAGCAGATTGTACATAACAGATATCCTTTGCTGAGCAAAGGTAAAAGCGAGGTGATATTTTTATTAATATGAGTAGCAATCTGATATAAATTTCTCACAATCTTGCGTCAGTCCCAGCTCCTACTTTCAGGTGTAACAACTAACAAAACAAATAAACAATAGCAGAGACGAACATAAACAAATAATTTTTGCGTAGTTCATCTTGGGAAAGAAAGTTAGTTAAAGTTCCATATCTCCAGACATATTTATAGGCATTTACAGCATGCAACTCCCTCGCATATTACGTACAAACCTGTGAAACTAGACTTAAGCACGACAACTTACCTAACTCGCTGAATTTTCCTTCTTCATGCAGTAGATGTTAGAAGTACAAGAATATTTTAATTTCAATTGTCTTGGCGTTTTGCAACCGCTTGATAGGCATATCCTGTGGGCTGCGACAATGCAGTAGTGTTTTGTTTTTCTACTTTTGTGAAAATAAATGAATGTTGTGCATGTAGGTATATATGTAAATTTGTAATGTCAAGTATTTTTATGTGTGCAATATTGTCATCATAATTTTAATTTATATGCGTATTAAAATACCATATTTTCTACGCTGTTAACTAAAATGGATGTCAACTCGTTATTCTGATTTTACTCGCTCCTTTGAGATTGCTTTATCGCTTTAAGGAAATAAATTTAATCGGAATATTCGTACAATGGGAGATTTTTTTATTGTTTTGTACAGGGTCTTCCTGGAGGTAGATGGACCACCATTGAAATATTCAAGCTTAAACATAAGTAGAAATATTTAGTGTTCCTTGTAAAATATTCAAGAAATTTCGTGGTTCTAATTTATAGCTCAATTATGGCATAAAAATATTGTGTTTACCTAATTTTCCAATAATCATAAAATGTTATTCTAGTATCGAATTCTCCGAACTGAGTAAAGTTAAAAATTCACGTAATTTTCCCGATTACCAGAATTTTTATAGTTTGTTCAACAGGCTATCAGGTTTAATATCTTTTTTACAGCTTCTTTTCTAGTAGGCGCTGACCACACGTGCGCAGAAGTTCGCCGTATTCACTTGTTTAAGAACGCGTGACAAGTGCGCATCGTATCACAGCCGCCTGTAGAAAGTTGGAAACATTTCACAGGCAATAATATATTCATTCGATTCTATTATTTTTTCTATTTATTCATGTAGTTTCAAGCGCCGTTTTAACTAACTATTTATACGATAAAAATAAAGATATATTCACGAGAGGCTGTACAATAAATTTCACTAAATTAGAATTCATTGATAATAAATACGTATTTTAAAAGCTATTATATTACATTGAGGTCTGCTACTTGCGAATGATATTGAAATATATCTATTTTGCGTGGGTTTCTCCGTAAAATATGTAATGTAAGCCGATAAAATGTAAATAATTTAATTAATTGCGTTGACTACCGCTAGAATTTTTATTTCATCCGGTCGCTGGGTACTTGATTTCACATTGCCTATATTACAACTGAAAATAAAATACGAACAACGAAGATTTACTTTTAATCCTTGTACGTTATATTACGATGAATCTTAACTGTTAGTTGGATTTGAAAAGGAAAATAATAATAAATAATCTTTATTAACTCAAATAAGTTAATGGCGAGGTTCAGCCACAAACCTAACCGTACAGCATAAGAAAATATATATAAATATGATAATAATAGCCGACAAAATGAAAACATACAAATTTTACATGGTAAAATGAAAATTACAATAATTATATAAAACTATGAACATAACATTTAAATTTAATAGTTATTTACTAAACAAGTGGGCAAAGTAAGGAATTACCCACGAGATAAATTTTAGCACACGATGCCGAAGGCTGAGTATGATAGTTTTATCGAGTGGGTAATTCCACTTTGCCCACGTGTGAAACATAACGTTTTATCCAACATCTCTTAATACATTCAAAATTTATAAGAGAAATATTATTTGACAGTGACATGTGCTTTAAATTTTTAAATTAAAATGTCAATCGAAGTGGTTACCAAGATATTGTGTGTTATTATTATTGTTATAAATAAAAAAATACTCACTAGTGACTTTTCTCAAAATTATACCCACGAGTGGGTAATCTGTTTCTTTCCTTGTTTAAAGTAGATCATTTATTGAGAGGTGTTGGATAAAATAATGTTTTAACAAATTTTATAAAAGAGTTCATTGCTAAACAAAAATTTACCGATAAAATCAGAAGGTCCTGTCATATTGCCCCTGAAAATCTCGTCATCGCTATTACTTGTAATTCCTTCACTTTTCTTTACTATGTATAAGAAAGTAAAAATTTCGCTTCTCACCGTCACAGTAAGCGTAGAACATCGCCGATCGTCATATTGTCCTCACCATCACAACCTACTAAAAGATCGTTCTAGAGTACGTGAGCGGTTTAGTAAAATACTAAGCGACTACTAAAGAAAGTAACATAGTAATTTGTTTTGATATCTCCCATAAGCGAAACGATATTGTCAACACTTACGTAAATCTATGCCATCTTTATTGATCGTATAATTCTGTTAACACCGCATATAAAATGAGTAAAATCTCAAATGAGTTTATTGCAAAATATTTCGATATGATATGAAGCAATGCGGAATTTTATTGTTATGTTATTGCAAGTTACAATAAGACAAATAAATTATTTTCTTGATAGAATTATGCGTATAGTTATATTTGTCATAAATATATTGGATTCTAAAATACTTCGTGAAATGTAAAGCCTAAGATCGTAGAGAGGTGAAATTAGTTTATTTTACAACAAGTAATGGAATGGCACCTATTCCACGCGAGCAAAAAGTTTTTACCAATGTTTCAATAACATCAGATATCTACTTATGTAATTTCTTTATATTCTACCATGCACAGAAATTCCCTATTTACTATAATTTCTATTTGTTTATATAAAGCGTGAAATTGGCATGCGCCTATCAGATTTTTGCCGACGATCTATAGATCAATTGCTGACATCAAATGAATAAAACGCGATATGTTCAAATGATTTATATGTTACTCCTACGTTCAGGAAATTCCTTAACTTCCCTGCTATTCATATGCAGAAATACTAGTTACGATAACAATAGCTTACTCTGATCGCTGGTATTGAGTTTCTTATCCTAGAATTTTTTTGATTCCGACCTGTCAATAACTAAGTTAATTGTAAATATTTATTATATAAAAGGTTGATATTTTTAGGAGATCATGAGAAAGTTGATTTGTGGAAATAATAAGTTTGGACTTTAATTGTAGGGTTCCTCTACTGAATTTTAGGTTACGAAAAAGTGAATTGATTTGTTTAGCTTGACATCATAATTAGAAAATTATTGACTTGGTTTTATGGAACAATTATAAAAGAATATTTTAACATAATAAGAAGGTTGATTACAACACTGTTTTGAGAATATTCTGTACATAAAGTAGATTATCTGTAAACAGAATCAAATTTCTGGTTAAGCATGAAACAATAGAACCATAGGCGTAGGTAAGCAAAATTACAACCTCTTGTTCCAACTGATCAATTCCGTTTTTATCCATTACGTATTATTTCTAAAAGAAGTTGAAATATATTCGAAATGCAGTCAAAATAAACCTTTATTCACAAAACCGACGTTTCGGTTCGCACTTGAGCCTTCTTCAGGAAAAGTAAAAAAAGTTACATTGACAACATGTATAAATATAATACGAATATTTTATGTAGCTGTTGTCAATTGTACATTTTTTGCCTTTCCCTGAAAAGGCTCAAGTGTGAGCCGAAATGTCGAATTTGTGTATAAATATTTATTTTGACTGCATTTCAATTACATTACTATCGACTACCAGTCGATTAATTTTTTCCTTAAATTATTTCTAAATTATTACAATGGTTCCTAGACATTTTAAAGCATTGCAAGAACCTGAAATATATATTTATTACATGCAAAAATAAAATGGAATATGAGACAAATAAATGAATTAAATTCAAATTAATCGCAAATCGGAATTGGTCCATTTTTTCTCATTTTCTCAATGATGTTTGTGGAGCTGGACGGATGGATTGCTGTTTGACCGTATTTTCTATAACTCACGAACGAAAACAGATGGTGTAACACAACTTTATAGTAATGTTTCCAGGTGTGCAAAGAACTGAGTTGGTTTTGGTAATAATTGTAAAACAGTGGAAGTTGAATTTCAAAACAATAAATTAATTTTATCCAACACCTCTCAATAAATGCTCTATAACTATGGTGGTTTTAAACAAGGAAAGTGACAGTTTACACACTAGTGGGTATAATTTTGAGATAACCCACTAGTTAGTATTTTTTTATTTATAACAATTTAACAATAATAATAACACACAACACCTTGGTAACCACTTCGACTGATATTTTAATTTAAACAATTTAAATCATATGTCACTGTCTAATAATATTCTTTAATAAATTTTGCATTTATTAAGAGATGTTGGATAAAACATTATACTTCACACGTAGGGAAAGTAAAATTATCACACTCAGCCTTCGGCTTCGTGTGCTAATATTGCTCTCGTGGGTAATTCCTTACTTTGCCCATTAGTAAAGTAAATAATTAGTATTTCAAATATGGAGTCAGCTCAGCATAATATTTTAAATAAACAATGTTAGTAAAAATAAATATCAAAAGAAGCTTTGAGAACTTATAATATTAACTAAATACTAAATATATAATATTTGGGTAAAGTTTTGTATAATTTTATTCAATAACAACGTTTTGAAAGCAAAGTCTTGCCTTTTTCAAGTAAAATATGAAAACAATAAATTGTTTGTTGAAACGTCGTTATTCAATAAAATTATACAGATCTTTACCCAAATATTGTAGATTTATTTAGTAAAATTATGGAATATGAAATTGACTCCTTTCTGCTTTCGGCTTTGAGGAAAACTAATATATTTATATTTAATCATATCGACGGTTCCTTGCTACTGGGGATTCAATAATCATTCAATAGTCTGTGAGAATCAAATTGAGGATCTTATAATGGTGGTATTTAGTATCATATCGCAGTAATAATTTTTATAAAATTTCTTTACGACGTCTATGAAAGAATACAATCATTAATGCTTAACCCAGTATCGCTAGTTTCAAAGCAGTCATTAAAAAAATAATACGTTTTGTCAGCGGCACCCACGCGCGCTAAACCAATTTAACAAATCATTGTATCATTTCTCGAAGTGCGTGCGCGGCTCTATTTATTCATGAACCGTTTAAAAATGACGTTACGTTGTGCACGGAGCACGGACAACAACCAAGAAGCATCGGAGGATATGGTGTGCCGTGCCATGCGTTGTTATAACGTGTGTTGTCTGTCGTGTATGAAATGTACCGTTCCGCTTACCATTGTTGCGCTCATGAGCTTGAAAAATGGAAACAGAGGCTACGCGATCCAATTAAGGTGAGGCTAAGAGTTAAGAGTTGGCCATGTTCAGAAGTTATGTATGTGTGTTTGTCTTAATGACGGATATTCGTTGCCTACGTATGGCTGCAGGTTGGAATACTCATATAGGAAATGCCAAATTACGTATAGGTACTGATTTATTAGTGTTCTACTGCTTTTTAAAATTAAATAAAATAAAAACTGAGTAGTACCTAAAATATTTAAATACTTTGCTTAATTCTGCAAAATTTCCTAACAATAATAGTAAGTAATATGTTGTTTCCTTATGTTTAAAAGTTCCGTAGAAGAATGAAGCATGTAGCGCTGCATTTATTTCAAAATCATGTTAAGAAAGTACTGCACAATTTCAGATTTCACGAAATATCACTAAAAATTGGCATATACTTTTATTGTATTTCTATATAATATAATCCCTAAGAAACTCAATGCTGTAGAGCGTATCGTCATATTTCTTAAATTTATAGAGATATGTCAATTTTCGATGTTTTTCGAAATGCTACTTTGAGTGGCTGCAACTCAAAATCTATTAAAGATATTGAAAAATAGACTCAGTTCTGTGCGTTTCATGCATTTTATTACAAATTAGCAAATTTTGAAAATTTTGAAAATTTTTGATTTTTTTCCCCAAATTTTGATAGGCGATAACTCGATAAATATAAAAGATACAGACTCGCAGACTGTACCATTCGATTCAGCTCGATAAAATACATAAGTATGTAAAATTTCATTAAAATTGCTTTACGCGTTATAGAGTTAGAGCAAAAAGTGTGGAAATGACGTTTTTGGCGAAAAATGTCAAAGGGTTACCCTTGACATTTGGCCTGAAAAATGCCATTTTCAGAGTTTTTGCTCTAAAATTTCAACCCACCATCCCAATGTTCTGAAATTTTTAGGGTTTATGTATTTCGATGAGCTAAATCCATTGGTTTAGTCTGCAAGTTCGTATCTCGTTTATTATTTGAGATATCGCTGATCGAAATTTGGAAAAAAAATTCAAAAATTTTCAATTTTTCAAAAATTTGTTATTTTGTTATAATATGCACGAATAACACATAACTGAAGAGTATTTTTCGATATCTTACGTAATTTTTGAGTTGCAGTTCCTCAAAGTTACATTTCGAAAAACATCAAAAACCGCCATATCTCAAAAAATTTAAGAGATATGATGATGCGCTTTGCACCAGTGAGTTTTTTAGGGTTTATATTATATAGAAATACAATAAAAGTATATGCCAATTTTTAGTGATATTTCGTGAAGTACATCATATGAACTGTGTTTAAATGAGTAAGAAGAATGTTTTACGGAAATAAGAAATGTAATAAATTTACAAGTGAATACGGTAAATATAAATATTTTAATAGTTTTCTAATATATTAGACAAATTAATTTGTGTGTTTATATTTATTGTGCAACTTTGACAAATATCAAAAGAACTCCTTGAAGAACTTCATTTCTTTGTATGGATTGTTATTAGTTCTATACTTTTCGTACAAAAAGTATTGTACAAACCTCTTGCGTTAACTCGATTCCCGGATTCGGTATGTAAATAACTATTGCAAGCGCAGAGCTTCTCGTTAAATGCGGCTGTAGCATGTGTATAATCCTATGCAGAGTGTGAATTCCATAGTCAGGATCTGTTGTCTGATGGTGGCCTGGCCGCGCTCAGTAGGATACGTGGAAGAAGTGAGCACCATGCTCCATGCAAGGTGTGTACACGTACGGTGGTGTGTTGTGTGATGGCGAGTGATTGCCCATTGTTGCGCCCACGCAAAGCGCGCCGCCACGCCGCCTAGCGGGTCATCGCTTGACCCGACCTCCTCTGTCTCTCTTCTTCCTCTCGGTGCGGTGCATCAGCGACCAACGCGAGACTCGCGGACCATAGCAGGTGTAACCTTCGCCAGCCCAAAACGTCCAAACTAATTCTAACCGTTTTGTTATTATAAGTATTAGCACAGTTGGATTGCATTCTCTCGCCTTTCAAATCGTTCATTCATAACTGCCTTCTACCATAAATAGCTTATTATAAGTACACAAAATTAAACATTGAAGGACTACATAATTTTATATTAGCTGTATTTTTTTTTTTTTTTTTTTTGGAAAGTTTTAGCTCAACTCAGTTGATAAGTGAGTTGAGATGAACTGAGCTGAAAGTGAGTTCTCTCAGTTTGTCTCATTTCAGTTGTTACAAAAAGAACAACACTTTACTGAGTTTATCTGAAGTGAGCTGAGACAGAGAATATAACAAAATAGATAAATTGGATTGCAAAAAATAATTGATTATGAAATTCTATTTAGCGTTTTGCCTCTAGAAAATCTTAGATTATGATACAATTTTGTTTGTCTCTCTCTATGTTAGATTGGCCTAGATACCAACTGTCAAATCATAATCCCCAAAAATATTAGATGGTTGTCAGCTATAATATATAAAGGTTGTTTTCGTTCCTCTGGTTGTTCAAATTATTCGACGCAATTCTAGGTACTGTGATATGAAAAAGTTAATAAGTCGATTTGTAACAGACCATAATTTAACTCCCATAGCACATCATAAACCATAAACCGCAAACTTCATCTTCATATTAAAACAACAATATTCAAATGATAGTTCTGGTCAAGCCTCATGAAACCACCAACCGCAGACAATCATCAAAGCAACCTGTAGCATCTCTGTGTCTGTACATACAGCTTCGTAGATGTAATGTCTGAACCGAGAACGATGATGAATTAAGGATGGGCTCGCAGGCAAAACACAGGTAGCACTCATGCCAGCGTGGAAACAAAACAACATCGCAGCGTCCATTCCATTCACGCCAGTGTTGTTGCTATCCAAGGAGATTCTACCGTTGGAAACAGAGAGCACGCTGTCAAAACAAAAAAGAAAGCACTATGGCCATAAATATATTTGTAGCTATAATATCACATAATTATCATCATCCTGAAATTCTTTTGGGGTTCTTTTTTTGACCTTAATTTCTATCTTTAAGGCTGTGACTAGTTCACGTCAAAAATATTGCTTTTAATGAAATCTCTGAGAGCAGCGTCAGACTGAGGACATCCTACTCCTGAAGTTCCTTTAGTCCAGATTTCAACTATTTACAATAAAGACCTATCTGTGTATTGGGATCTGATATGCAGCGATATGCCTAGTGCATTATTTTCGAACACAAAGTAGGGTGAAGATTCCGTTAGAAATACATTACCTCAAATGGGAATAACGATTTTTGAGATAAAGAATGAACGAAATTGTAGTTAAACACCGCGAAAAATCGAAAAATAAAGTGTATTGTGCAGTAAAAGGGTGTAATAATAAGCCCCGTAAAAATCTGGACGTTATTCCATTATTTTCCGAAGCTGGACAAACGTTTTATTTTGAAGTACACCAATCTGTATTCGAAGTTAATGTTCCTTATATTTGTTAATTTAGTTTTCCTATTAATTTGATGGGGATCACCTCGTAAATTCGACGTTGACATACAGAAAGCCACTACACCCACAACCACTGTCACTTTCATTTAATTTTGTCCCTAATTTAATCAATTGTCAAGTATATAAAATGCGTTCAGCTTCTTTAAAATTTAGTTTGCAAGATCTGTTGCAGCGCATTTGCAAATATTACTCATTTTTCATATTTTACTCGCGAACAGTACTAATGTCACATTCGAATCTTCACCTTAATTGACGCCATTTTGGATAGGCCACGCCCCCATGTTAGATCCCAACACCATACCGGGTTTATTATCATTATTTTCGTTCTGTTCGGTATTGATATCCTTGTGGACAACTGGTTACCGAGATAGGAGCGCATGCAACACTCGAAAATTCTAACGCTGCCTTATCCATGCACTGCTTCATGCATTTGTTGCTTTTTTCAATCTCTGCTTTGTTCAAACACAGCCTCATTCATACACCGATTTCTTCTAACACCGCTTTATTCACCGCACGAAAGCTCGTCGTCCTAAAGCAGCAACAAACCTAAACTTCTGTATTCAATGAAAACTATTATTTTAATACTTTATTACTATTACATATTTAGATGATATTGAATCATAAATAATATATAAAATTTATAATTTAAAACTCCTGCCATTTTGCTGTATGTTTAATGTTTTTAGCAATAATTGTGCATAAAAGTATTTTCATACATAATCTATTAAGTGCTAGTTTGATTTCTGGAAATTTTCCGCCTGGTAATTTTCAAGCTAGAAAATTGTATTTTATGTTTTAACTGACAGAAATATTTTTAAAAATCAAATTTATTCAGTTTTAACTATGGCAACAAAATTAAATGTAATTAAACAACGAAAGGAAAAAGGAAAAGGTTGCAAATTTAAGACGAAATGTCAACAATAGTTCTTTACTTTACAAGTGGGCAAAGTAAGGAATTACCCACGAGAGAAATTTCAGCACACGAAGCCGAAGAATTTGTAGTTTGTATGAAAGGTATTTTTAAACACAACAATTTGATTGATCGGCTTTCTCTTAGTAGCTTAACATTTCATTAAAGATGGGTTTATGCTAAAAAAATATCTTTAGTCTGTCTATCTATAGGACCTTAAAAGCCAGAAATGTTAAGTGTTTTTGCTTTTCATTCTTTGATTTCTCTGTATATATTGTGTAAGTGTTATTTTTGTTTTTGTACTGAATTTTTTCTTATGAAACCGTGTTTCACTGCTGAAAGATTATTGTGGTTTTGAATATATTGGGGTAAAGACACATAAGTGAGCGAATTCGTTTCTTCGTGAGTGTTATATAATCCTGCTATTGTAAGTACGCGCTTCCATCCTTGTCGTCCACATACTGAATGTTACGAATCAGTCAATTTGGCAATGATTATTGAGTGGGCGAAAGCAGTGAGCAAAAGTGAACTTTCTCCCACTTACTCGTTGCCTGCACACTCTATTATGACAATTAGGATGTCTATGGAGCTGGTACTTGAATGAGCTGGGCAGTCGGGGGCTCTGCTCTATGAGCCTAGTGCTGGAAAAACAATATCTAATCCACCCACAGCCCGACGAGCATCGCAACACGCACTCCTTGATCGTAAAATAGCCACCCGTAGGAGGTGCATCACAAGTACTCAAAATGTTTTATACTCAGGGATGGTTCACTGCATAATTATGTAACTAAAATATTGACGCCTTTTCTCAGAACTATAACTGTAGTAAATGATCTGTTTTCTGCCATAAATGTAACACTTACTCTTTAGGTAGGTAAAGTGCTCATTCGGCTGTTATAGCCAAGCACGTAAAACAACACATTTCACCTCAGAGTTTGGGTTCATTTTCAACTCATAAATATGGAAAATAAATTATAATTTCTTGGTAAGCTTACACTCTTTTCTCTTTATTGGCATTTACACTTTAGTAAATATTCTTGCATAAAATGTAATTTATATAAAATAAATGCTAAAATTGAGAAACATCCTAAAAATTTAACCGAGATAAAACACTTTTAGTGGAATTCGGTAGTGAAATATGGTTTTCAATGGAAGTAAGGAAAATATAAATGTATTAAAGCACGATTTTAACCATTGGTTTGGTACAAAAAGTGTTAAAATATAATTAAAAGAACAAATTCAGAGCGTAAGGAACTTTAAACGATGGGTAGCATATTTAACATGATTGCCAGATAGTAGATTAGTGAAAGATAGACATAACAAGAGGAGGGTGATAAAGAAAAACTTGTCCACGAAAAAGAGAATAAATTCATTGGAAATAGACTTGAAACATCTAAAATTAGACAATTGAAAACAAAATTCCCGAAACAGAAAGAAGTAGAAAGATGTAGTCAAAGAAGAGACAAAGAACTGGAGACTAGTTAAAAATGCGAGGACGAATAGAATAAAAACATGTCCCTGTTATGTCGTTTTAGGTTCCTTATTTTTTCAATTTAAGTCAATACACAAATAATAATTAGGTAGAAATATTTGCTCGTGTGGAATATGTGCCATTCCATTACTTGTTGTAGAATATACAATTTTCTATGACCACTACTGTAAGTATTTCATTACAGAACAAACTACAATCAAATGTAAGTGCGTTGTTACGAATAGTGTTACTTAATATATTGTTTCTTTGAAATCTATGAAAAAATTTAAGGACAAGTTTCTATTTTCTTTATAAAATGTGATATAGTTGAGATTTTATTTTATTAAAGTATTTCTAACCAATAAATTGCAATATTTATTATTTTATTTTATTATTACATTGGGCTGTGGATCATGAGAGGTTTTTTTTTCAGAGGTTTTCAAACTATTGTTTACAACAACGTATCACTTACCAAGATCTTCAGAAATATACTTTCTATTTTGAACACTATTAGTTGTACATTAGCAATAAATTAATGTATAATTTGACAAACATTGTACTAGATTGCGAAAGTATTTAATTTCAATATACCCGCGTATGTGCTTGCGTGGTGAACTAGTGACGTTCTCATGGAATTCAAACTTTTATCCGTCTGCGTTGTGTACTATTTTAAGTAGGCAGTCATAAAGACATACACACATACGTACATGCCCAGGCAACATCAGCTTCAGGTAGGTTTGTGTAGTGTGACAGTTTACATGCCTACAACTCTATGTTTCATTTTCTTGTAAAGTGGTAACTACCTATTCAACACACCAGGGTATTGTTATTTTAATTCTTAAACTTGGTAACACTGAATACACTTTTTGTTTACCAAAAGAAAGGTTACATGGGATATTTGATGAATTATTGTGTCATTTGATACCTGGACATTTATATGTAAATTACTTAGAATCGTTTCATTTAGAGCGTTTCTACCACGTATTAATATTATTTATAAGAAACCTACATGTGTTATTTATCTATTAAACAATAATAAATTTTGTTGATTACTTTTGACTTGACAGCTGCTAACAACATTTCACAAGTAAAAAAAAATGAACTGATAAAAGTCACAAAAATAAGAAATAGAATAAATTATATTAATTATTTTTTGACGTTTCTTTAAACCAATAAAATGCTTTATTGTATGTCACGTGTATGCGTTTTAACCAATCCTGTCATTATTATACTGAGAATAATGCTCTTGTGATTATTTCCGGCAATATTCTCTGTAGCTTTTTTGTTTTTGTTGACAGATGTCAGATGTCAGATAGGTATCATCAACACAAGTAAAAATGAGCAAAAAAGATAGATTAATTGACGTGCCTGATGATGAAATCAAAAAATAATCTAACTAAATATAACTCGAGAGTTCGACAAATTAGAAAATAATTCTCCAGTATCTTTCTCAAACTTGTCGCCATTTGGCAATAGCCACGAAAGCCCGTAGGGCTTGAGTGGCTATTGCCAAATGGCGACAAGTTTTCGAAAGATCTGTCAATTTTATTTCAATTTATTCTCACTCTTTTGTTATATTATGACTGAAATGATTACGAAAAGTTTCGCCGAAGAAAAGTAACTAATTTACTAGTAATCCAACCTTCTCTTAAATATTGTATACTTTATTGTATATTTTAGCACACGAAGCCGAACCTTACAAATTCTATCTTTGGATCGTCTATGTGCACCATATGTTATGCCCAAACCCCATCATTTCTCTCCCATCCTTTTATTTAGAACACCTGTATACGTTACAGGCTTGTCTCGTATTGAAAATACAGCTCATCTTCAATCTCCCATTCACTCCAAGGTTATGAACCCTCCCACACCTACACATCTCCTATATCTCCCCTCCCACAAATCTGGGCAGCGAGCAATATGTGCTCAGATGTGCCGGTGCACCGGAAACGGCTGCCGAAGTTTTTGCCACTTGTTCCCTTGAAACGCTTTGCTCGACCAGCTAAACACTCGTCAACAAACATCACTATCCGCAACAGAAGTATTCGAGTTGGTTGGATGTAATGCACTAAATACATAATGACATCCAGAAGTGTGTTTCCGGAGACGAGTGTCGAGTTACTCTACCTAGGGTTTTTTCTTAAAGTTTTTTTTTAGTGGGAGTGTAGCCTCTGGTTTTGATTAAGCTTGTTTGAGCATCGACAAGTGTTTTTGACAGTAAAGGGTTCAACTCTTTCTTGGTGTTTTTAGGAGACGCAAGTGTAGTTTTATATATTGGGAAACAAATCTAATAGGCTGACACTCTGCGGCAAAAATATAAACTAAAGAAATGAGGAAAATACTCATTGCATCTATTGGTAATTTTTATATGGTAATTTACAAGTATATTTTATGTTATTTATGTTGCTTCTTTATAATATATTGAATATATAGTGTTAGATATTTGTGTAGTAATGATTAATAGTAATTTACATTACAAGCATGGTAAAACAGTTTTTACTGCTGAAAGGAGGAAATAACCGGCGAGCCTGTCACCTCCTTACTCATTTGTAAATCAAAATAAAATTACACACAACTGTTCTTTCAAAAATTATTTAAAATGATTTCGTATAAGCTTTGTAAGCATTACTGTGGCAACGTGCATTGTTTACATTGTTTACTAACTTGTAAAATTTTTACAATGCAGCTGTCAATTAGTAACTTGTAAAGATTCATTTTCAAAGGCAATAGAGGGCTTGTGTAATAGCTAATAACATTCCTAGCGATGTTATGAGTATCGTAACTGCCGCAGATCTCAGTTGAAATCCGAGCTCGTAGAGCGAGGATTTTAAGACATTCAAGGCCTGTTATGACCCATAACATCCGTGGTTTGTTTAATAGTTTACTGGTTTCAGAATATGAAGACGTTAATGTCATTAATAAATATTATTTATTGAATTTATAAAATTATCACACTCAGCCTTCGGCTTCGTGTGCTAAAATTTCTCTCGTTGTTAATTTCTTACTTTGCCCACTTGTAAATTAAATTAAGTATTATTTTTTATAGTGGAAATATTTTAACAGCTAGGCAACACCATGCTAAATTGACAATCTTATTTTAATTTATTTACCATTAAAATTTATAGATACATTCGTTATTATTTTGTTGATATCAAGTTTAATATTTATATAAGCAAATTTTGGATTTGTTAAATATGCAAACGATTGAAGAAAAACTATTGTAATTTATACAAATTTACGAACTTCTGAGATAATTCACAAAAGTAGATTTTATTTTATAAATAACTGTATAGTCTTGCAAACTTAGAACTTGTTTGTACCAAATAATTAACAACGTCACTGCAAAATACACGTAAAAATTGGTTTGCAGTCAGTATAGCATGGAACCTTGCAGTGATATGTAGTGTGTGCAGTGTATTCCAATGGTGAATTTCTACAGAAAAATTATCTAAATGTAAGTGAATTTGCTTATTTTGTACATTGAATTTAGTACTAAATAACGTAGAGACATAGGCTATAGATATACATTTCGATACATCTATATGAAATTATTTACAATATCACACTATTCTCCAACTTCAAATCTTTATCGAAAAGCGAGAATTCGTGAATTCAAAACACACTGAATAAACCAGAAAATTATATTCGAATAATTTAGTTTTGTCTAAAAAATCAGTTTTTGCTGCTTGTATTACAGTAACAGCGCCTTATTTCCTAGCAAATAAATAAACGTCTCGTACTGGTTTATAAATAAACAAGCGAAATAATTAATCACGTATTTCGAAAATAAATCAAAATATTACAGTTTTTAATAATTCATTTCACACGTAACCAGAAAATTAATAGATTCAATAAATCTTGCATTCAATAGATCGCCGTTTAGCACATTCGCAATTAATTCTGCCAATCATTAAAAATCGTAAAAAATATCCCTGAGTCTGGAGACACGAAGATCAATGGGTGTTATAATTTAATTATTATAATGGCACGGGTTATATATCTGCACAGTTGGAGTTCAATAAACGCGGACTGACGCCATAGCGCAGGTCGCGAATTCAGTTTTAGTGACTCAGATTTCAACTCAACTAACCTGTTTCCTATAATTGCAGCTAGAATGCTATATTTTATTATGAACATTTTCATAATTTATTATTTAGGAAGAATTAAAACAGCGCAAGTTCAGAACTCAGTTTTAGTAATCCAAACTTATTTAAATAAATAAAGATACTAATAAGTAAAATATAATGTATATCGGAAATATGTGGCACTTAATGAACCATATAAAATTGAACAGAACTATCAAATTTGTGCTTAAATTGTCAATGATTAGATACATTATTTATTTACACTTATCATCAGGACCTGTGCCCAATGGAATCAAATCAAATTTTGATTTTTTATACATGCTACTGTACTAGACAAATAATTAAAATACTCGTATTTTTGTTTAAATCTCTATAGTTATTTGTGTATTAAGGGTGCAAAATGCTGCATTCTAGCACGAGCATAAAGCTTGAAGCTCGAATACACACCATATTTTTCCTACAACTTTCTTAATATTCAAATAAAAGAAATTAATAACATAGATATATACAATTATTCTATTTTCCATACTAATATATTGATACATTTTGATGTTACTAAGCAACAAAAACACTCACCACGTCAACTGTCAACATTAACACAGAAAACCAAATTCTAGTATAGCTTCAGCAAATATATGATAGGGCATTAATAAATATTAACTATTACTAGTATAATAACTTATAATTACCTTAAATATAAATAAATAATTAACTTTTAAACGTAACGTTTCTTCAAATAAGTTTTTTATTACCAATTGTATAATATTTCTTAGGTTAAGGTCATTAATGATTAATTTAATTAAATCTTTTATTTATCGAATTTGTCAATCTTCCTTTAAATTCTATTATGTCGTTTCTGTTCTTAATTAGTTGCAAGTTTGTGTTCAATAAATAAAAAAATTCAAATAGGCGGTTTGACGATTTAAAAATCAAATCAATTAAAAAGCTTGCGTGGGTCATTGTCTGACCCACGGGTCATAAGTTCGCCATCACTGGTATAGGGTATCAAATACATAAATAAATTTGTATTTTTATCTCCGACATAAGGGAGATATTGCGACAAAACCCTAATTTTCGGTAGAGTTTTTCAACAGATAATCACGGTTTAAAGTTCTTAGAATAAGATTTCACTGTTTTAAGATGAGTGTGCCGTTATTTCATCCACGAAATCTCAAAAATGTTTATATAACATGCTGATTAGATTTTAGTTCCAATCCCTCAACCGAAAGCGGTAATTTACTGAAGGCCTGTCACATTTTTTGGCAAATCTTAGTAAATAATTTACTTATATTAAATGGGATAAATAGCTCCGTGGCAACTCATCGGGCTGTGGATCGTGAGATCCTCAATTCGAACCCCACTTATGACAGTTGCCAATTTAAATTTACTCCTGAGGATCTCACTCCACTAACAACTTTGGGGACTATGACTTGACGATTGGTCCATATTTCATACGCAAAAATATATCACTTACCGAGATCTGCGTAAGCAGAGTGCCACACCCGTAATGGGTAAAAGGCGAGATGATATATATACTTTTTTCTTTATTTTGAACTGTTTAATAGTTGTTTCGGCGGAAGTTTATAATTTGCCTGATCAGATAACATGCCCTAAAGATTGAAAATAAACAGTACCTAACATAGTACTAGTATATTCACTTACAGAGAAATGGCTTTCTAAATTATAAAACAAAAGATACTCTAAATTTCAATGCGAAATATTGTTAGAGGTAAATGGATTCCCATCTCAGCCAATTTGATCGCCGTTAAAACTGCGGTTTCCCAACAAGTGTAGCCAGCGTTGGCGTGGGTCTATTAGAACGAAAATCGATGTTCAAATAATTTATTCACCCGTGTAAATAAATAATAGCACTTGTTTTTATCTTTGAGTTTTGTTCTCCACAATTTCTTGTTCGAAATGTCAACAGGAACGCTTTAGAGATTTAGATAAACTATTCGAAAGATCGCCCGAACTGCTCCAGATAGATTAAAGTCGTGTCGCGCCAACAAAGATCAAGGATTTCAAATTTATTGCGAGAATTTTTGGTAATCGCATGTTTTGGATATCGCGGAGTTATAAATTAGATGAAGGATGCTGCATCTCACATCTGTCATTATCTTTTTGGTCAATTATTTATGAGTTTATTTTAGTTATTAGAAAGTTATAAGTACAAATTAAATATAATTTTAGTAATTAATTTCGGCTGTTTGTTTTCCGAGGAGGAACTAGTTCTTTCGTTTCCTGTTAGTCTCTTATATTACAGATGAATTGATATTTAATCTCAATTTAGTTTAATTATAACGTTTAAAATGATAATGCCTGCAGTTAAATCAACTTAAATACTTTACAATACGTTCAGATTGTCAGTATTTTTTTGTTTTTGACAATTTTTTTTTGTGGTCAAAAATAAATATGAGCATATAACATAATAATTATCTAATCTGTCTTCTTGGGAAAATATAAAAATAATACAACAAAAAAGTACGTGGGCGTAGGAAGAATGAAAAAATTAGCATCATACATTCATCTATTCTTAAATTAAACATTACACGTCATTCTTTGATAATAAGTACACTCAGCAACAGAAAACTCCAAGTAGAATATCATATTTTCGATGCTTAATTTTGAATGTCATAGTTTTGTATTTTTGTTATAGTTTTTTAACGTGAAACATAGGATATTTCTTATATATGGTAATGAATTTCACACTAATGTATTACATCGTCCTTTTTAACATTCCTCTTACTATTACCATTTACGAATTACAACACGTTAAATAGTTATTTATGTAACAAGGCAGTGAAGTTCAATTTTTTATCACGAATATGGAATAAACCATGTGAGTGATAAAAAGGAACTTCAGTGCCGAGGTACATATTAAGTTTTATATGAAATCTAAAATTCGAAAAAACTGTTAAAATTACAATATAGTTTAAGTTTATACATCTGTCAGTTGTCAATTGAAACTGACAGTCAGTGTTGCCAACCTCGAACATTGAAGTTACCGTAAATAACACTCAAAATTATGTGTTTTGTCCTCAATTTCGTCATCGGAATTAATTAGTTAATTCTTCTTGCAAATTTTGTATCATGTTACGCCCAAATTTACTATAGTACGTATATATCTGCCAAAATTATCCTAATTGTACAATAATTATTTAACGGTTGCCAACACTGGGATGCTCAAAATCGTCGTATAATGGATTACTTAAGTGACGATTTCTGAGCTTTTAATGACGATTTTTGAGAACTTAAGTGCATTTTTTTAAATATGTTTATATAAATTGATACACACTGAATCACGTAGATGAATATTTTTACTGATTTGCTCAAATTTACTCTTTACACTGACCGATAAATATATCAAGAAGTCTAAATATGATCAATAATTGTAATTTAATAATCTGAGGGTCAATAACGATCCATTGGTTATTAAGTTATTAGTGAGTTAAATAAAACTCTTTGGTTCTTTCTCTGGTAAAATATTTGAGAGCTTTCGATAGTAGAATATCTCACCAGAAAAGGGAAAATGGTGTGTCGATACATTTTCTTTTATTTTTATTTACGAAGATGGAAAGCGGACTAACTACTTAAATCGTATGACGTCTTATGAGTAGATGATTGTGCATTTTATGAATAACACAAACGACCATGCTATTTAATGGGATTCGAACCCATGACCTCCGAACTCCACCGACTATTCTTTCTATAACAAGATTTTGGAAATATTAAAAAAATACAAATATAAAACTGTTGTAAACGTCAAACTCAAATAAATCAAATTAAAACAAACAGACGTAACCATAGTAACTGAAACAAGATACTTCATATATCGCGCTAATATGCAGCTCTGATTCGTCGAAAATATTCCATACGCAGAGTATGGAATATTAGTGATTCTATAACAATTTTTAGTTGTGGAATGCCTAGCTTCCAAAACAGTATTATAGAAAATTATATTTTAATACTTTTGTTTAAATATGCTAACCTTTCTTCTGAAAAAACAAAACAACGGTTGAAAAATGTCATTTATTGACATATGTCATAATTTTTTGACGCCATGGCGTAGGTATTTATTCCTTTAATTATTAAAATAAATGTATTTTCTCACATCTTTCTGGAAAGGTGTACTCAGCCCACATGCTCATAGCCTATCAGTCATTTCAGCTTGAAAATTCCATACAATCAAACATACACACACTGGGCTCACACACCTGTAATTATTTTTTGTCGGGTCACGTACCTGGGTCGGTACAATCACGCTAACACTTTGGCCCTAACGTCTAAATTACCATTTCGAACTCACCGCGAGGAGTAATCGTTTCACGATGTCCTCTCAACCGGAAGTGACTTCAATGTCAACTGAATAAGTAAATACAATGCGTAAGGTTCCGTTTTCTGTTCTTTGTGTAATTTGTAGTTGATCAACGGAGTTTTCAGGAATTGTTTGCTTAGAAAACCGTGGAATGTTGTAATGTATGGTTGTAGTTTGGTTGCTTATGAATAATGGTTTCTGGTGCACTAGTTCCCACGATTTTTTGTTTAATTTTTTGATTTTTCTTTTGATATTCGTTAAACGAATGTTAATGCTCGGGCTGAAGCGTTGAATAGACTGGGTGTATAATGAATTTAATTCATTTGTAAAACAGATTTCGACATCGAACTCTTTTTATGATAATTTGACAGATCTATAGAGGGGTTTACTTCATTTACAATCGATTTTTCAAACGCCTTTTTTATAATCAATTCCACCAAACAATTAACAATCTTTAAGAAGTTCAATGTACGACTTATTTAATCGATGATTAGATTATTCAACTCAATAAGTGCAAAGAAAATTTAGTTCTTAATAAACTTGAATCACTGATGAACCCAGCTTACAGAATACTAGAAATTTTATTATATTGTATAATATATTTTTTTATATTTTATTTCTATAACAAAGCTGCTACGCTACCCAATTATTTTCAAGATTGGTAACTCTACTGAAATGTCATTTATCAAAAAAAACAAAATCAAATGTCACATTTCGCTAAATAAATAAATACACATTGTTAGAATGTTATTTTTGTATTATTTTGAATTTAAAAGCAATAGAGAATAATAAGAAAAAGAGATAGGAAAGATAAGGTTAGATGTTGAATTTTCACATAGGTGTCGCCAACAAATACAAAATTCCTTAAATATCGAAACTTGGATTTTTTAATAAAAAAAAAAAGCGCAAAATATGAAAAATGGTATAAAATGCTAGTTTCATAATTTTCGTTTATTTTGTTCGTAATAAAATGACATTTATGAAACACGTTCTTAAATATACTATTATTCGAAATAACACTTAAACTTTTGTTTTTTGTTTTTTGCAATTTTTGTTTCATGTTACAGCAAATTTACTATAGTACGTCAATATATCTGCCAAAATTATCCTATTATACAATAATTATTTAACGGTTGCCAACACTGGGTTGCTCAAAATCGTTGTATAATGGGTTACTTTAGTGACGATTTCTGAGCTTTTAATGACGATTTTTGAGCACTTTAGTGCCGATTTCAAATAAAAATTATATTTTCGAGTTTTTTAGTGGCGATTACTAATAAAATATATTTTTAATTACGTTTTGTGTTAAGTAAAATTTTATTTTTGGTTTTGTAATTAAAGTCAAACTCAACTCAGTTCTGCGCATTTTCCTGAAACTTATAATTGTTGCACTTTTATATTTTCTTGTTTATGAGTTATTGTAGGTACATATGAACACACAGAGATCAAATAATTAAAACGGATTCAAATGACATTAATACATTTATTTCCGCAAATATATTTTATTTCTTCCTTTACTGATTGTATAAGAATGTGAACACGAATTTCTTCTTAGATGTACGACCTAAACACATCTTTTATATATGCATGAAATCTATTTAAACAACCGTTAATCTTCAGCTATTGTTTAAATAATAGTAATTTAAATGTAAATTGAATCCAGACAATAAGAATTCGCTCAGGCAATAATAAATAATAAACAACAAATGCAAAGACACGTTACTAACACAAATTCATACCAAATGCTTTAAATAATTTTGCATAATATACATAAACATGCCATTAACCAATTATAGGCTTAAATACGTTTTGTTCTCTTTAATATTTGACTTCGAGACAAATCACGGCGTAGTGAGATTTTTATGAAATTTGCTTCAAGGTGGTGAGAAACTACGAACGCATGAGTGCCCATTAGTTTAGTATTTTAAACGGTAGCTAACATGTCATTACTTTTAATTAGGCTTACAATTTCTATGAACATGGATAATTATTTAATTTTTACTCTGATAATTAATTATTACTCAAGTAAAGCATGTACCATTTTTACTTAAAAGTATGTCATTACAAAAATTCGGTTCATTGCATAAGTTCAGCGTTAGGTTAGGTTAAGTCAAACAGGAACAAAATCAGTAAAATTGTTCTAACACTTAGTAAACAGTTACAGTTTATAGTTCATCTTGATTCAACTCTAAACTCGCGGAGTATCACTTTCTTCGCCAGTTATTAAATATAATATGAAGTTAGCTAAGGAAAGTTTTCTCAAAACCGCGTAGAACCAATTCCACCCAACCATAAATCAGTGGTTTAAACCGAAACCATCTGTCAGCAATAAATCTCTTGCGCGATCAACTTGCCGATGATAACAGATTCATAAAAATCCCGGGTCCATTACTTACGTGCTGTTTTATGATAACGGAATCCTAACCTTTCCATTCCGAATCGCCGATATTCCGGGGATGGTGTAAAGAGCTCTGGGGATGTTAAGCTAGCGCTAATAGGGAAATAGATAGCGGAATGGTGGAAGTAGTGGTTGAAGAGCTGTGAGGAGTCTAGCGCAAGAGGTTTGCAGTGTTACAACGTGTGGGTGAGGTTGTAATCTAAGTAGATCGTTTCTAGGTTTGTCTCTTTCTGGTTGATCGTTCTCTGTTTGAATCTGTAACGAGATGTGGCAGTGCAGTGCCGTACTCAGCTTTATTTATAAAATAACATTCTGGATCTTCAGATCTCGATGGGAAGACACACCTGCCTATGATGTTAATATGAAAGGACAACAGGGATAAAAGTTCTCATGATCCAAACTGCGATATGGTACCAATAAGCTATTTACCTCATAATAATAATTTAAAATCATTCAAAATATTCCCGTATTAATTCAAATTTCATAACTACTTTCTATTACTTTCTTAAGCTGTATTCACAACACGAGGTTAGTTGTTATCTTTAATAGATATGGTTAGCGCTAAAAGTTTGCAAAGTCCAAATTTTTGATTAGTGTAGTTACCAGCAATGAGCAATCAAATAGAAGAAGCAAAGCAATAGATATTCGGATGAATCTTTTATGGGGTAAATAGCTCCGAGGTAACGCGTCGGACTGTGTATCGTGAGATCCTCAGTTCGAATCCCACAGCTGACTGTTGCCAATTTACCCATGTGGTTCCTCCTCCACTAACATCTTTGCGGACTAGGGTTTGACGGCTGGTAACCGCACTTCATACGCAAAAATATATCACTTACCGAGATCTGCGTAAGCAAAGTGCCGCACCCATAATGGGTAAAATGCGTGATATATTTATTTTATTTATAATAATTTAAAAGCATTCAAAATATTCCCCGATGCATATTGAGCACACGTTATGGGTTTAATCCATCCTTCACCAGAACAGACGATCAACGAGAACACCAAACACCGAATATCGAATATGATTTATGCGAGTTCAAAGGTGACTAGATTTAGATGGAGCGCACGATAGGCAGATCGTCTGCGGCCTCGGATCCTCGGCTCTAATTGCATCAATCGCACCGGATGATATGCAAAGTCCCACTGAGCATTTTTCATGGTTAGGTGTAATTCTATGCTAGGCGGCCGTTTTGGCTATGGCAGCACACGTGATTATGAGTTAATTAAATACATACAATTAATTGTCAACCAATATCAAACGAAAGTATGTAGTAGGGTTTTTATATAAGTAAACTAATAGTTGTTTATATAACTTCTAATTGTTCTCTCAAAATATGATTTATTAATAATTTTTTTTATTTGCAGATTTCCGTGACAACCAGATGAATGTGAATTGGTAAGTTTGCATAATATGTTTTACAATTTAATTTATAGTCACTATATTTTTGAATAATAGTTATTTATGTATCAAGGCACTGAAGTTTTACTTTTTATCACAAATATGGAATTTAGTTGCCGAGGTCATTAGGGCCGAGGAAAATAAACCATGTTAGTGATAAAAAGGAACTTCAGTGCCAAGGTACATATTAAATTTTATTTGAAATAAAAAATTAGAAAAAACTATAAAATATAATTATATAGGTTAAATTTATACAACTGTCAGTTGTCAATTGAAACTGACACTCAGTGTTACCAATCTCGAACATTGAAGTTATCGTAAATAACACTCAAAATTATGTGTTTTGTCTTCAATTTCGTCATCGGAATTAATTAGTTAATTCTTCTTGCATATATTGTTTCATTTTACATATAAATTTACTACAATACGTCAAATATTTGTCAAAATTATCCTACTTTTACAATAATTATTTAACGGTTGCCAACATTGCGTTCTCGAAATTGTCGTATAATGGGTTACTTTCAAATAAAAGCTATTAAAATACGATCTGTAAAGAAAATTCTATTAGAAAATTAAATAAATAAAAGGGTGTTAAACAGTATGAATATTTTATGCAATATCGTTTGTAGTATAACTCGAATTGGCGAAAAATTCTTATACATTATTCAGAATTCTTTGCTGTAGTGCGCAGCCATAAGTTTTGCTAGATTCATTGCAACACGCCTCTTTCCATATCGTATTGCATTTCGTCGTGGCTATTCTTTCGGTAAAACTCTCGTAAGAATTGAATTCGCAATTCGTGGCACGAGATTCTCGCGGGCGATTCGTCGACATGTTTATACGTGTTCATGCGAAATTATTTTGATTTAGCAGCCGAGAACTTGGGCGGTCTGCGCTGTCCCTTGTGATTACCGCGTAAATCTTGTATCGTGTAAAAAGGGTTTTTTAATCGACGCGAGACGGTATCGCGCTCTGTGAAAGGAATGCCGTTCCATCCATTTTTTGATAGCTTTATTGTTGTTTATTATATTTTGATATGGACAGAAATCTGAACGCGTTATTTTATTTATGGCAGGATTTACTTTCAAGAATAACATTCACGAAGTTTTATAAGGCCAGCGCATTACTTCCTCAAATTGTTTTTTTACGATGTAATAAGGAAGTAACGTAATTGTCTCGCTGAATATTCTCTGGATGTAAAAGTTTTAATTCAATCTGAACCAGCCCAGAAAATCACGGATTTTTTAATTTTACTTAATTGACGTTTTTGTGTTAAATTTATTAAGAATCCTTCCAATTTTGTCGGTAACATTAGCAATGTAGGGTAAAGTGGCACATAATTTCTTCTCAGTCATAACTTGAGGAACTTGTGCAGGTTTATCTTTCGATTTCAGTGCTCTTCTTAGGCCGGTCTTTCCATCTACGAATAAACGTCCGAATAAGTAAAAAAATACGAATCAAAAAATGACAGCTAGAACAATAAGTATCATTTGAGCTATGATTTCGATGCGACAATTTTTATTTATTGGGTGAATAATTTATTCGGTACTTTATTCGTAGATGGAAATATCGGTTCTCTTCAGATACGTTTGTATTTAGTATACTTTGATCAATGTTACCCTTATTTTATCAATTCATAACCTTAACTACATATTTATTAATTATTATTTATTGTTCCTGAAGAAGGCAGCACTTTGCTGTCGAAAAGTCGTGTTTTTAATAAATATTTAAAGAACCCAAAAACTAAAAATATGGGTAGATATAATCTAGAACTCTTTTGTAAATGTTGTATACCTAATAAACTTAATATCAAGTATCTCAAAACAACACAAAAAATACTTGGACATGATGGAGAGACATCTAACAAATTTCTTTACATTAGGTGTAACAGGCAATATCCTAATACAAGAAAGGAGAAGGAAACTGCATTGTAAAATCCCATTTTATTGAAACTTTTTAATAATTTCTATCTATTCATTTATACAGTCATATCTACAGAAGTAATTATTATTATATTTTGATGTCCTAAATCTGGATTCAAACCCAAAACTGTGAGGATTTCTTTTCATAAATTCTTCTACTCGTCCTATCAATAATACCTAATGTATTTAAAAGATTATAATTAATAGTTTCCATTCTCCCAAGATATTGGAGTAATTTTATTTAAAATAATTATGTTTGAACTAAGAATTAAATAGCATTAAATAAATTTATTGCTTTAAATTGTTATTGTCAATAAAACCTATAATTTATCAGAGTTAGGTAATAAAATTGTTAATAGTATTCCACTTATCTGTATAAGAAAGTCAAATTGAAACACTTCACATTGTTTTTGCGCTGAATACCCAAGTGTAAGCAATCATTATTAAAATAGTTATAAGTTAAGAAGTTAAGATTGTTAGTTTTTATCGAATAAGACATAAATACCATGTCAATGAAATGAAGTTATAATATTGACTTTATCAGGTCTGACAGTTGAAAAACAACTTAATACTTTTCGCAATTATTAAAATAAATATTATCTATTTTGCCGAGCAAAAGCGTTGAAATCAAGTGATCGCAGGCAGCGATGCATGTCGACTGGACAAATGAACATCAACGCCGTAACGTTATATACCGTTCTACAGCACAAAACAGCGATTGTCAACTGTTGGACATAGGTAAATAAAAACATAACCCACTTCGCGCCACTAACAATTTCTTGGATCACGGATAATATCCAGTGGTTATGTTTGCGGTTACCAACCGTAACCGGGTATCGTCGAAGTGTTAAACCACCACGTTAGGTTGATAAAGAGTTGAAATGTTCTCTAAAAGTGTTTTAGACATCTTGTCTTAGGCTTATCTTTAATGTTTTGAAAAGCACTGACTATACAAGCAAAAACAGATAATTTATTATTTAAATCAATGCAGAATTTCTGGTACACGGGATACACATAATTGAAATGCTTTTATTAGTAAAACTCTACTTTATACCTCAGATTAAGCTTTGTAATAATTAATGGAATAGTATATTTTGTAATATATTCCCGGATGATGGTAATTATAGAAATACGAAAAATGATAGACAACCGGGAAATTTGGAGGAAAACATTCCTATTTCTAAAGCATTTATTAATAAATTATATTTATAATAAAATAATATAGTATTTCAAACATTCCTTTACATAATATTAATATAAACAATGATGGAATAAGAATGAAATTGAATTTAAAAACAACAAATTTAGTGAATTTGGTTACCAATGTTGGCAATAAAATCTGCCCGATATGACAGCTGTAAAATACATAACCTACAAATGAAATGTTAGTTATCTCAATATAAATAAGAAATATAATAAATTTACAAGTGAATACGGTAAATATTATAATTGTTTTCTAATATATTAGACAAATTAATTTGTGTGTTTATATTTATAGTGCAACTTTGACAATTATCAAAATAACTCTTTGAAGAACTTCATTTCTTTGTATGGACAGTTATTAGTTTTATACTTTTCGTACAAAAAATATTGTACAATCCTCTTGCGTGAACTCGGTTCCCGCATTTGGTATGTAAATAACTATTTCTTCCATCCAATACATACTATTATTAATTATTTAATTTTTGCTGTTTAAAAATGATTATTCTACAGTTATTCATATATTCATAGGCTATCGGCTATAATATAGTAAGAATTGAGAGAAACGTGTAATATTTAGACACAAAATTTTCCAGGAATTTTATAGCCGTCATTAAGATGACCTTTAACACCTGTATTGCCATTAAAAATACATCAATTGTTAATTGTTTCTAACACTGACATTTGTTTTAAATACTTTAATAGAATCAGAATCTTATATTAGAAGCATGTGTGTACAAGCATTACATAAACTTGAACGTATTAACATCAACGGCGCAATGTAAGTGTCTATATTCCCGACAGAATTGCAGCACTATTGATTCAAAACAAAAATTTGCTCTAACCTTTCACATGTTCTCGCGCGTGAAAATAATTTATTTAAAACAAATGACGTATGTAAACCACATGAACAAGCGGTTCATGATCAGGTATAAATCTCGCACATCATACAGCATGCCTTTATCTGCTCACGTTGTGAAATACTGAATTAAACACCACAAAAGCAAAGGTTTCTGGTTTTCAAAAGCTCTAGAGAACTCGTTCGGTTAATTAATAAGTTGCAATTATTCTAAAATGCCATTTACGTAATTGTACTTACATGCTATACATGCGGGATCGAGCTGATTGTTTCGTTTTTAGGTTATGTTCGTTATGAAGAAGATGGCGACGATTTGTTAATGTACAATTCATTTTTTTGCTCATTGATGTGTTTTGTTGGAGCAACTCTGTATTTGGTATTCATTATGTTTGAGGAATGAGGATGATATCATAAACTATGTGGAGAAGACACTCGTAAAATATACATAACTCTTTTGAAATTTATTGTTAATTTCTTTCATGATTTATTGTGTTTGTAAGGAAATGTTAATTATTATTCTATGAATTTAATGAAATAAACCTGTATTCAATTAAATTTTGCAACGGAGCTAACACACGGAAAAAAGTAGAATTTACTGAACTATTTGATAAACTGAGGACATAAGAAGCATTTTCTAAAAACTTACCAAACTTTCTTGCATCTATTATCTTCAGCTTACCAAATAGTGCCCTAAATTCAACGGTACTTTTTTTCGTGTAGATGACTGTACCTTCACAATTCAATATGTTTAAATTAACAGATTATTAACAATATAAACCACATGTTCGTTGGTATTAATTAAAAATAAACCGTGTGTCCCACGTAAATGTTGGCATAGGCAATTAACATGTAAAATAATTTTATCCAACACCTCTCTATAAATGCTCTATAACTATGGCGATTTTAAACAAGCAAAGTAACAGATTACCCACTAGTGGGTATAATTTAGAGGAAAGCCACTAGTGAATATTGTTTTATTTATAACAATAATAATAACACACAACACCTTGGTAACTACTTCGATTGACATTTTAATTTAAAAATTTAAAGCATATGTCACTGTCAAATAATATTTCTTTAATAAATTTTTCATTTATTAAGAAGTGTTGGATAAAACGTTATACTTTACACGTGGGCAAAGTTGAATTACCCATTCGATAAAATTATTACACTCAGCCTTCGGTTTCGTGAGCTAAAATTTCTCCCGTGGGTAATTCCTTACTTTGCTCACTTGTAAAGTAAATAACTATTTTTGTAAATAAAAAGTGTCCGGCAAAAAAGTATGCATCCAAATTTTATATCACAATACTGCCAATATCCCTACATCTTATTTAATGCATATTATTTTATTTTGATACCGCAATTTAATGAAATTAATAATAATAATTTCGCCTACTGACGTATAGTGCTTGCAATTTGTTTTAAATATTTTAATTTTTAAGTCATTGTCAGGCGATATTAGAACACATCTGCCATCCAGCCAAAAAATAGTCCCTTGCAATTTGCAATAATTACAAATAATAATTCGGACCAATTTCATTAATTTATTAAATAGGTTCTAATGTAATTTAAATAAATTTATTATTTGTTTAAACTTGGAATGTTTCCTCCATTATAATTGGCTATCATTAATAATTAATATAAATTATTGCTGTTACGATACATTCCTATGTATACAGATTAAATACAATCAACTCCTTGTAAACTCCTTGTCCAACAACAACTTGGGCATTATTTCCCGTTATGCCTCACCATCAATATTTAACTCTTACCGACTTAATTCCACTAATCAATTTTCTCTTGGACGCTAAAAATCCCCACCTACAATTCGCAATCCATTAAACAGCGCCAGCACCAGATCTCACAATTCATAATCTCCGAGTGCTGCGCTGAGGCTAATGTTGAAAGAGGCCGCCCCCGCTAACCCAAGCCGACGCAGCGTGCGCGCCTGTTTGCACCTTTGCCGCCTTTAATTGATTCTAACGACGCCGGAGTAATTACACTTCCCATTGTCAAAGTGAATGGCCGAGCGTCAGACCGCGATGAGAGGCGTTGGTATTGACTCTGACGGGCGCCAAAAGTTGTTGGATCGCGATTTATATACTTTGTGCTCATAAATTAAAATGTGTTATTTCGCGTCACCTAAGAAACAGCAGAAATTTCAATTTTCTAGGATGCCACTAGAAGAGTGTGTGAGAAATTTCGATAAAAACACTCCTATTTCTAAAACGAGACAATTGTCGGAGAAGCAGTCAATTTATTAAAATTTACACACCAACTTTTCGATTCCATTTGAGTCTTCTTTAGGGTGCTAGTCACAAACATACAAAAAAAAAAACACAATAAATACAGGAAGGTACTCCTATTCTATTTGATATTGTTTATTTAAAACAAAGGTCGTCCAGAAAGTACAGAACGATTTGGCAAAACAAAATTAAAACGGTAGATATCAACACAAAACTTTATTCACAAAGTTACATTACATTACTTTATTTTTCAATGTAATAGTTATAGTTGTCTAGGCAATTATTATAACGTAATACGAGTTTTTCAATGCCTGTTATACTCTTCTACTGTCAAAAATCTGAGTCAGGATGTCACTGCTTGTTTGGGGTCTTTGTTGTTTGCGAACTGTTTTCCACCCAAAAAATCACTTGGTTATAAGGAAGATGTACAAAAATTGTCTACGTTGAAGATCTTGTACCAAGCTATTTTCACTTGTTTCCAAAACTAAAGGAATCTTTGGGTGGAAACCAGTTCGCAAACGATGAACTCCTCAAAGAAGCAACGATATCCTGGCTCATATTTTTTGAGGTAGAAAAGTATAACATCGACATTGAAAAACCGGTATCAAGTGCCAATAAATGCCTGACAGCTATAGCAATTACATTTAAAAATGGAGTAGATAATGTACTGTAACTTTTTAAATAAATTCAGTGGATTGCATTGTCGGTTCTCGTTCAAACATTTTAATAAAACTTAATAAAAAAAAAAGAAGAAATAATAAACATATATTTTCAAAAACAAAATTTTTAATTTTGTTACTACCCAACATAAAGGAAAAGGAGTGATTTACAGTTTAATTTTCGATATAATTTGTTTTGTTTAAATTAAGAAATATATGTAGTACCTACTTAGTGAATTTTGTTTTATTATTAATTTTTATACTTTCAGAAAAAATTATAAGTAACAAAAATGTGACAATTAACTACTACGGCCCGCGTACGAAACGTAAATCTTGCCCACCCCCGGTCTAGACTAGCAGTTATTGACAGAAAATGAATGAATTAATACATTAGTAAACCTTATAAATACTAGAACCAGGTAAAATTAAAAGGACAAACCATAACGGGGAAAGTACATCTATTAAGCATGTTATAAAGGGATTAATGTGGATGAACAAAGGAAAGGTGTACAGATCTATTTGTTCAATCCTTAGAGTTTTGTCGTCCTTTACAGCTTTCTGAATTTCCAAGCATTCTAAGAAGTCCAGCTTTAATAATCCCTTTTTCCAAATGTATTTAACTGACAAATTATTTATGTTTAATTTATGATTATATTCAAGGCAATGTTTAGCAAAGTAAATTTGTTGTTTAATATGGTTTTTATTTTGTTTTTACATCTTCCTTCTACAACCCACATACCATTAAAATTTTACTCGTAAATAGTAAAATAACAAAGAAAAATGTTTTTCAAAACAGTAAGGTTTATGAAATTAGTTGTAGTGATTGTGAAGCGATCTACATAGCTCAGACCGGTCGTAATTTTGATATTAGATTTAGCGAATCTAGACGACCCTTGTATAAACTGCAATTTATAAATTAAAAATAATGTTACAAAATATGGGAAATGTGGTGGCAGCCATCCTGACCATTTAACTTTTAGCTCAAAATGTAATTATCAACGTTTTATGTAACTAGTGCTAGGTGTCATAGTTAAAGATATTAATTAACGTCAAATAAATGTCTTGAAAAAATAACGAAAGTATACTCCTTTTTCCATTACTTAACCCAAAAATCTTTTATCTATTTTCAATCCAGTTAAATGGATGAAGTTTGCTGGCTTATACGAAGTCTATGTAAATAATAATCTATTTGATCGAAGACCGGTGAAAATAGTCGTAAATAGTCGGCGAGAACTGCAACACGGAGGTTACTTTTAAAGGTTACCCATATAAATTTCAACACCTTTCTCCATGGCAACATGTGTATTTAATTTTAACCTATAATTGCGTAACCTAACCTAAATGTTGAGGAATGTTTAGAAAATATATATTATTGATCTTACAATTAAATAGTCGATAGTTATCCATCAACTAACTGTTTGGTTACGTTGTGATGAAATACTCCAGGCGCGGCTAATTTCAGATGTGCAGAAATAGTAATTTAATTAATACAATTAACAGTTTGCAGCTAATTTTATTTATTTGATGTTTTTAAATGACGGATAAGGCGTGAAGATACAAAATCAATAATCAATGTTTCAATATTTTCATTTTCTCGCTTTGATATTCCTTTATATAAATTAATCCCACACTCCAAGAAATCATCCTACTCTGCTACACCCACCATATCATTTGTTCTTCAAAGTCATCAATCCCGAACTAATGCGACCATCCTTCTTCAGGGTTGGACTCCACATAAATCGAAATCTAAACCTCACTTTCATAATACGAACTCTTTCTCTATTATAAAATCTCAGGCAAGCTTGTGTAAGTGCGGCCCTGATTCTCATTACCTTCATATTTTGTCACTTGAACTGAAAGCTTACACGAATCACGGAAGTTGCTATTGTGCAGATATCTCGATGAGTTTCGCTCGTTTATGAGATACTCGAACTGTACAATACTTTGTGATTTGTATTGAGCGGTTTACATGTGTTCCGCATCATTGAAATCATCGTTTTGTCATGTGGGTGAAACCAGTGTAATTGTGATAATTTTAATGTAGATATTACGATTACAAAACGTTAAAAATATATGTGGAGATTTCTCTGTGAAGTACGAAAGATCACTGAATAATATTCTCATTTTATGAACGGCACTTAGAAATGTAGCTTGCTGCCGTTAGAAGCAAAATACCGTTCCAACATAGAGTCTTTGTGCTCGTCCACTACCTACTTGAGGAAAAGAAATTACTTTCAATTAAAGTTTAGATATGCACGTATAGCGATCTAGCCATCAACATTGCCTCTCTTGTACTACACGGCTCAATTCTTGAACTTTTAAAGAGATACTAATAAATGCATTACATAGAACATTTTCGTTCTGCTTATCAGAGTTTAATAATACGAAGTTGTCACTTTAGTTTTTCATTTAGGCATACAAGCTAACAGTAGGTAGTCTTACGGTGCTTTACTGCTTTTCGAAATGTATACCATGAATATCGATGCACTTTTGCATTCATCCAAACCAATTGTTGAAGCAGTTATTTCAGTCTTTAGTTGGGACAGTAAAAATCGCTGACGAGATTTTTGCGGAAATACTTATTTTGACGTCCACTGAAACCGTTAAGACCAATTTGTCATGAACGAGACAAGATATGTAAACGAAACTTGGAATATATAAGTTTCATGAAATAATGAAGAACTCAGTTGATTTTGAATGAAATTGAACAACCGGAAGAACTTTACTGGACACAGAAAACAATAAATTTAACTTAAAATTGTAATATTTTTTAATTACATTTCTTTATAATATAAGCGCTAAAAAACCCATTGTAGCAGAGCGCATCGTCAGATCTCTAATATTTTTCGAGATACGTCGATTTTTGGTATTTTTCGAAGTGCAACTTTAAGGGCCTGTAATTCAAAAACTACACGAGATATCTAAAAATTCTCTTCAGTTTAGCATTTCTGGTGCCTTATATAACAACTTAGCAAATTTTTAAAATTTTGAAATTTTTTTGTATTTTTGTTCAAAATTTCGATCGGCGATAACTCGACAAATATTAAAGATACAGAGTTGCAGTGTTCACCAATTGATTCAGCTCGTCGAAATACATAAGTATGCAAAGTTTCATAAAAATCGCTCCACGGGATGGAAAGTTAGAGCAAAAAGCCTGAAAATGGCGTTTTTTGTCCTGAAAGTCAAGTGTTACCCCTTGACGTTTGCCCTGAATTTGGCCATTTTCAGACTTTTTGCTCTAACATTTCAACCAGTTGTCCGAATTTTCTGAAATTTTTAGGGTTTATGTATTTCATCGAGCTGAATCGATTGGTGAACACTGCAAGTCTGTATCTTTCATATTTGTCGATATATCTCCAATCAAAATTTTGAAAAAAAAATTCAAAAAAATTTCAAAATTTTCAAAATTTACTAATTTATTATAAATGGCACGAAAAACACAAAACTGGAGATATTTTTCGATATCTTGTATAGTTTTCGAGTTACAGCCCTTCAAAGTTGCTCTTCGGAAAATATAAAAAATCGTCATATCTCGAAAAATATTAGAGATATGACGATACGCTCTGTTGCAATGGGTTTCCTGGCACGAATATTATAAAGAAATGTAATAAAAAAAAATTACAATTTTAAGTCATATTTGGGGATATTTCCATATTTTAAAAATATTACAAATCGCCATATTTCGATAAATATAAGATATATTATAATGCGTACTTACTACAGCAATGAGTTTATTCATGTTTTAAAGTAATATTTGTAAATTTTAATCAAGTCGCTTGGCAAACAATGAAGTGAAAACAATGTGAACCAAACATTATTTTTGTTCATAAATTGTCAAAATGCATACGATCTTACTTCATCTCAAATTGTTATTACTAATTATCAATTTAAACAAATTTAAATTTGCAAAATGTGTAGCAGTTAACTTAAATGTGGATGATTATCCATATTTAGTAAGTTTCAAAAGGTTACTCCTATTTCCAAATTTTTATCCTAGAATATATTAGGTTCATATCGCGCATTTGAGATTGGGATTGTGGTGTTCCGGTACAATTATTACTCCGAAATGGGTCCTAACTTCGGCAACATGTCTAACTGATACAAATCCAAAAACATTTACGTAAGAATGTATTTTCAGTATATTTTCTCATTTTGAATAAATTTATGTTTTTAGAAGCCACGATGCCTATATTCGTGATTTCACTATAATTCCAGCATCTACTTTAAAGAACACCTATCCTGATTTTATATGCCCTGCAAAATTTGTTGTGAATGAAAAATACGATTTTACTACTTATGAGAACGACATTGCTCTCATTAAGGTAACATCTTAAGAGACCACACACGATCAGGTTTACATTTCTAAGGTATATTTGTCCGACAAATCTAACGTAATGTAGTTCACATTTGTTCGGCGGTCTCTGACTTCTATAAGATCTCACAGTCACAAATTTTAACAAAATTATCGCCACAAAATTACTCACATATTTAGGGATGAAAATCGCAAGGATTTATCATATATTGAGATCTGTTTTAAGCAAAAAGCCACATTAAAGAAAAGCTACGATTATTTATTAATCATTTGACGTTCAAATAAAAATTAATATGCGAAGACAAAATTTGACGTATAACAGAAATCAGAAACCAAATTTTATCTCCTGCCAAAAGGGAATCGTACTTATAGGGATCGTTAAAAAATCAATGTTAGGGGATTTCAGTCAAAGAGTTTAAGTACCCTTAGAATTCTTGTTCACTATTTTCATGATTTGGTCTGTGTGTACGTTTGTGAACGATGGATATATGTGCAGAATTTTGTTCGAACGCATTTTCTAAGGTTACTATTGAACAGAAAATTATCCAACCGGAAGTGGAATTTATACTAAAATTGTAAAAATCATATGAAATCCCGTATTTATTTACTATTATAATCAATATATTGTTGTAATCAGTGCATTGTTGTTCTTTATTTTGTACCGCTTGAAAACTAATATTTACAAAAATTTATGTTTATTTTTTTTAAATTTTACTCATATATTTCAAAGATTTTTCAGAGTATTAAACAGATTTTAGACTGTAAAAATGATCGTGTGTGACATTATTCAATTTTGATTAACTACCTTATTACAAATTAGTTAATAGTTGGTAAATGACATAAACTTGAAAGAAGCAAGGACGATAAAACTAGCAAATGAAACTAATTACAAAAATAGTCTTGAAAAGAAGGGTAAACTTGTCAACTTTAGACGCGAATACAAACCTTATGGCCAACAAATAACTAAGAACTATTTGAAAGAGAGACTAATCAAGGCGATAAATGAAAATGAAGTGACTGTTATTGACCATGAAGCTTGCAAAAAGAAGATAACAGCTGTAATCAACGATCTTAATATTTGTAGTGCATACAAATCGAACGATACTAAGACCTGTACTGTGAGTTTAATTCCTCTTAATTTAATGATAATGAATGATCAATTTTAGACTAGACAGCAAATATTGAGAACCTAATGATCTGGAAGCAATGTTTAGTTTAGTTTAGTTTAGAAAGAGTTGTGAGATTGCCAAACCAAAATGAAATCTCCACTCGGTTAACTTGTTTCAGAAAATTGTTTTTCTTTCGATTATTATAATCTCCAATATGTTGATCACACTAGTTGCAGGATGGTGTTTATTGTTCTTTTTAATATTTCGAGTGTGATAATTCCAATTTAACATAAATTCAGGGTTTTAAATAGATCTTGGAGAAAACCTGAACTATGAATGTAACTTGATGTCCACGGAGCTATTTACCCCATTTTAAGCTATAACATATTTATAAATTATAAATCTGTTTGAAATAAGAAAGGTGCATTTTTTTATCAGTGGCATAAAAAAACGTATTCTTTTGTGGTTCATTTGTCAGATATGATACAAGTTTATAATTTTTTAAATGGAATCAATAAAAAAATATAATATACATTGGTGTATGATGAGTGTGAGATTGAGAAGAATGTTGTTAAGAAAGTGGGAGTGGGTCAGTTGAGGTGGTTTGGACATGTTGAGCGAATGTCGAATGAAAGGTTTTTGAAACTAATATATGTGGGTGAGATTGAAGGTGAACGATTGCGTGGGCGTCCGAGGAATAACTGGTTGGGTATGATTGATGGTTTGTTGCGTGAACGAATGATTCCGAGTGTGAAGAATAAACGAGCATGTATGAATCGCACTATGAATGTGGACGAGGCGAAAGTGGTGTGTCAGGATAGGAATGTTTGGAGGAGATTGATTGTTGGTTGACTGTTTTTCTGGGTTCGTGCTACCCCACTAAGTGGGACATAGCGTGACGTTATGTATGTATGTATGTATGTATTTTTATGATTTGAATGCTCGAAAACATACTACCCAAATATATAAACTCATTCACTTGTTCCAATCTCACACAACTGAATTGGAATAAAATGAACGAATATTAAAACTTTATATTAATATAAAAATTTCAATAAACTAATAATTTGTCAAAAATATAGGGCGCTATTATTTACCAAAAAATTGATAATTTAAATGTGTTCACTGCCATCTGGAACATAGTTAATTTGTGAATCATTGTTTATTAACAATATAGTTAACAAGGAATAGTGGAAATGGCCTCTAATGTGTTAAACGAAAACTTGTAAATGATATTGATTAAAATCCAAATGCACTAAGCAATGCTTGTAGATCTGGCAATTTTGCTTAAAATTTGCCGATTATAATATTTTTCATTTGTTCAGATTTACATTTAGGAGGAAACATCATTGATGTAAATTTTGATCTTAAAAATAAATCTTTAGGGAGACGTAGGTGGCCCGTTGCTGGTAGACGACGTGCAAATTGGAATAATATCTTTTGGAATAAGATGCAAGCCACCTGCGGAAGCTGTAGTTCACACCCGAGTTGATAAACATATGAATTGGGTTAAAAATCAGATAAGTCCCTTAGATTGGGACTTCCGTACTAGCAGTGCCATCTTTCTTCGTTCTAATTTTAATGTACTTTTGTCCTTATTTACATTTTATTTTTTCTTAGTGTTATAATTAAGTAATAAATATGTACAAATGTTAAATTAATAAGCCAATAAATTGTTGATGTCATAATATATGGTTTGCTATAATTCTATTTTTGGTTAATAGTTAAATTTTAAAATTAGGCGACAAGTTTACTTATCATTGACAACCTACGTTGTATTTTATCTGGAACATTGCTGTTGTATCCATAGTAATACATTAATGACAGAAAAGTAAATGTTGCATCATAGCTGAAATTCACAGGATTTATATTATTATTATTTCTGTGTTCGAGTTACATAGTTGTTATCTATCCCTAATTTACTTGTAAAAAAAATATATGTTCATTTGATTATCAAAGTGTAAAGTGATTCTGATAATTCTGTACAATTCTATGAAGGCGCTTGACAACCAGTTGGGTGAAAAACAAAAAAATGCAAACCATTATTTTCGTTTATAAATTGTCAAAATGTCATTGATATTACTTGTTCTGAAATTAATACTGATAATTTCCAATTTAAACACATTCCAATTTGCAAAATGTATACCGGTTAACTCGTCCTTAGATGTAGATGATTATCCTTATTTAGTAAGTTTCAATAAGTTACTATTATTTCCAAATATTTTCATAATAATGTTTAGGTTCATATTGCGCATTTTAAATTGGGATTATGGTGTTCTGGTACGACTGTTACTCCAAAATGGATACTGACTTCGGCAACATGTCTGACTGATACAAATCCAAGAACGTTTCAGTAAGAATTTCTAATCAGCATGTTTTCTCATATTGAACAAACTTATACTTTTAGAAGCTACTATGCTAATATTCGAGACTTCACTGTCATTCCAGCTTCTACATTAAAGAATTCCTATCCTGATTTTATATGCCCTACCAAATTTATTGTGAACAAGAAATATGATTTTACAACTTTTGAGAACGACCTTGCTCTCATTAAGGTAACATCCTAAGAGTCACACACGATCAGTAATTCATTTCGTAAATAAATACCCTTCCCAGATTTGGGTCTTGAATTTGTCGACAGGTATTTGCAAATCGCAAGGATATATCATATACTCAGATTAACAAAAAATAACAAAATCTGACTTAGATCAAATGTCAGATGGCAGATTTCAAACTGAGTCTGATCGTGTGTGATATAGTTCAGGTTCTTATAATTACTACAAAGTAAATTATAGTTGGAAGATGAAATAACTGTGAAAGAAGCAAGGGCGATAAATCTATCATATGAGACGGATTACAAAAATAGTCTTCAAGAAAAGGGTAAACTTGTCAACTTTAAACGCGAATTGAAACCTGATGACCAACATATTACTAAAAACAATTTGACGGAGAGACTAGTCAAGGCAATAAATGAAAATCAAGTGACTGTTATTGACTATGAAGTTTGCAAAGAAAAGATAACAGCTGTAATTGACAAACTTAATGTTAGCGGTGTATACAGTCAGAACGATACTAAAACTTGTACTGTAAGTTCAATGCTTTTTAATTTAATTTTGCAGAATGTGTCTTAAATTGAGTACTGTATTTTCGGATCGTAAGTACTTTGAAGTATTGTTTAGTAATATATTTAAATCCTATAAAGAGCGGTTATTTTGCCAAACCTAGATCTAAACTAGATTCGGTTGAATGATTTCTAAAGTTCCAAAATTTTAAAACGCAGTTACTATTTGTTCAACGTGAGCAAATCTTCAGATAAATTCCACATAAATGATATTTTACATCATTATTTGAAATAGGATTGTTTTTATATAAACAAAAGTTGTACATAATTATTGCAAATACAATTGCTATTTCAGCGGTATTAAAACAATGATGAATAAATGTTGTTTATATAGAATTTTCGTTCGCACTTTTTACGAAGAAGCCCTAAGCCTTCAGAACTCACGCTCAACAAACTAAACAATACTTTTGGATTTCGTATTACAGCTTATTATTTATTAGATTATAATATTTTCCCTTTGCTTAGAATTGAGGATAAAAAAAGTTGATGTAAATAATCATCTTGCAAATAATTCTTTAGGGAAACGAAAGTGGCCCATTGTTGGTAGATGACATGCAAATTGGAATACTATCTTATGGAATTAGGTGCAACCCTTCAGCAGAAGGGGTGATTCACAGTAGAATTGTAAAAAATCAGGATTTTCCAGTAGAATGGGACTTTCGTACTAGCAGTGCCAACGTTTTTCGTTCTAATTTGAAAATATTTTTGTGCCTATTTGTGTTCTATTACTTCTTGGTGCTTTAATTGAGTAATAAATATGTATAAATGTTAAATTCATATGTGAATAAATTCTTGATGTCACAATGTGTGGTTTACTATATTTTATTTTTGGTTAAAATGTCAGTCTTGTTAACAATTCAGAATTATGTATTTTATTTTATTGTTGTATGAACTTCAAATTAATGAAGTCAGCAATTGTTATTTTATTACAAGTACATGAATGGATATTCATTGACTTTTATGGATTCACTTTTGATGGCCTTTCAACACAAAGAGAAAATAGATGTAAACACTATAATAACTTTATGTAATCATCCGACACTCATTCATCTCTTGCGAGAGAACTTTTCAATTTACTTTTACACATTAAAAGCAAGCTGAATTTCTTGATAAATTTATTCTGAGTAACACATTAAAATATGAATCATTATATCTTCAGTTCGATTCCGACATCTGTCAGTTCGATTTTAACTTTACCCCTATGATGGTTGGTAACCGCACGTCACTTACTGAAATCAAATTAAAAATATAATAAAAAATAAAGTACCGAATAAAATATTCGCCGAATAAATGAAAAATGTCGCATCGAAATCATAGTTCAAATGATACTTATTGTTCTAGCTGTTATTTTTTTTTATATATTCAACGAATAACTTATTCGGAAGTTTATTCGTAGATGGAAATATCGACCCTAAAACAAATATTTAATATTATTCAATCTTTGTTTCAATAAAATGGTAAACAGTTATTGGTAATCGATGAACGCTTAGAAAACAATTTCTCCGCCGCCCACGTTCCTCGTTCAAATTTGGTGTTACTAATGCTCTCATATTAACCCGATATTTGCAACATCAACAATGCCCGCATCAATTAATCACCCGGGCAGATTTCATGTAGATAATAAAATTAAATGCGTATAAATCATTTTGGATCAGAATTCATCACATATGATGTATTCGATTCGAAGTCAGACGTTTGAACGTATTAGGCGGAGCCCAGCAGGAGCTCCGGCCGGAGTTTGGTAGTCACGTCAATCAGGTGGGCCATGATTTCATTCCTCCAGGCGATCACAGATTGATGGATGGCCTCATAAAATACAAATCGTGGATACGGACCTGGAATAGCAAAGATGACTGCAATGTTATAACCAACACAGGGTCGGATCTACGTAGATCAGTTTCTGCAACATAAATTGGGCCTCTACATCAACAATACTTTTTTAAACAGAAACCTTACTTATACAAAGTATAAGGAAGTATTGGAATCATGATAAAAATCGTTGAGATTTTTGCGGAAATACATATTTTGACGTCCACTGAATCCGCTAAGACCAATTTCTCAATGATGTCTGTGTATGAGGACGGATGGATGGATGTCCGGGTGCGCAATATCTCATGAACGAGACAAGTTATGTAAACAAAACTCAATTCAACAATAAATTCCATTTTTTTTTTCGAAAATATCAGCTGTGAAAAAAGTTTCAAATGAAAGATGTTGGCAAGAATATTTGGAATATAAAATGTTATTTGCACTTTTCTTGTACATACTTCTAATTTCCAAAAAAACTAAATTATGTTTTTAATAATATATTTCAGTAATCTTAGTTACACTGGGAACAAAAGCTAAAATAATTTTTTACATCTATGTGTCAAACGCGTCAAATAATTGTGAAGTGTCAAAAATATATGTCGTTTTAAATATTATAAAAGCAATATTTGTATTATTAGTTACAAAGTTTTAAGGACTAGATATTAATAAATATTTTGAATTAACATCACAGCTGAGAACACAAAATTAAAGGTGTAGTTTCTATATGTGAAACAATTGTCACAATAGTTATACGCAAGGAACAAGACATACATGTTCAGTTGGTTTTATTTGTATAAGAAAGTAGAGTGGTGCCCACACCAGATTTTTTACATTTTCATTTGCAAAAAGTGTAGTTATGCTTAAATCAAGTTCTTGTTCTTGTTCAACGTCCAGCGCTCCAAAAAAATGCAAAAATGATCATTTTTAAGGTCTAGGCGTTTGACCGCAATGCATCAAAATGGTTTTACAGGTGCGGAAATCTTATTTTATGAAGATCTAGAATTCTAGGGGGCATCAATAATTTGGAAAATTACCTTCTTTTAGATCCATAGTAAATCATCCAAAAAGAGTGGGCCAAAGCGGTTGCTTCACCCATTTCATGGTAAACCCGACCCTGGCCTCTAACTCTATAAAGGTTTCGATATTTCAATAATTTTATCTTGAATCTAGATTATTTGGAGATTATTTTCGCGAAGGCCGATGTAGTAATGGTTCGTAATTTAAATGTTAATTTGTCTTCCGTAGCATTGTGTGATTGTGCATTAACAGGTTTTTGTGTTTTGTGTCGCGGCCTACGTGATCAAGATGGAACAACCTAAAGTACAGTCGTAAATAATAAAGTCTGATTAGGTGTTGGTTACGTCACCTTCTCTGTGCAAACTGCAAAGCGGAAATGCAATGCACAGGAAGGAGAGACTGTTGTCGATGTTGTAGGTGCGCGCACATCATAAGGACGGGTTTGTGATGCTGTTCATAAAAGCTCAACACAAATAACAACGAGATTATGAAAGACCTGTTTGCTTTAGTAAATACATCCATAAATATTATTTCACTATGAATATTGCTATAATCCGGATTATCGTGAAATAAAAATAAGATTACTTTGAAAATGTACAACTACCATTTAATTAGTATGATCGTAACTAGATTGTTTCCAATTTTGAGTTACTACGATCTTAATTATTATAGGTATCGATATAATGTAACTATTTTCTAAACTAGCTAATGCAATCTTTTCTAAAAAAAACAAATCTGTATATAAATTTAACACTAGTTTGACATATAGAATAAATGTTTAACTATTGTTGAAATATATTAAAATTCATACAATTAGTTTCACATAAGATGCAATATTTATTTTTCTTTTATTAATGCAACTGATAATGTAAATATTAAATAAACTTGTCATCATGCTTAAAAGATGTTTGCTAAATAAGATTAAATTCGAATGGTTACTAGGTACAAAACTGTTTATAGTTTAAGAAATGTTACACGGAGAAAACGGTTTCTTTGTAATTAAGAAATATTTTTCTTTCAAATTTATTTGTTTAATTCAAATAAGATACATTTCATATAAATGCGAATTATTTAAGTAAAATAGATAAGATTTTTGGATATAATAGTTTATTTCTTTAAATATTATCTTTCATTAAAACAAATATTTTTTTTGCTTCAAAATCAGATTTCTTTAAATTAAATAAATGTATATTGGGTTAAAAGAACATTTCTTTTTCTAAAAAGAAATATATTTATTTAGATACGTGTAACTGGTATCCATATTAATTCATAATGACAAATTATTAAATATTTCCACTTACCTTAATCTCACGCTATATACATGATGTGTCAGACCACGAGTACCTCTCGAATATCTCGCGAAAAGCAATACGGATTGAAAAACCAAAAAATACGTCCAAAATATTTTTAAAAGTTAAATTGAATGGTACCAAATTTAAATTCCTCCCTCATGTTCTGGGGTGGGAGGAGGGGTGACCACTTTATAATCTTGCATGGTAAGCTCCAGTTTTTATTAAAGATTCGTATTCTGTGATATAAAGTTGTGTGATAAGTTTTTTTGGTTTCTGAATGCGTTTTGTTTTTCACGAGATTTCTTTAATACCAAAGCAAATTCAATGAAATAATATTTTTTAATCCAAATATTAGTGCTAACATCCTTTTAGCATCCTAAATATAGGAAACTTTAACCAATTTTCATCAAAATCACCAATAATACTTTTGCTATTATTAGGTTTGTCCCAAGTGGTTATTTCTGATAAGTTTGTGGCATGTTTGTGACAATTTCACTGCTCCTGCGACAAATGTAAACAAGTTAAGTTTGAAACATAAACTTCATTTCTTTTTTGTAGCGAAAAATGTATGAATTTCTTTATTTATATTTATATTTAAGGTTAGTTGTCAAAACAAAAAATGAGCATGCACATGCGCTTTATTCCATTCGCCGTTCCAGTCTATGTTTCAAATTTATTTTGTTTGAATTTTTCGCAGGCGCAGTGAAATTGTCACAAACATGTCACAAAATTGTCAGAAATAACCACTTGGAACAAACCTAATATTAGTTACACGCAAAAGAAAAATGTGAAGTTTCTGATGATTAAGAAATAAATAGTGAATAGAAAAAGTGTACGCTTGTGTTCTAACGTATCATCGTTTCTGGTAGCATCACCTACTCGTCAGCATTAGCCGTGGCTTCATATGTGTCGTGTCAGGTGCTGAACAGCCGCCCCCGCAATGCGATCTGTTTAAATCAGCGACCTGTGCAACGAGCCAGCGTCGCCCACACAAACTGTAGGCGCAGTACTCACACACACTCGCACACCGGTTGCCATAGCAATCAGTAAACACACACACAGTGACTTGGGAACCGAGTACCGTATTGTTTTATGTATGTGCATTTTTCTCCCTGCTGCTTTTGTTTTAAATTCTTTGTGCCATATTGGGACACGCTTTTGTTGACGATTTTTATTTTTGGTGGTGGCTTGTAGTCTGTAATTATTTTACTTGTAAGAGATATTATAAGGAGTGAATAGCTAGATTAACTTTCACAGTTCTGTAAAATAGAACAGATTTATTTTTTCACACATATTTAAATGCTTACCTGTGGTATTCTAAGATGTAAAGTTCACCTGTAGCTTAATTTAGAAAGTCGCTAAATTTTATAATTACTGGACACTTGAAAGGAAAGCAATCTTTAATATCTCTTGAACTTTTGACTTCATGCTTGTCAACTTGAAAGAAAGGGTTCGAGGCATTGAGCTAAGCTAGGTATGTTTTCTTAAACAACATAACAAATAAATAAAATACATAAATATTTCATCACGCCGTTTTTACGCTTACACCGGCCTTGGAACCAACACTTAAAAATTTGAAGCAGACACAAAAAAAATACAAATATTTTTTATTCGGAACTTTTTTCACAACAGATAGTAATACAATTTACTCCACAACACCAGTATCTGGTAACTACTCTTCACTTACCGCAATTTACGAAAACAATACCACATCGTATATATTCTCAAAAAGAGGAAATAAATTCCAGAAATAAGACGGTCGTTCTTTCAACAGTATCACCAGTGCCCGTTATATATTTACATGTTTCTAGATAAAATTCTAATTAAAATGTTCCCATGCGAGCATATTGAAACTAGTAAGTAATTTATATGATTCCATTACTAATTTTAATGTTATCCTTGACTTTATCCATTAGCAGGAAAAGAATTATGCCTCATTTAAGCTATATTTGTTATGGGAATGAATTAAAATGTGTATAAAAGCGATTATGAACGGCAGTAAATATATATGAAAGGGAACAACGATAAGAACGATCGTCAAGTCAGGTGAGGTGAGATAAGTGAAATTACGGCATAAACATAAACTTTGCGAGTTTCTCGGCGGAGCGAAATTGAGTAGTTGAGGAGTTAATTATGATCTTTTCAAGCCGGAGTTTCACGTAATTCCAACGAGGAGGTTAAAAACATTACGTAATAGATATTTTAGCATTTAAGTATAAATACACTGAAATTGCAAATATATTATAAAGTGCAGCAGCGGCAGTAACAGTAGTGATTATTAATAATATGCATCTCAGTGCGTGAAGCACGCTAGAGCCAGCGGTTAAGCGGAAAATTAAAGAGAAATACGAAAGGAAAATTGATGCCTGAAGACTACTTGCTTCTTTAATCCACCGTCCAGCCACTCTCTATTTAACTTAATGAAATGTTCAGGATTTTTAAATACATATTCATTTACCCACAGCGTACATTCTATTTGTCGATTTACACACGCTACTTTTCAATTAAACATTAATCGTCCTTAGAAACTAAGAGTAGTCTTTGATAAACTCAATTGCTCGCTTGCAAAACATACGATGTTTATTAAAATCTGTAATCAGCTAGCGTACGCTTGATTACACTCCACAATGTACTTACCTGTTTTGCTACTTGTTCACTAACTTTACTCCTTGTATACGGCTGGTTTTTTTACAAACAAAATATAAATTTGTGTACTCATACATTGAAATGTGTTGTTTAACGTTGCCTAAGCAACGTCCGAAATGTTCCTTTGCCCAGGTCTCCACCAGATAGACAACCGGGAAATTTCGACGAAAACATTTCTATTTCTAAAGTGTTTATTAATAATTTATATTTATAATAAAAAAAATATAGTATTTCGAACATCCCTTTACATAGTATTAATATAAACAATGATGTAATAAGAATGAAATTGAATTTTAAAGTAACTTTAGTGCATTTGGTTACCAATGTAAATAAGAAATATAATTAATTAAAATAAAATATTTTAATTGTTTTCTAAGATATTGGACAAATAAATATGTGTTGTTTATATTTATAGTGCAACTTTGACTATTATCAAAATAACTCCTTAAAGAACTTCATTTCTTTGTATGGACTGTTATTAGTTGTATAATTTTCGTACAAAAAATATTGTACAAACCTCTGGCGTGAACTCGCTTCCCGGATTTGTTCTATGGCAGCGCTCGCAAACTCGCGCCGCCAAACACTCATCCGGGAACCAAGCGTTCCCGCATTTGGTATGTAAATAACTATATCAGAGTCACGAGTAATTGTCTGTTTCTATGATGCAAATATCATGACAATACTATCAAATTATTCCTTCCAGTAGAGCTGACTACGAAATAGTTTGTAGATTCACCTACTTTATTAACTAGAATGTTACAAAACTAAAATCAATTACCCATAACTGAATGACTGTTTAAAGCAGATCCAGTATATTTATTTATTATCGACCATTAATAACTAAAAATATTATCAGATCTCTCCGCCTTTTCCTCAATATTTATGTGCACTGCGAATATTAATTTCCTACACTGTACCTACGTCGTTTCCTTACGTTAACACACACACACACAGGCTTACTCCACCCATTTTCTCGTAACCATGGCATCGTATTATAACTGTTAATAATTAGCAAACGATACTCGGTCCTGACTGAAGACAATGTTTTATTCATCGAGATGTGCGCGCTCACAAGCCGATGACTCACGCTCATTCATTAAGAGCCCACAGCTCAGTTCCTTACCGCGAGATCGCGCCCGGCCATGCTCAAAACAAAAACGCGTCGGTTTTTAGGTCTCCTCTGCTGGTTCCCTCTACCGCCGTCGAAGACGCCTTTGCGACGCCTTTGCAATCAGTGCTGATTGTGTAAATACATTGTTTACGCATAATTATAACTAAATTACATGACTTCTGGGTTTTGATAATGTTTTACGGAATATTTTAAATACATATTTAACTACACTCATGCAAAATGTATCATTTTATGATGACATATGATTTGTATAATTTTACAAGACTATTAATTACTACCTCACCTCCGATTTGATTTGATTGATTTTCGAGAATTTATCACATTGTGTGTAAAATTAAAAGGAATAATAATAATACAAATAAGTGGAGGTCGGATTCTGATGGCCCTGAAAACATAATTAAATAGGTCACTTTATTTGTACAACGTAAAACGTGGAAGCGAGTTTATCTTCATATAAGTTCAAATACTAATGAGTAATTATAAATTTATAGCGTATGGAACGTAAAATTAAATATCAGAGTACGAAATGATATTAGTTAATTAATTTCGAAATATATTTTTCAACGCAGTGAATTAATTTAACCTATGAAATATTATAAAGTACATATTTAAATTTTAAACTAATTTATATTATTATAAACAAAACAAAATAATTGGAATATACTTCCTCCTCGCTCGCACGCACTTACAAACAAATCCTGAAAGTACACACTCGACAAACTCGAATCGCAGTACTCATTTTAGATAGAACTTATCTGAATATAAGCAAGCTTCCATGTTCCAAGTTGAACGAATAAAGTGACCCATAAAACTGTGTTTTCAAGGACATCTGTGTCCGAACACCACTTAATACTATTTTCTGCTTCAATTGAGAGTAAAATAGGATACCAATCAAAAGGAATCATCCAATTTGGAAGTGTAGAAGTATATGAATCGCAAGATTGACCATATTCTTAGCACATTTGTTTTTTTTTTTGTCAATTTATTCTGACTGTTTTTTCTGGTTGCTTAGCTAAACAGAACTGAAAGTCACTACTATCGAAATTTGAATTTTTCATATATTATTGTTGAACATCCAATATTCCACGATTCTTCTATGTTTTTCCTATCGCAATCTCTCATTTTATAGTTATTTATAGAGAGCCGATTATATGCACGAAAAGAACTGAATTATATGCGCATATATATGCAGCAAAATATGCAAAAAGTCTTAAATTTTTAGATAAAAAGTATAAATGAATGCATTATGAATTTTATTGCACAATACAGTATTAATCTTGATTCACAATTAACAAAAATACTACCAATATACATATAAACTAAGTCTAGAAACTTGATATTATAAGACTGTGGCATATTTACATAATTACAATAACTAATTATTCAAAATTTTCTGTAATTAGTATTAATTAACTCTAATCAATGTAATTCGTTCAGAAAATTGATTTGATTTAAAGATATGCAAAAATTAAAATATATGCACTTTGTATATAATCCGCTCTCCAGTTATTTACATTACAAGCAAGGTAAAACAGTTTTTCATTGTAATAATCATGTAAACTATAAATTGTTAATTTAACTAACATCGAAACTCTTATAGTATGTGAAATTATAATAGTGGTACACATAAATGAAACACCCTGTAAAAATTAATCATCACACCAATTACTCATTTTTGGGCGCGGCTTTCGGTAAGTGAGGAGCGGTTACCAGCCGTCTAATTATGTCCTCCAAAGAGGTTAATGAAAAGAAAACTTTAAAACAGCTATGGGAATCGAACTGAGGCTCCCATGTTCTACCATATGATAATTTTTTTTTAAATATTTGTTGGAAAGTACAATTTCAATTTTAATGTTTCAAAGTAAACGCAATACTACCATTTAATTTACAGCCCAATAAAATCGTTTCGCAATGCAGTCAGTCCGCCCCTGCATACATGTGAATATGTGAAAGATTTATTTTCTAGTGCGCGGCTTTCGATGAAACTGATAGACAACATAATCGCGGATAATTATAATAATCTGTGCTCATGATCAATTTAGTTATAGGTAAATGTTTCTTTACTTCGATTATTTAGAAAATATGCAAATTCGCTGGTATTATGCTAATTCTACACATTGTGCTGTCTTGTTATGACTTTCATTCTTCCAAGACTTTGAAACAAATTTTAATTTCATGTCCAACACGTTTGTTTAGTGCTTTGAAGGTAGATCGGAAGATAAGAACTCGTATGCTCGCAGTTTTTATTAACTTTTGCATAATTTTTTGCCTGGAGCCTAAATTTTATCTGCGTTGTACCTAATTTTATAATTTACAGAATGGAATATTAGATCATAAATGCTTACATCATATTTCACTTCTTTCACCTGATTTCTTTTCTTTATTTGGGGGCCGTGAACAACAAACATTGAATTATGTATATAAATAAAACAAATTTACTCATTTTTGATTTTCGCCATATCTGATTTTAGTTTGGGTTCCCCTGTAGAAATTGTTTAGGTCCTCTCTATCCCGATATTCACAGATATGGGTTAAAGATGATGATACTAGATGATACACTTATAAAAATAGCTTCTTGTTTCAAGAAATTTTTCAGTTTTCCTTTTGTATGCATTCGTTGAAGAAAATTTTATTACTTACAAAATTATTAGGTTCAATTTAAAAAAAATAATAATTTTGAATATAAATTTTATTTATCTTCTTTTTTCTGCATTGAAAGAAAATGAATATATTTTATATTTTGTGTTTAAAAATAATGATAATAAAGTCTTTTTATTTTTAAACTAAACGTTTTTTATTTAAAACTACTCCTATTCAAACTCAGTCGAATACTTTCTTAAAACTAAAATAATTTTCATACAAGAATATTTATGAAACCCAAACAGTTTTCATTGAAAACGGAAATCGGTCTGGCACTATTCAAATCAATTTTTTCTTCATTTAAGAGGAATCTGTTTGTTCCAAGAAAATATTTTTGTCAGTGTATATCTGTACAAAGATATTAAGTAAATTTTAGTGAAAGAAAATTAAATGTCCTGGGAAAGTAACTGCCCATTGGCAGTACTTTATTTGCATTTACATAATTACTATAATTGCAATTGACTAATAGAAGCAATAAAAGCATTTTATGTCAAGTATGTATTTTAAATGCAACTATTTAAATTGTTCTATTACAACCAAAATTAAAATTTTGCTTTTCCCTTGTGGTTTCTCCTCCATTGACATCTTTGGGGGCCATAAATTGACGGCCAGTAATCGCTTTTCGCGGTCATAATGCAGTTTCCTATTTAATTTTTAATTTTGTTTTGATCACTTGTCTAGAATTGTAATCAGTGCCTATATAGCGTAAATATATTTTACTTGCTTCTAAAGGAAATGGGACTAAAACCGGAAGCTCTACGAGGGCCTCAAATTAAAGTCTACCGTCTCTGCTATCCAGTTCATTACGTTAATAACCACAGAAACGTGTTATATAAATAAAATAATCAGAAATCTTTTTTACTAGTTTAGTTACATCTTTAATTTGATCTAGAATCAAATCTTGCGTTCTTGATCAATTATTTGATAGAACTTTAATTTTCTCCTGATCAAAATTATAAGTGTAACATAATATACAGATACTTTCATTGAGAAAACAAAATTTAATGAACTGTGTTATCTGCAGAGGATAAAATAACCCTGAAAATATTAGCGTGCTTGTTTTATTTTCGCCGGAGATCGAAGAATAGAAATCAGTCACTGCAGTCTCCGCTACGTCCATTTTAATTGAATAATTTCCATTTAATTACCATACGGTCGAAGATGCAAATTGTGTTCGCCAAATACGAACTCTCTTCGCTTTGGTTCGAGAATCAAGAAAGCTGTGAGATAGAAAACAGTCGACGGATCGATCGACGAAAAATAATAGATTTGTTACTTTCTAATTGTTATTTTATTATACCTTTTAGCGTTAATTTTATAATTATTGCTATTGCATGGCATGAAAGGAAAAGTAATCATTTAATAATCTCTTGAACTATTGACCTTGTACTCAACAGGAAAATTTGCGATTGATAATGAAATTTCCGGGAACCCAGTTTTCGCAAGAGGTTCGTAAAATATTTTTTGTACGAAAAGTGTAGAAATAATAACAATCCATACAAATAAATGATGTTCTTCAAAGAGTTCTTTTGATATTTGTCAAAGTTGCACTATAAATATAAAGACACAAATTAATGTATCTAATATATTAGAAAACAATTAAAATATTTATAATATTTACCGTATTCACTAGTAAATTTATTGTATTTCTTATTTCCGTAAAACATTCTTCTTACTCATTTAAACAAAGTTCATGATGATGTACTTCACGAAATATCACTAAAAATTGGCATTTACTTTTATTGTATTTCTATACAATATTAACCCTAAAAAACTCACTGGTGCAGAGCGCATCATCATATCTCTTAAATTTTTCGAGATATGGCAGTTTTTGATGTTTTTCGAAGTGCAAATTTGAGGAACTGCAACTTAAAAATTACGCAAAATATCGAAAAATACTCTTCAGTTTTGTGTTATTCGTGCATTTTATAGCAAAATAACAAATTTTTGAAAATTTGAAAATTTTGGATTTTTTTTTCAAAATTTCGATGAGCAATATGTCAAATAATAAACGAGATACGAACTTGCAGACTAAACCATTGGATTCAGCTCATCGAAATACATAAACCCTAAAAATTTCAGGATATTCGGATGGAGGGTTGAAATTTTAGAGCAAAAATTCTTAAAATGGCGTTTTTCAGGCCAAACGTCAAGGGTAACCCTTTGACATTTTTCGCCAAAAACGTCATTTTCACACTTTTTGCTCTAACTCTATAACGCGTCAAGAAATTTTAATGAAATTGTATATACTTATGTATTTTGACGAGCTGAATCGAATGGTCCTGTCTGCGAGTCTGTATCTTTTATATTTATCGAGTTATTGTCTATCGAAATTTGGGGAAAAAAATCGAAAAATTTCAAAATTTTCAAAATTTGTTAATTTGTAATAAAATGCATGAAACGAACAGAACTGAGTTTATTTTTCAATATCTTTAATAGATTTTGCGTTGCAGCCACTCAAAGTTGCATTTCGAAAAACATCGAAAATTGACATATCTCTATAAATTTAAGAGATATGATGATGCGCTCTACAGCATTGAGTTTCTTAGGGTTTATATTATATAGAAATACAATAAAAGTATATGCCAATTTTTAGTGATATTTCGTGAAATTTGAAATTGTGCATTACTTTCTAAACATGTATTTGTTGTCAATGGTAAATGTTTTAAATTTTCTTACTTGTACAGATATTATAAACATGCCGCCAAACACTCATCCGGGAACCAAGCGTTCCCCCATTTGGTATGTAAATAACTATTACTTGTGGAGGTGTGCGAAATCAGAATGCCACACCTGGCATGGGTGATGATATATTTTCGTAATACCGTGTTGAAATTAGTGTTTCCTATACACAGCTCTTTACGAAAAGTTGGCAATTTTTGCAGATCGAGGACAATGATTATTGAAGTACTAAGGTTTGTGTTAAAATTCATGGATAGATAAAGATTACTTTCCACATTTGCTATGTAAACAACATTGTTTAATGAGAGAAGGAAATTTCTATTGCTAGAAATTTAATATTTATTGTTATTTTGGCGTAATCTGTTTTTAAGATGTGCCAATCCTATTTTCCTATTTTAAAATCGAGGTTAAGTAAAAATAATTGTATTATTAAAGATTAAAGAAGATTTCTAATCTGAATGGTTGTTAGTTGTTACTCCCACATATCAAATAATACTGAAAAATTATCTCTAATATTCTAAAAAATACTCCCACATCTATCAACGTTTATAACTTTTTATGTTACAACATAAATAACAAATTGCAGGTGCTGTCACAAGAAAAATTGCAATTGGCCAAATTTGCAGATATTTTATATGGATACTGAATTTTAAACATTTCTTACGTCACCTTCTATTGCCAATTTCATCATAATAAAAAATTATTTATAGTAAAAAATTAAACATATTGTGGTACAGTTCGCATGAACTAATTTCAAAATTTATTTTAGTACTAAAAAAAAATATTATAATTATCCTTAGTTTGTACGAATTAATAATAATTTTTGCAGTCAGTGTCCAAACTCAATACTGACCCTGACACTTTTAATACGTAGTTTACATTTTTACCTAATTTTCTTTCATTTAACATCATATATGTTAGATCATTTGGTTTGGTTAAATAAATTTCAAATGATAAAAAATTTATTAGGCCTCTACAAATTATATTGTCCAGAAATTGTAGTTTTTCTTTTATTGCACATTGTTATTACGTTATTAGTATCATACAAATTTAAATACTGAATTATACTTCTATATACGAAGTATAAGAAACTATAAAAGTATAGGAATCACGAAAAAATTATATGAAATACATATTTTGATGTCCTCTAAATCCGATTTACAGTTTCCTCAGTGATGTCTGTGTGGATGAATGGATGGATATATTTCCTTATATTTAATAACTGAACAACGATTAAAAATATTTCATAATTGTAAGTTTCATGTTTTCAGGAAAATTGTTGGGTATTTCTGGACACAGAACAGTAAATTACTAATAACTGAAATATCTATTTAATATGTGTCACATATATTTTTCTACGACCACTTAGAAATCTGTTCATTGTATGTTTGGTGTTGCTAGGGATATGAGGTACATTTCAAGCAGCATGTGAAATGACTTTGTTTTGTGAGTATTTCAAAACAGGTCAGCTCTTTTAAGTACAGGTGCCATTGCTAGGATACTTATTTAGAATTGTCAAATATTGGAATAGTAAAAACGTGACAATTTTTTTTATTAATATTAAATTAATTAGGAAATAATATCGTAGTCGTAGAAAAAGAATAGTGTACAACTCGCCTGGAATGTCCATTTCATACTCGCATGATACTCGCAGGAAATGAGTACCATTCCATGCTCGTTGTACAATATACTATTATGAAACAAACAAATTCAGATTGTACAGGTGGCATTTGTATTTATCCCTTCTCTCCCAGTACATCCATCTTCCCCTTTCATAACACAGATAACGAATCACTGGTATTACATTTTTTTTTTGTAAATTATTAACTATCATATTGGGACTGTAATTTGACGTCCGGTAGTAGGACATCACGCTTAAAAACAGTATATACCGAGATTTGTTCTAAGCGTACTACCATACACAGAAACAGATACATGACGAGATGATATATTTATTAAATTCATTATATTTAATAATTATTTAAAACAGTTCACAACAGAAAATTCACAATTATAGTACGAGGAACCTATACATTCGGTAGCAGTTGTACTATTTGATATACATTGTAGTGAGCGAGATTTGAACTCGAGAACTGTTGCTTAAGAGACTAGCGTTTTATCATATTTAACGAAATACAATTTAAATAGTGTAATAAGCACAAAGAAAGATGAACTTAAAGTAGCATAAATTAACCGTGAGTCATCGAGCATATTGCTGTTTAATTACATATTCATGATGTTATTGGCAGACTTTACGTAGGCTCTTCATTCACAATTATAATTATTCATAACTGCTTTCTTCCAATTCTTCAATTTTCTCCGCTTCACAATGAAGCATCACAAACAGTTCTAATCACTCTTCACCATTATGAAGCTACAGCGTATTCTAAAGAAGCTAACTACGATAATAATCTGCACCAGGTTGGTTGTGGTTGGTGCTGGTGTCGGTGTATAATTCTAGCTGGAGGTGATTTCGGATGGAAATTTCACACCTGTCCACTGAAACTGGAATTTGTAGCGTTTACCCGGTACATGTGAACGCGAGCCTTATACGGAGAGAGTACAAATAACGCTGTAGCAGAAAGAAATGATCAATCAGGCTAAATTGACAGCAGGACGATTCTGCTTCTTTACTTTTATTGTAAAAGTGATTCTCTTTACCAGTGGCGCACCAGCTTTATTTCAGGCTTTTAAGAATTGGAAATAGTATTATCTGAAGCTTTTATATTTTTGTTTTATATTGTTTAATAACTTGAATAAACTTTCAGAACTCACAATATACAAGAGTAGTATATTCTACAACAAGTAATGGAATGGCACATATTCCACGCGAGCAAAAAAAAGTAAGAGCTACGGTTTGCGAGTGTGGGATATGCAATTCCGTTACATGTTGTAGACTATACTTTCTATAACAAGATTTTGGAAATTATACAAAAAATACAAATATAAAACTGTTGAAAATGTCAAACTCAAAAAATTAAATTAAAACAAACAGACGTAACCATAGTAATTGAATCAAGATACTTCATATATCGCGCTAATATGCGGCTCTGATTCGTCGAAAATATTCCATACGCAGCGTATGGAATGTTAGTGATTCCATAACAATTTTTAGTTGTGGAATGCCTAGTTTCCAAAACCGTGTTATAGAAAAGTTATTTTTAGAGCGGATTATATGCAAAGTGCATATATTTTCATTTTTGCATATCCTTTTCTGGACGAATTACATTGATAAAGAGTTAATTAATGCTAATTACTAATTGCATATATTGCATATTTGGGCATTCTTATGCATATTTTTACAAAAGTTGCTTATAATTGCTTAATTCAATATTTTTAAGACCTTGTCTAGTGATAAACATTCTGAAATTTCTAGTAATGCACATTGATAATTCCCAAATATTGGAGGAGGCCGCAATAAATAGAAGAATACAACGGAAAAAGCAATAAACAATACAATAAGCAAATATACAAACCAATAAACTCTAATATTTCTAGGGAAATCCCTGTAACGGTAACGGTAGGTATTCATTGTATACACGAATGCTGGTAAAAGTGGGTACAATGAATATAAGACCGAAAATTCCAGCTGGATATATCTTTTACTTATATTTCACTATTTTTTTTAGAAAATTTTGAATAATTTGTTATTGTAATTATGTAAATATCATAATCTTATAATATCAAGTTTCTAAACTTAGTTTATATCTTTTTTAGTAGTATATTTGTTAATTGTGGATCAGGATTAACACTGTATTGTGCAATAAAATTCATAATGTATTCATTTATACTTTTTATCTAATAATTAAAGATTTTTTTTGCTTATTTTGCTGCATATATTGTCATATTTGTTCATATACAGTGCATATTTCCCAAAAAATCAGTGCATATATGTGCGCATATAATTTTTTTCGTGCATATAATCCGCTCTCTAAACATCACTGATCTAAAGGGAATAATTGTGTGGTTCTAATTCCCCCGTCATCTGCATCCCCCCCCCCCTTGAACTGTAATTATATTTGTAATATTGTAGTGCGAAGAAGTAAATAAACTGTTATAGGTGGATCATTTCACATCAACAATACTTATTAATAATACGCGCCGTCCCTTCCAGCAGCATCAATTTTTCCTTCGTTAACCATCCGCTACCAAAATCAGTCCATTCCAAAACAAAAGGTAGATAATTTTCGTTATTTATAACGATTAGTATTTGTTTAACATCCTACGTGGAAACGCTCACAAGCTAACCTCGGATCATCTGAAAAACTCAACTCCGGCAAAGTGAAAAGGCAAAGGAGCTCTCGGGTCTCCGCCTCGCGCGTGTGGGCATAAATGGATGAATCACGGCGGTAATGGACTTTTTAATTCCGTGCGACAGGTTCAATCACTTGATTGTTGATTGTTAGATTAAAATGTTCGATTAGCAGCGCGCAAGTTCAGAACCTTTGTCCGGGGATTAAGCAATACCGGACTGAATTTTAGACTGCATTATGCCGTGGAGGTATTCATGAACTGTTTCAAGTAAAATGGAGATTGCTGAGATCTTGATTTCAGTTGACTTTGATTTTAAATCAATTAGGAGCGAGAGTGATTCGTTGATTGAATTATTGGCAATTGTAAGAGAGTGTTACTGAATGCATAGTCATTTTATTACTTCAATAATATGCCCATATCCTCTTCGTTATTTAAATGTTAATTTGTACAATTATTCAGGCTAATAAACGGAGGTGTTGATGATGGCATTAAAACTATAATTGTACACTTTTGCACATCCACTTATAAACATTATGGTTGTTGCCGCCTACTCGATTCTTAAAAACTATATATTTATTGATACTTTCAATACACCTAAGACCATTTATCTTTCAGTACTTTAAATTTAGCAAAATGCCGGCAATTAGATGAATTTTACTTCATTTTTCTATTTGACTGGCGAAATCAGGCAATTAGACGAAAAATCGTGCATTTCTCCATTTGCCGGACGCGGTTTAGGCACTTAGAAGAATCATTCATAATGTTAATAACAAATTTTATTAACAAATTTCACTTATTTGTTAAAACAAAGTGCCGATAAATGGCATCGTGAATTTCATAAAATATCTGCTTTGAAGCAGGCACATTGTTTTGTTTGGCTTTGTTTTTTTGAAGCTTTGCCATTACACTTGTTGCGACAAAAAATTATTATTAAAAGTGTGTAATTAAAAGTTGATTAATATTTAAGTATTCTTTTAAATACCTTTTTTATAGCAAATATAATTAAATTTGCTTACGACTTTATCGCATTGAGGTTTCCAACTTATGTTATCCTTTCTAGCATTCCTAAATCTCTGGAAGAATCATTGTTATTATTTCTTGAATCACCAAATTCAATGTGTAGTAAATGATTATCACTATTTTGCTTTGTATGAAAATGAAGAATGTTAGTCTGAATTAGTGTCATTTAAAAGTCAAATGTATCACTAGATAATTGTCGTAAAAAACGTATTATGGTTTGAAACAGATTGTATACCTCCGAATAATCAACACATTTTTTACCTAAAAATCTAAAAACCAGCTGTTGTTTTCACATTCCATTCCTTTCCTAAGCAATTTGGCCGGTTCGCCTTGCGAAATTAATCCATTAATTCGTCACCTCCAGGGCTTTAACCCCGAAGCCCAGTGTTGAAACCTCAAACTACCAAATTTCCCCACACCACAGGTGCACCACTCTCCTCTGCGTCTGTGTGAGTGTGTGTATGTTCCTGATGATGCAGACGATAGCATTAGCTCCATGTGTGTTTGTGTGTTGTGGTGCACCTGACGCTACGCATTCCAAGCAGCGGCAGAATAAATTAGCCGCAATCCACCTGCTGGCACACCGTAGCGTGGTGTTAACGTAACGTTAGCGTGAACTTAGCGTTGTCGGTGGATTCGCTCGAGTGACCTTGAGTGGAAGAGTTAGCGCCGTGGTGCACCTGCTACTCCCAAACTTGTTACCGTAACAAACAACCCATTTTTACTGACGCGGTTTTTCGTTCTCATCATTTAAATAAATAATGTTAAGTTGTTCTAGTTTGAATTACTAATGTGGTAGTTCCACTTTTTTATTGTAAAGGCCGGTTGTTTTGTAAATTTGGATGTATGGGAATTTTTCTTGAAATATCATTCCAGATTTAGTTTTGTGATTAGCAACAAATCCTTCAAATATATGTACATAATTTAAAGTATATAAAAAATATATAATTTAGCTAGCGGACCCGGCAGGTAGACGTTGTCTTGGCACATACCTCGTTCGTAATAGTATATTACATGTGAGGTGGAAAATGTTTCATTTCAGTCGAGGACTTATTATATGACCCAGAGGCTCAGATACAGCGCAAGGCTGTAATGAAACTCTCACCGAACTATGTATACTATTTTATTTACAATCATCCTTAATTATCCAAATTCACTTCTCATTCTACTCGTATATCCAACAAACAAAGGTGATGTATGGTAGTAGCCTATGAAAACAAATGTTTAAATTTATTTCAATAATTTGACATATGTCAACAGTTCAGGAAACTCAAATCCTAATAAAACAACATTACATTAGAATTTTATATTACTTTATAATAAAAATGCTTCTGTTCAATATTAATATTGTAATTATAAGGTTTAATCAATATGTTTGACAGCACTGTTCAACTTACTTTCAGAGATTTATGACTATGTTGCTAGGCAATGGGCCCATAAACCAATTTTTTTAATTTAAAACAGAGAAATTATAAAACAAAAAATAGAAGTCCAACAAGTATAATCTTAAATACCAACAAACAAAACAAATGAAATGACATTTCGTAGTTCTATTTTAGCGCGCAATAGGCTTGGGGGCAACGGCAGGCGCACGATATTATTGGCCAATAGAATCAATGCGAGTACCCGTGACGTCAAAATATGTTCAATTCGTTATATCGCTTTACTGCAGAATATTTAAAACAAAAAATACTGTACTACTAATTATTCCGTAAGTGTTACACAATTTTGATATAAATTTGTAATATTTCGTTTATGGTTTATGCGCCCATTAAACAATTCCCACCCATGGGATAAATCTGTCACTTTCCACCCAAGAGGTTGGTCATATTAGTAAGAAATGACGTTTTTCCCAACCTCTAAAAGGTTTAAAATTGACATATTACTATAGTGATTGTGAATAAAATATATTTCATTCTCCTAAACTGCTAGAGCAATTTTGATGAAATTTTTTTTTTGTATTTATGGGGTCACCTGGATGTTTAAATGTGCCACCTACCGGGTCCAACTGTAGCTAAGAACCATCCAGGTGACCCCATAAGTAAAAAAAAAAAAAATTCATCAAAATTGCTCTAGCCGTTTAGGAGGAGAAGAATTATAATTATAAACGGAAGGTTAGTAGTAAAGCAAATGATATCATTATCAAGAGGTAAAAATGTATCCACTGTTAGAATCGAAATGTTGATCTCATGATATATAAAACACGCACTAGTGCGGTAATGTAAGTCACTACCTATCTGAAGTATGTAGGATATATTGCACTATCATAAATGAACTTTACAATTAAAAATGGATATCTGTAAATACGAAGCTGCCAGTCGACCTTGCCGAGAAATGTTTAAAAGGCGTAAAATTGGTTATTTCCGCTGAATTTAATCTTCCCGCTTAAATAATAAACGTAGATTTATCTAGAAAGTTAGAACAATAAAACTAGAATAAAATAGAGGTTATCAGTGGCAATAGGTGATTTAGATCCAAGTTAGTCATAATAGTTAGTCATAAACATAATTTAGCAATCATTTTATAGATGTATAAATAAAGTTAATGCAATTAAATTCGTAGGCGAGACGCTCACATAAACAAACCTCTCCGCGGGCCGCCGAGCGATATGACTCTGTATTCGTATTTTTCATTTATTATGCAAACATTAAAATGCAGATCTTTATTCAGCCACCTGCCCACACCTGTTGCAAAGTCCCACGTAATAATTAATACTCGTCTCTGTTTGTTTAAACAAAAAATTGTATTAAATTACCGTCCTCCTGACGTATTTGAAGATTTACAGCTCGTGAAAAATAATAATGCTATTATTAACTCCATTTAATTGGATGCTTTTAAGGAAAATGCTAATGGCCTCCTTTCTAAAAGACTAAAAGAAATAATTTCGCGAATAAATCATTTTCGCAACACTTGGGATAATGTCGCTACTAAATTTTACATGAATGTTGGTTTTGTACGTATGAATTATTCCAGTGTCAACTATTTTATGTGTTCAAGTTTAGTTAGAAAATTATTCTGATTTGTAAATATTCATGAAGGGATGTAAATGAGTGAACATAATAAAGGCGTGACTTCATTTTGAAATTTATTTTATGTATGGATATGGCAAGCCGCCTGGCCCAATATGGATGCATACAAAGTTCACTTCAAAAAATTATTGAAATATAAATTAATTGCATTTATTTAAATAAGTACTTTAATTCATCACCTGTTACTTACACCAATCTCAGAATCGAGTGCATGAATTATAAAAATCGTTTATACTAAGTTTCTTATAATAAAATACATTAAATTAATATTGTACAATTGAATTATACATATTTACCATGACTTTTATACAATTTAAGTGTATTTAAATGTAAAATCTTCCTCTGTCACTTGAAATTTTCATCACACTTTTAACCCATTTAAACTATATTTTAACGTACCTAAAACTCATCACCTGTTACTTACACCAATCTCAGAATCGAGTGCATGAATTATAAAAATCGTTTATACTAAGTTTCTTGTAATAAAATACATTAAATTAATATTGTACAATTGAATTATACATATTTACCATAACTTTTATACAATTTAAGTGTATTTAAATGTAAAATCTTCCTCTGTCACTTGAAATTTTCATCACACTTTTAACCCATTTAAACTATAGGTTTGTTCCAAGTGGTCCTTTCTGACAAGTTTGTGACATGTTTGTGACAAATTTCAGTGCGCCTGCGAAAAATGTAAACAAGTTAAGTTTGAAACATAGACTGGAACGGCGAATGGAATGAAGCGCATGTGCATGCTCATATTTTGTTTTGACAGCTAACCTTAAATATAAATATAAATAAAGAAATTCATACATTTTTCGCCACAAAAAAGAAATGTTTCAAAGTTAACTTGTTTACATTTTTCGCAGGCGCACTGAAATTTGTCACAAACATGTCACAAACTTGTCAGAAATGACCACTTGGAACAAACCTTGTATTTTAACGTACCTAAAACTCATCACCTGTTACTTACACCAATCTCAGAATCGAGTGCATGAATTATAAAAATCGTTTATACTAAGTTTCTTATAATAAAATACATTAAATTAATATTGTACAATTGAATTATACATATTTACCATGACTTTTATACAATTTAAGTGTATTTAAATGTAAAAACTTCATCTGTCACTTGAAATTTTCATCACACTTTTAACCCATTTAAACTATATTTTAACGTACCTAAAACATAAAAAACTAATTAGAATACAATAATTTACTAAATTTATACACTTTTACACACTCAAAAGCTCACAAATTGTAGATTAGTATTTCAAATGACATTTGTCAAAATTAATTTTGACAGTTAAAATTCATCTGACACTGTGTCCAAGAAAACGCATCAATATTTGGTAATTTTCGAAAAATTTGGTAATATTCTTTAGTTTTATGTCAAATTTGTTCATATTTCTTTAAATTAATAATACTGAGTTCATAGAGAGATTTCTTTATTTAATAGATAGATATAGAAAGATACTGCATTCGAATTACTAAATTAATATAAATATTTCATTGCAATTTTCAACTACTATAATTTTCTTAAGACGAGTAAAGAAAGACTTGATAAACCATTTGATTGAAAACACTTTTGTAATTTTTTCTGACTGGTTTTTTGCTTCCATGTAGCCTGAACCAAGGTATATGGAGCGCACAATTGAAACGAAGGTTATCTTTTTTATATTTCTATGTTTTTGGAAGTATTTTCTTTACAATAAAAGTGTAATTACAATAAATGTTTCGAATTCACAAATTCATGCAATTTGCTTACCTAAATATTAATTTAGAATTATATTAATTGAGGAATAAGAATTATCAATTAAGGTGCGAAGTTTGAGAAGTCCTGATTAATTGATTTAAATGAAAGCTGAATTTGTGTAGCGGATATATCAGAAGGCATATGAAAGTGAGGCAGAGAATTCCTGGAAGAATGCTGCACTTGAACGCATAAATATCAGCTATCAAGCAAAACTCACAGCGAGAATAAATCACATGGGAGTCTGTTTAACGGTAAACATAACGCAATTATATGTTAGTAATTATGTTATAACGCGCTAATGAATATTAATCATTAGCCAACCCGGCGGTGACTGGAAAAATCAAACAGAAGTAAATAAATTAGCATGCCAAGTAATTGTTCCCCGATAACGTGATAATCGATTAATCAGTAAGTGACAATTTTCAGTTCCGCAACTTAAAAATGTCGCGTAAAAATCTGCTTATCAGTGAAACAATTCATACAAAAACGACAGCTGTCAAATATGATCTACTATTGTTTGTGTCATAGTAACTGTGATATATTTAATTACTTAATTATATCCTGTTTATATTAATTAATCAACTGAAAATTATTGCAGATCATAAATATAGCCGCCCATTTTATTACACATATAAATATTCAATATATAAACTAACAGTAAAAATCTGTAATATGTGACATTAACTTACATTTGTCTTCATTAGATTTATTGCACTACACTGGAATTTATTTCAATAATACGTACAGTTGTAAAATTTATTTACTTTTAATATCATTTGTATTTTATGTTCCTTTCATTCAGCATTGAGACATTCATTTTTGAATGACAATTAATCTAGAATTATTATTCAAGTAATAAAATATATCATCACGCCATATACCCATTTCTGGATGTAGCACTCTGTTCAAATCAGATCTCAGTATTATGATATGTTTTTACGCTTAAAATACGGTTACCAGCCGTCAATGTTCATCGTACATAAATTTAAATTTCTCCTGATGGTGGTCAACCGAAATATCGGACTTTCAGAATATTAATAAATTTTGAGTGCAGTTCTCAAGATTTTAATATTCAATTTCACATCATAGTTGATCGTTAATCCTTTATACTTCTAGAAACATCCAAGAGCAGAGCCTGTGTTACCAGTCAAGGCAGGGAACTATTAGCAAGTAATTTAAGAGAAGCAGTGCTTCAACATAATTCCACTAACTTTTAAATTGTAATAAAATTGTTGTTGCTACTCACAAATTTACAAAATATTTATAGCAGAATGCGGCACTCAAAATAGGTGATAGCTGTTATATAAACAACATATTTACTTTGCAATTTTTTTAACAAAAAAAGTTTCTATTGTTTACTTACAATCCATCCTTGACCTAATGTCAGAGCTGTCCGAAACCCCTTCAGACAGTTTGCAAAATCCCACGTCGAGTCTCTTACTCTCTCCATCTCTGTCCATCACATGGAGCACATACGAGCCGCAGGTGCTGGGTGCAGGTACCAAGCAGGGCGAGGGGTAGTGCGGGGGGTGTGGGGTGGACCGGATCCTGGGAACATCCTGCATAAGCACGGGATCTCACGGGAACGGGGAAACTCGCTTAGTCTGGACCAAACATCAGACAGCGGAGAAACGAGATTGGAGACTGGTTGGTTACCATGTGATTATGTTCTACAAAAATCGTACATTTTTCTTGAAATGTGGTTGAAATAGTCGTTGAGAAAGAATACAAAAAAATGGATTGTCCATCTTGGGATATAATATGTAAGCAGTTCGTTTATATATGATTACTAATATGGACAATATTCTTCATTAGATTCGTGGTAAGAGTCATCGAATTATGAACGAAGTTATCCTCGGTTTTATCTTAAGAGAGGACAAAATTTCCTTAAATTGTTGTCACCTAGTACTATTACATCTGTTGCTAGTTCTCTCCTAATATCTTTGGGATGTGATAGAACGAGTGGAAATCACAACTCACGCGGTTTTAAATAAAAAAATAATATATAACAACATCTACTTGCAGCAGGGTCTGACATCTTCAAATCTGGTAATTGGTGTAATTTTGCATTCTAAAATCATATATTATTTTTAATCATAACAAATAAAGCATCGCTTCTTTTTTAAATGTCAAATTTGATGCTGCAAATCATCAAATAATTGTAGTTGATCCATGGTATGTATTGATAATGAATACAAAGCGATATTAAAAATATCATGAATAGATTTGTAGAATCTGACTTTCCATTTCGACTGGAAAAAGAATCTTAATATTCGTACATACTTAGGTCTAATCATGTGTGATCAATTGTCATATTTGAATAGTGTCATGATCAGATGATATCAGATATCAAGTAGTAAATTTGAAACATAACTCGGCGTTTCGCCATTCATTATAGAGACTCCAAGGGTGAAAGACTGAGAGGAATAATCTCCCTCTAGCATGACTTCTAGATCTCTTTATTTTCTTCCTTTTCTTCTAAAACTATTAACTTGGTCCAAAGTCGAATTTGTAAAATGATTCAGAGATATAAAAGAAACATTTCTTTCAAAAAAATTTTCAGTTAATTCGAATTGAGGGTCTCAAGATCCACAGTCGAATGTGTTACTACGTAGCTATTTACTATCTGTATGTTTGATCCTTTTAGATGCTATAGTTAACCAAATGACAACTGTACCTAATTGTCTAATTATTCTAGAGAAAGGTAATAGGTTTGTTCCAACTGGTCTTTTCTGAGAAGTTTGTGACATGTTTGTGACAATTTCACTGCGCCTGTGAAAAATGTAAACAAGTTAAGTTTGAAACTTAAGCTTCATTTCTTTTTTGTGACGAAAAATGTATGAATTTCTTTATTTATATTTATATTTAAGATTAACTGTCAAAACAAAAAATGAGCATGCACATGCTCTTCAGTCCATTCGTCGTTTCAGTCTATGTTTCAAACTTAACTTGTTTACATTTTTCAAATGCACACTGAAATAGTCACAAACTTGTCAGAATTAACCACTTGGAACAGACCTAATAGTATATTATAAATTGCGCGAGTAATGATCATTCATCATCATCTCATTTATCCATATACCCATTGGGTGTTCAAATTCTTCATTTTGATGTTTTCACCCATTCCTTCTATTCTTTCTGTTTCCTATTTTTGGCACCCTTTTATTATTTTTACACTTTTTCCTCTCTTATTTCCAATTTTTGCTATTCTTACTTCCTATGTTTTTCTTGGTTTCCTCTATTTCTTCTTTTATTTATGATTCCGGATTCTATAATTTAGTTGTCCATCTTCAATAAGTGTCTAGTTGCTTTGGCTATACCTATTTTTTGATTTATCGTTCTTCTTATGTTTTTATTTCTTTCTCAGTCCCATGATGGTGAAAATTGCAACACCCCTCAATCGTTCAAATTGATAATTCAGTGATATAAGATGATTAAGGTCTTACAGAGGATATGACATTATTTCCCAAAAAAATCTTATTATTCAATATTTGTAGAAAAATAAATAAACATTGTAGACAAAATTAGCATAAATACCATAAAACTCCAAAGCAAAAACAGTAAGCTAATCCAACAACATTTCAACATCAACAAAAAGTCAGTTATTCCACCAGCAGACTAATGTCACCGTCTCTCGAACGTTTATAGCCAATAAAGTAGCATTTTTCCAGTGGCTGGCATTCCGCAGTCGCATTACCGCGTGCGATTAAAACATTAGACGCCTCCCACGCACACTTCAAAATGCCACCGCCGCCGCGGCCTCTGCTTCCACGACAGCGCTGGCGATCTCTAGCGACGATATTTCAATTACGGCGCGTTAATAGCTCGCAATTAAACCTCGTATCGACGTCTGTCGATCCCGAGACCGAGAAACTATAAAACTATCACCCGCCCGCAAGGAAACCTCAACCTTATGCGCCTTTCCGTAAAGCTTCTTGCGAAATTTCACGATTTATAACTCCTGTGTCTTGACGAAGAACTTTAGACCTTATTAAGATGCGATTCAAAGTGTAAGAAATTGTTGCGCTGTTTTATTGCTAGATGTGTGACAAGCAATTTAAGACCTTTTGAAGTTACTTTGTAGAGGAATACAGGGGAATAAAGTAGCAGATTGAAGGAATGGTTTATTGCACTGGACTACAGAAGGATTAATGTACTTAGTTGCTTTGATAATAGTAGGTGTGGCGGTTTGTTTAGTGGGATAGTTTTGTAACGTGTTTTGTTAATAAATTTATTGAAATGAACTGAATTAATCTAGATTCAAATGTTTCCAAAATGTATGGGGTAAATAGCTCCGTGGTAACGCATCGGACTGTGGATCGTGAGATCCTCAGTTCGAATCCCACTACCGTCAGTTGCCAATTTACATTTACCCCTGTGGTTCCCCCTCCACTAACAACTTTGGGGGCTATGACTTGACGGCTGGTAACCGCATTTCATACGCAAAAATATATCACCTACCGAGATCTGCGTAAGCAGAGTGCCACATCCAGAATGGGTAAAAGGCGTGATGATATATTTATTTATTTATTATTTCTGAAAGAAAGTTCTTCTAATGTTTGTTGCTTGAAAAAATCGATTGCAAAAATTTCTTGGAAATATATGTTCTGAAATTGTTCTGAATATTTTCCGAAGGACCTCGTTGTAGATGAATGGATTGCCATTTTTAATTTTCGTCTAGAAACTTGATGTTATAAGATTATGATATATTTACATAATTACAATAACAAATTATTCAAAATTTTCCAAAAAAAAATAAGTGAAACACAAGTAAAAGATATATCCAGCTGAGAATTTTCGATCTTATATTCATGGTACCCACTTTTACCAGCATTCGCGTATATAATGAATACCTATCGTAATCGTTATTGGGATTTCCCTAGTTTATTGGTTTGTGCATTTTATTATTGTATTGTTTATTGCTTTTTCCGCTGTATTCTTTTATTTATTGCGGCCTCCTCCAATAATTGGGAATTATCAATGTGCATTAACAGAAATTTCAGAATGTTTATCACTAGACAAGGTCTTGAAAATATTGAAATATGCAATTATATGCAACTTTTGTAAAAATATGCATAAGAATGCCCAAATATGCAATATATGCAATTTGTAATTAGCATTAGTTAACTCTAATCCGTGTAATTCGTCCAGAAAATCTATTTTATTTAAAGATATGCAAAAATTTTAATATATGCACTTTGCATGTAATCCGCTCTCTCTATTTATGAGTTATATTCCATAATTTTGCAATAATCTGTGTGTTCACGTGTACAATTACTTTACAAGTACTTTAAAAGTACTCTAAACTTTTGCCATGAAAACTGAAAACAATAACTTTTAAAATATTGTGAACGAAATCATATCAACCCACAATTCTACTATTCCGATTTTGTCAGCTGTCATCAGCGGCTGGCTACTCACTCCCCAGTTTTTTGCACACCCCTCGTAACAATAACTTCTTTTGCGGGGTCCAGCGACAACATCGCTGTCACTGTCGCTCTCGGTTCTCGCAGTTTCCGTGTCCCCTCGGGTTAGTTCCGTAGCCGTTGCGGAAATAGAGAGAAAGGTGGTCACCGCTCGCTCCCAGACTAAGATGCGGTCAATCGCTGTCGGATGCTGATTGGGATTTCAATACAATGCTTCCGTTTTATTTAAAACGGACCGAGATTTTCCTGTGAGAAAAGGATCTAACTACCTGTTGTGAGAAACTTGAAACTTTATTTGCTTTTGTATCCTATGAGCATAGACTTCTAGAATGTTCACTCGCTAATTTACTTTCAAAACAGGGAATATTCAATAGCTCTATAAATTTTCGATACTATATATAAAAGTAATTGTCACATTTAAGGTGCTGTCATTTTTTTGAATATATAATGTAGGTATAGCATTGTAATATTATTAAATTTGGCAATTGACGTTTAACATGAAAAAAAATTATTTTTTTTTCGTATGCCAAAGTGGGCACCTAATTTTAGGTAAAAATAAATGTAAATAATAAAATTCTGCGTCGGTAATCATAATTTATAAATAAATAAAATAACAAATTCAATGCCCGGTATTACTAATAAATTTAAACTCCAATTAAATTTACTTCCATGTTTAATTAACTCATGTTATTAAAATGATTGCTTTTTGACGTTTCTTACAACCAATGAAATGCTTGATTATATGTCATGTGTCCACGTTATAACCAATCCTGTCATTATTATACCGAGAATAAAGCTCTAGTGATTCTTCCCGGGAATAGCTTTTTTTTTATTGACAAATGTGAGATATCAGATAATTATCATCAATACAAGTAAAAATTGAGTAAAAAAGATAGATTTAGTGGCGTGGCTGATAATGAAATAAAAAATTATTTAATTAAATATAAATCGAGAGTTCGATAAATTTATCTTTCTCAAACTTGTTGCCATTTGGCAATAGCCACGAAAGCCCGTAGACAATAAGTTTTCGAAAGATCTGTCAAATTATTTATTATTATTTATTCTCACTCTCTTTATTATATTATTACTGAAAATTAAATTTTTGACAGCAATGTTAAGTATGATGTGCACTTATTAAAAACAAAAAAATTTACTTTTAAAGTAAATTTAAGTGACAGTTAAAATTATTTATAATAAAGGAGATAAGTTTCATTAGAATTGCATCTTTATAGTGATAGCCATGAAATTAAAAGAAAATATACAAATTTATGATGTTTTAACTGTCAATGTTTTATTTATTATGAATTTGTCATTGATTTAAGTAACAATGACAGGTTTATTATTAAATATAGATAAATGTTCACACAAAAAACAAAAACATAAAAATCTTTCACCAAAAAAATTATTTTATTTATTTATTTTCTTCGAACGAAAAGTGAATAATATAGCTTTTATTGCCATTTAAATTCATCACAAATTATTATTAAACTAAAGTTTTTATTTGTTTTGTTTTAATTCTATGGCTATCAATATAACGAAGTAATTCTTATACAACTTACACAAATTTATCTGTTTTTAAAAAGTGCAAATGATTTACTTAACATTATCATCATTAATTTGATTATCAATTGGATAATTTAATGTAAATTTAGTATGGAAATAAATTAAAGTCCAGATAATTTTTTTTTATCAAACCGGGCACAAATCCAATTATTTTTAACTTACCTGTTATAAATTTTAACCAATGACAACAGAGGCCACTGAATAAAAATTGAAAATTTCATTTGATACATATATTTTTATTGGTTAAATTTTTTAATAGGCCGTTAAAAATTAACAGGTTAGTTACAGTATAGGCCCCAATGATTTTAAGAGTATACTAAATTGCAAAGGAAAATCATTTATTCAATTCATGATTTAATTGTAAAAAAATTACGTTAAAAAAATATTTTTTGTTTTGGTAAAAAGTAATTTTCACAATTTCTATACAAGTTAAGCAAAAAGTCTTACAGTACGTTACACATTACTGGCATTAAAAAGAATGTTTTTTATCAACTGGGAACAAATATTTTTTGAGATGTTTTTTGTTGGGTTTGTAATAAAAAAGGCTTCTAAATAACAAATCACAGTTTATTTGTAATTGTTGAAAATCACTCAATAGTCATTCTTCCTTTCTATGAAATACTTAGCTTGTAAGAAAATGTGCCATTCTTTCTTTCTCGCTCCAAAATCCAACCGTTTTCAAAATAACCGTTTTCCATAAAAATCGTTACACCTCCATTGATCTTAGGTAATTCTTACGCAAACCTTCATCATCCCTAACCAACCACCTAGCGCCCTTCCCACAGTCCGGAATCCGGACGAGGTACCTAAAGGGCCAGTTCCGCATTGTGGTACAATAGCGCCGCCGCCACCGTTCGGAAATAAAGGGCGACGCAACAGGTAACAAGTTGCCCTCAAGTGCAAGCCTTAGAAACGGATATATCGAGAAGTTATGGTGGCGTGTGAAATACGTGCTTGTGTGTTATGTGACCTGTGTCTTCGAGGGGTATCGGGAAGGGATATTGGGTCGTATTGGAAAGAAATTTACAGGAGTGTGGTGGAGAGTACTAGAAATTCTAGAATATTAATGTTTTTTTTAAAATTAATTTATGTTGTTCTTGATAATGTTGGTGCCCTAGTAAAATATATTTTTTTCAAACGTCTTAAAAATACATTGTTATGATCTATTTTACACTATTATCTTATGAGAATTCTGAAGAGAGTAAGAACAAATCTAAGATGCCCACCATAAGTATGCACCAAATATCCTACTTAACGGTCATTGAAGATCTTATAGTTAAATGTTAACAATTGCGAACCATCGAAATTATGATTTATTCCAATGAGTATAGCTCATATGACGTAAAAGCCCTAGAAGAATTTTAGGCAATCAAACAGTATAATTCTCTTGATAAGTAGGGAGTATTAAACAAACCAAAACAGTGTTTTTTTAAATTAAAAAGTAAATAAATATTTGATTGAGTTTCAAAATTTTTCAGTAATTTTAATTCAGTTTATTAGTTTTGTCAATTTTTTATTTGTATTATATGAATTATAAAACAGGTGTAGATAAATTTTATGACATGGATTATACTTTGAAAAATACATTTTAGTTTAAATTTTACAGCATTAAATTAGTTATTTAAATCATCTTAACGTTGCTTGAAATATCTGTCAAAATATGTAGGTAAACCGGAAATCACCGGAGAAATCCGTCTGAAGTCCGTTAAGTCATGAATCCTTCGTACCTTAACTAATTGATAACTTCCATATTTAATATATATATATATATATATATATATATATATATATATATATATAAGACTTCCCTGTTTACCTATTTCCATATTCTTTAAGAAAATGATTGAAAAGAAATGCTCTATTTTTTATGAATCAATGTACAGTAAAAAACTGGGTCATAAATATTCATGTCCATACACAGTTTTTATGCGCTAAAAAACATAGGGTCCCTTTTCCCGACCCAGTTCCTCCGTTCAGTTTGAAAATCCACCCAAAGCAGTCTTTACCTGTACAGTACAAAGACACTACAACAATACCTTCAGTCAATGTACTCGGCTCAAACTTAACTAACTTTGTGGGAATCTGGACACACAGCTACGCACACGGACCACATCCGAGTAGGCCGTGGATGTGGAAGTAGATGTTCTCTTGTTTGTTCCCGTCTTTCATCTCGAACGGTCACAGACTTCTAGATTTCTGTAACATGCTCGTAAAATTCGTTTCATTTGTGGTGTATTCAGGCATTGTTGATGCTAATCCTTTCTGTTCAGAGATTTAAAAAAGTTTGAGCATGTTATATACTTGTTGAGGAGAATTATATGCCCGTTTAGGTAGAATTAGAATTTTCCTAACGCGTAGGTGGAGACAGGTTCAGAAAAAACGAAAGACGTATTTAGTTGAAATCCGTCTACTGTCACTGTATAATTTTGTTTGTATAATGATATTTCTCTTAAAATATTACGTAATGAAAACAAGATTGACATTGTTAGGAGGAAAAGAAGAGCTCTAGCCTGCTCTGGAAGAATCTAACATCCACAGAATTTCTTTTCTTTATTTTCTTCCACCTTCTTTCTATAAACACTCAAGTATAATCCGAACAGACCTCTTTCCTCTGTTGTAGGCGAAATCCAAATCTTTAAATTCTTTAGAGTATAGAAAGAGCTCCGTATGGAATATGTTGGTGGTATCGTCAAATAAAAAAAAAAAAAAAAATTGGAAAGCAATTTTCAAAGCTTGAAAGAAGTTCTTCTAATATTAGTTCTGCAAAATCCAAACCTTCTGCTACTTCTTTTTCCTTCTAAATGTGTACCAACATTAAATATTATTTTCCAAATTTTCGAAGTCATATAGTTCTCTGATTATTTCTTGACGTTTCTTAAAACCAATAAAATGCTTCATTGTATGTCACGTGTCTGTGTTTTATCCAATCCTGTCATTATTATACTGAGAATAATGCTCTTGTGATTATTCTTGGCAATATTCTCTGAAGCTTTTTTGTTTTTGTTAACAGATGTCAGATGTCAGATAGTTATCATCAACACAAGTAAAAATGAGCAAAAAAGATAGATTTAGTGCCGTGCCTGGTGATAAAATCAAAAAATTATCTAATTAAATATAACTCGAGAGTTCGATAAATTAGAAAATAATTCTCCAGTATCTTTCTCAAACTTGTCGCCATTTGACAATAGCCACCCTACGGGCTTTTGTGGCTATTGCCTGGCAACATATTTTCGAAAAATCTATCAAATTATTTTCAATTTGTTCTCATTCTCTTGTTATATTATTACTGAAATTTTTGTCACTACTAAATTGTCAGCGTGTTTCTTGTTGTTAACCAAATATAATGAGCTATGGAAAAACTAACACTTATATATTGGGAAATACACAATACCTATACCTATAGCTTCTAATCACATGCACAAAATATATAAGAAAATAGAATTTATATGTTGTTTGAGAGTCGATTTTGTGGATGTAATAAATTAAATTTGAAACTGTTTCTAAAAAGAATTAACGGTTGAACTTTCAGGTGCAGGGAGAAGGTACACCCCCAGGACCCTCTCCTAAAAGGCATCCAAAAAACATATCTTCATTTCGTAATAAAGCAAGCAAGATTAAGTAATTTGTTCCCTCATTGTACTCATAATGTAAGAATAGGAACTAGTACAGATAGTGCACTGTACTGTGTCTATAAAATTAAGATGAACTGTTGTTGAATAACTTCCCTTTTCAATCTCCTCCTTCACAAATCTCTCCGTGATCTCACTACAACCATAGTTAGTAATTTATCTCAGAGTGAAAGCAGTGATAGTATTACGTACTAGCCAACATAAGACGTACCATACTAGGTTGATTAGCTGTGCTTAGTTCATATTTACACCACTCTACAGAACTAGCCGCGTAGTTTTAATTCAATCAGCGGCATTTGGCGCGGTTCGTGGCTCGCGATAGCGATCACCGGGCGCCACTTGTTGGGGACTGCTGCTTGCGCCATGCATCACCCTGAGCCGCCGACCGACTCATAACCTACTATGATCACCGTGTACGCTACGGACAATACGGTAATCACTGCTGCTTACATCTAACTCGTACATTCAGACAAGATTAATTTGATCATTGAATTACTCACAGTATCATCGCTAAAATACAGACCTACTATTCTTTACTAAATGCTCGATAGACTGTGTATAATCGTTTGTCATGATTTGTTTAAAGAGGGTAATTAACTATGAAGGAAAAAGCATAAACGACGTAAAATGAAGAGTTAATGGATATGATTTGGTTTTCTATTAACTGATTGTATTATTCTGAAAAGAATTACAATAAACATAAGTTTAAATAATAAACTATAAAATATTACATTTGTAAGTAAAGTAAAATAATCATACCTGAAAAGAATAGTTAAATTACATGTTATTGATTGAACACAAGACAGAAACTATCAAAAATTACAATCCCAAAAGGAAAGAGAGATATGGGAAGACTACGAAAAACTGGCAATGAAATATAGTACATATAAATAATTCTGGATAGAAGAAGTAAAGACGCTTTTTTACTACTACACTAACAATATACCATTAATAATTTCTTTTAAAGTCGTTAGTTCAAAAATGGATACCTCACTTTTTTTCTGTCATTTTATTATTAAATAAATCCCATAGATGTTGGAGAAGAAAGACGATGAAGTACCTACAGCTTAAATTTTTAAAGTTAAAGCCAAACGTTCGTAGATTTCGGTATGTTAGATATTTATACACGTGAATAGCAGTTACCAGCCATCAAAATTTCCGCGTCCAAATATGTTAGTGGAGAAGAAGCTACAGTGGTAAAGTCAAAAGTGAAGACATTATCAACTGTAGGGAAGACCTCATGATTCACTTTTGCTGTCATATATTGTTGATCGCACTACAGAATTGATTTATTTGTTTTAAATCATACAAGTAGAAACACGTGCATTGTTTTATACTAGTACAGGTGGAAATGAATTTAATCGAAAAGAATAATGATTATCTGTAACAATCTAGATGTTGTAAATAAGCACCGGGACCCGGCATGGAACACAAACGGATACTTATATACGAGGCTTGTACGTCTTCGTGATAGTCATTCGTTCTGTTCTGTTCGTGATATTTCGTTGTTTGTTTATTTATTTATCGGTTTGTATGGTAACGGACTTCGTTTGTTCCTTGTCGACAATTCTCTTCAGTCTTCGGTTCGGCTTTTCTAGGTTAAGTGTTAACTTCTTGTACACTTGCTCCTTCCGGATTTCGCTACCTTCAAAACTAGGGAAAGTAAATTTAATAAGGGATCCATTGATGAGGGTCATAGTTATTTGTTTTTTCTCTATATACATAGATATACAGATGACATCAAAATATTTCAGTGTGGGCCTGAGTGTCTTCAAAAATATATCATTTTAAGAAGAATCTGAAAATAAACTACTAAGCTCAGTAGATTTCTAATAACTAAAAATAAGTTTTTAACTAAAGACAAAAAAATTAGACTTTTCCTAATAATAACAAGACCGATAACAATGTATGCTTCTGAGACTATGATTACGACAAAAGTAGATAGAAAAAATTTAATAATAATGAAACAATTAATTATTAGAACAATATTAGAACTAATAAAGATATAAGAAAACGAATACAGACTAAAGAAGCTAACTCCATATTCGAATCAAATATACTTTATCAGTAAAATTATTCAAAATATCATGTTTTATTTCTCTAATTTTCTCCAACATTCAAACACAAACGTCATTGTTAAAATGGTCAATTTTAAATTATTACATCTTGTCAAAATTCATCTCACGTATCACTTTGACATATTTCACGGTCGCATTGCATCTCTGACGTCTGCAACTTGCTGCATTTACATTTACATATGCTAATTCAGGTACCGTAGATCGATGAAGAAAAAATATTTTAATATATCGTTGACGGTACTTGTCATTCAGTGTAGTGATGATAGCTTGTAATGAGTGCATTGTGAACGTGCCTTTCATATTTATGCATCGAGGGATGAATTCGTGTTAAAGTCAGGCGGGTGCACAGCATACTAGACGAGATGTTTATGGAAATTTAATTGACTGAATTTGACGGATATTACTATTTTTTTTATCGGATGATGAAGATGTACCTATTGTGAAAAATATGTTAATCATTTCTTAATGATGTAACGTGTCTACAAATGAATAATAATTGATATGAAGTTCCCAACGGTAAAACAATTTTTTTTTTAATATTCAAAAAGTTCAAAAATTTTAAAACAGTATATTAAATTTGTTTTGCTTTACCAAGTGTTGTCTTCGACGTTATATAAAACGTTTGAAATCTTAGTAATATTATTTGGAATAAATAATAGTCCTTGCAAATTTCTTGTATCTAATTCCATTTATGAGGAAAACTAATTATATTTAATTATACATTTCAGTAACCATAATTGCTATAAGAACAAATATACAAATGAAATCTCCTTCCATACATCAAACATATGTCAAGAGTAATTATTAAACATTCAATTGAAGATTTATATGTTGTGCATAAGGAAGTCTAATACTCGTAGTAGCTTAAACAAATTTTTTAATTTGTCTATCAAATACAATGTTAATAGTACAGTTATATTGTAACTAAAGCTTTTTTTTCTTATTTTATTGTTTTCCTTACTAAACCGTTTTTTTTTTTTCAATTTTTAAATCGTTCAGTTAATGTAGTAGTAAAATTAAGTTTGCTCAATGGAGTGCGACAAAGAATTTATTTGTTTACCTTTATTTGCAACATTTGCACCGTTTTCTCAATGACGTCTGTGTGCATGAAAGAGTGGATCTGTATGTTTAATAAGTCTTGATCGATAAAAGATAGAGTAACTGAACCTTATAAATTTTTAAAATGCGAAGAGCAAAGTTGATTAAGTTCACAATTGTAATGGCTGTTTTATATTGGTTTTAATTTATCAATTAAAATTTAGGTATTTAGAAATCTGGTTCTTACCGAATTTATAAAATTAAAATCTATTAATTAAGATTAAGATTTAGATATTTGACATGTGTCCGAAACATCAACTTGTCATTGTGTTTGAATATGTGAAATTCTTCCGGCAAAGATAATAAATTAATATCATATTTAACACTCTCTACATCCATGTCACAATTATATTGAATGATGTTTACAAATAAATCAGAATTTAGGCACTCATTACTGTTGTCAAAGTTATTTTTTGTAACCCAGTTAAGTTACGATTGGTTAAATTTTAGAAATTAAGATTTAAAATAATAAAATATGGTGATTCCATTTATAAATTCAGTAGGAGTATTCTATATTTTTCTGTCAAATAATCAAGTTAAAAGTTTCCGTATAAATTGCTTTCGTGAACACGCTGTGTAAAATCAATTATTACTGTAAATAGGTAGGTACCCAGTATCACAATTAATTATAATAATAAACAACGAGATATTAGCAATAATAAAAACCTGCGTATCCGAAATCTGTTGTTTACGACGTCGCAAATAATTAAGGGTATTTGGCAGTAAAAGTAATTTATGATATTCTCGGCTGAGGCGCTCAAGTCGCGAAGGTTCGCGGTTTCAAAACCATAAAGCACGCCATTGAAAACCACTTAATAGACATTAATGCGTTTTACGTTCGCCGAGCCGAAGGATTAAACGTCTAAAAACCTAAATTGTTAACCCATTGTCCGAACTTCAAATTTATTGCTCGAGGATCATTTTCGGGGGTCAAACAGGTCGATGTTTTATTAGAAAACATTCAGATATTATTATCTTCTTCTCTCACAATATTTCCAGGCCCGGATTTACCAACAAATGGGTGAAGGGCCCACATTGCTACCTACAGAAATTGTAAATAATATTTGATTCTCTGTGGCAAATACAAACTACAAAATAATAACGTGTACATTCTTCTTCAGAGACTGAAATTTTAACTCCGAACTAAGAATTAAAAACGAAAAATGATATTTTCATAAGGGTGTCTATTGGTTTAATGTGTTTAAGAGCTCATGCTACCTCTTTTTGTAAGATATATCGTGGTATGATATATGTAACTTTTTTCTGTAGTTGGGGTAAATTACTCTGAAGTAACGTATCAGATCATTAGATTCCTAGATTTGCCCCCACAATCAACAAATTGTAAGTAATAATATAACAAAAGAGTGAGAATAAATTGAAAATAATTTGACAGATCTTTCGAAAACTTGTTGCCAGGCAATAAGTTTGAGAAATATACTGGAGAATCATTTTCTAATTTATCGAACTTTCGAGTTATATTTAATTAGATTATTTTTTGATTTCATCATCAGGCACGCCACTAAATCTATCTTTTTTGCTCATCTTTACTTGTGTTGATGATAACTATCTGACATCTGACATCTGTCCACAAAAACAAAAATGCTACAGAGAATATTGCCGGGAATAATCACAAGAGCATTATTTTCAGTATAACAATGACAGGATTGGTTAAAACGCAGTCACGTGACATACAATAAAGCATTTCATTGGCTTAAAGAAACGTCAAAAAATAATCAAATAAATTATCAAAACGATTATTGTATACCACCACAAATCACAGTAGCATAATTAAAATTTACATTAATTGTAAAATGAGTAAAATAAATAAAAGAACTTGCGCCAATGGTGTGACGTCAAATTGGTAAAGCATGCATTGAGTTAAGTAGGTCATAGCATTTTTATTTGAAACCAAATTTAGTCAGATGTTAGGTTCTATAACCTATATTTTACAAATGTATTTACTTACAATTAATATCATGTAAAAATTTCGAATAATATAAACTATACAATGACACTTACAACAATTTTTTTCTATTCAAATATGTCTATTTTCCCTTGACCAAAACTACGTCACGTATCCATTTTCCTAACTTTTAATATTTATATTTTCGCAAACTATTAATTCATTGGTTTTTAGAAATACGGGTGCTTAAATTTATTTGTTTTAAATTATATTTCTTAGTTCAGAAATATACATAAATATATTAAAGTTTGATCAAAGACACCATTATGATTATATGCAGGTTAGATGGCGGATAAATTCATGTGATATGATATGTGTATAAGCCCGTCCCTGAATACTTCCATCTGAGAATTAATCTTGTTTTTTGTTGTCGCGCGAAAATATCCGTTTATTTACACGTTAGGCGTTAGTGATCTATTTTTTCAGCGGAAATGCAAATAGGCGGGAGGAGAATTTTTTTGAATGAAGAACTGACAACTGACGTAAAATTGGATTGGAAAGTTGTAGTGATTACCTTTAACGGAAGACTGAAAAAATTGAATAGCAAAAACCACATTTGTATTTAAATGTATTCAGATTTGATTGAATGTGTTTAGAAGGAACAAGTGCAAAAAATCAATTCATGATTTGTGTAAATGTAAACAACTTTGTACTTCCACAGGTGAATCACACACATTTATCAAAATTTTTGCTTTACTTGTTGCACTATTTACTGTATTTCAATTATACGCATATCGGATGTCCCATAAAAGTGTAACATAGACGATCAAAATGATAAATAAGTTTTTCCACCGTTACTGTTTCCTACATTATTTTAGAAACAGATGATTAAATATTTTTTTAAATTAATTAGTGCATTGTAAATAATTAGCAATTGCACTCAAGTTCTATGACCAAATATTTAACAAATATCAATTTATACGATAGGTGATCTAAAAACATCATTCAATTTAAGATCTGGTTAGATTTTGGTAACCATCCTTCTAACGAGCATATCTACAAAGCTTCCAATAAAAGTTGTAGAAAATTAAGCACTTTATGTATGTCAGACATAATGTATTTTTCTTAAAATATTACTACGAAAAGTCTGTATGACAAAAAATAAAAACAGATAAACAATGTATTGGAAAACATGAAATGGACTATAATTATTCTTTGCGAACTACAACGAAACGGCGAAGATTTAATTATGAGAAAAATCTGCCACATATACAAGCACATTATCCAAACACCATCCATCTTGGCCAACACTGACTCAGAATATGAATGAATAGGAGAAAAAAGAAGGGACCTATCTCACATGGGGTATTTGGGCTTATTGCTTTTGTTATTATTGTTAATTAATAACTCTTAAACCGAATTATCAATCTAAGCTATTTTTGTCAGTAATTAAATACATGCGATAGAATGCGTTCAATTAATAAAATGCAGAGTTTAATTTTGGGCAACTTTTATTTGAATCATTTTCTTCTAATGATATCAGGAAAACAATGGTAGTAGAAGTCATCTGTTTCATTTGTACGAAGAGTGAGCAGACAACAAATATTCAATAGTTATATCAAGAGTGCTAAGAATTTAATCGATTAAATTTGACATGTCTAGCTTATGCCAAAAATTTTGCTTAAAAAGTGTTTGAGTACATAATAATATGAAAAAATTCCAAGACCGCAGGTAGAGGGATTTTATCTTAAATTATTATGTACGATAACACTTTTTTAAAAGCAAAATTTTATAAATAAGCTAGATGTCAAATTTAATCGATTCAATTCGTTAGCACGAGGAGTATATGTCACGATTATTTCATGAATTCATAGCGTAAAGTTTAATATTTGCTAAAGAAATTGTACTAAAACGTTGATTTTGACACATATTCACAATAAATAAATGGGTACCCACAAACAAAAAACAAAATAAAATTTTGTTGTTATATTGTAACTATAGCAAATTGTTTGCTTTTCTTTTTACTTGTCAAATTATTGTCAAAAATTTGTAAATAAAAATAGCTTGAATTGAATAATTCAGCATGTTTGAAGATATAGAACATGTTAAAAAACATGTATCTTGCTTCTGCATCAAATTATCCGGTTAAATATGCCTTCAAAATGTTTAAAATTTGGATATGAAAGCTAGCTTCAATTTAATCGCGATTAAACTGCATACTGCTGTTTAATCACTTATCTAAAATGCTCAACATGGAAAATGAGACATTCTGATTAGTCAAATTTGTAATGAGTGAAATAATAGTTTGTAAACAGTTTCCTCTAAGGTAAAAGATAACAATAGGAAAGATGATCTAATCTAGAATGATGTTCCAGAAATAAAGTAAGTTGGCATTGCATTGCCAAATAATGAAGGTCCAATTAAAGGTATTCAATTTCCGTGTTCATGTCAGGTGTTGGTTTAAGGTGAAAACAAATAAGGAGAAGTAGGTGGCAGGATGTATGTTTTCGAATATAGATATTAATAATCCCGTTGCTTTAATAAACAAACAAAAAGGTGCAAAAAGTAAATTTATTCATTATTTTTAAATCATATTTTTAATATCCCCTTTCACAATGTCCAACGGGCAACAAGCTACTGCACATCACCGGCCAACTGGGACCAATTTAATTAAACCCCGCTACAAAATAAGAGGAATAAAGCACGGGAAAGCGATATCCGCGCATTCAGTGTCAAAATATCATTTTTACGACATGCTAACGAGCTGCATTTTGACACGCTCGTTACCGCACGCCCAAAACATCACAATGCGTAATTACGGCGAATATCTCGCCGTGCGATCTCACAGCAGCGGGGATCAACTCTCTTCGCTTGCTTTTCGATGGCTCCCTTAGGGGGTCTCGGCTCCTACAGCCCCTACGCCGCGACTTTCACAGAGCAGGCATTGGAAAACGCTTTGTGTTTGTTTATCAGGTGTAAAAATGAAATGATACTCGCGAGAACTCTCAATATCAAGTAAGCTCTGGTGGATTTTTTACGCAGATCGTTTTTTGTTTTCGATCGTCGCTCGTCACATCTGTTTGAGCGTTAGCCCGAGTGAAAGGAAACGCATCTAGTTGGCGTAGGAAAAAATTAGGTAGGTCTGCCGATGGGAAGGAAATAAAAAAAAATGTGAATTTTAATTACGAGGAATATATTTTACTATGTCATGATTTTATTTATATATGTGAGCGTTTGTTCCTAAATGGCGCAATAGGGAAATTGTAACGAGTAAAAAGTGTCTGTTTGTGCATTTATTAACGGTGTTTAGTAATTTGTTTCCTCCGATGCTCTTTTATTTCTTAATCTACTGATTGGATCTTAATTATTTATTTAATTACCAGGAGGCACTAATTATATTTAATGCTAACTTTATAATTACTCTACTGACGTAACACTTGTTCTAGAATTAGGTAAAGCTTTAATTTAATTTTTACTTCCTCAATTCATCAATAGGTAAAGCCTAAAGGGGAAGCATTGTAATGATTTTTCTAAGATATATCATTACGTCATTCATTCTTCATTTGTACTTAGATCTTAGTAGTTCGGTTACCAAAGTGAAATCACAACCCTGAAGATTTTAGTCCAGGAAAAACTGAGGATATCATGTTTCACAGTCTGATACGTTGCCACGGACTTATTTACATATTATTTATTTATTTATTGAACTGTAATTTGATACAATATCATGTTTTGCATTCTACAAAATTTGATTGAATATTTAAGTCGAGTGGTCGTTCTTAAGTTCATTTTCCCCTGGTTTTCTAAATTTAGAAATGAAATATAAAATAAATATAATATATGTACTATTATGTCTTTTACCAAATTTGTATGTGGCACTTTCAGCTATAATATCCCTAGGCCATTGATAATTCGAAATAATTTTATCACAGTTACCGAAAGAACGTTGCTTGGTAACCACCCGGGCTGTTACCTTCAAGCAACGTTCTTGAGGTAGTTGTGATCAAATTATGAGTATTTATCAATGGTCGAGGGTTATTCGATGAGAAAATTTTTTGCGATAATTATTATTACTTTCATTCACATACCGTGAAAATGACATTTGGAAATAAACAAATCAAATATTGAATTAACTGTTAACAACTGTTACTTAGCAACAAGTGATAATTTCCCGGGGAAATTATCAGTAATAATATAACAAGAGGGTGAGAATAAATTAAAAATAATTTGACAGATCTTTCGAAAACTTGTTGCCAGGCAATAGCCACGAAAGCCCGTAGGGCTTGAGTGGCTATTGCCAAATGGCGACAAGTTTGAGAAAGATACTGGAGAATTATTTTCTAATTTATCGAACTCTCGAGTTATATTTAATAAGATTATTTTTTGATTTCTTCATCAGGCACGTCACTAAATCTATCTTTTTTGCTCATTTTTACTTGTGTTGGTGATAACTATCTGACATCTGACATCTGTCAACAAAAACAAAAAAGCTACAGAGAAAATTGCCGGGAATTTTCACAAGAGCATTATTCTCAGTATAATAATGACAGGATTGGTTAAAACACAGACACGTGACATACAATAAAGCATTTGATTGGTTTAAATAAACGTCAAAAAATAATCAGTGTAATTGTGACCTGATTGTTCAAAATCTATTTCAATAGAAATTTAAAAAAATAAAATGTATACTATTGTATGTGTCAAATAAAACTGCTCCAATAATATTAGTGTATAGGAGAGTAACAGAAGTAAATGAATATATGAAAACAAATATTTTGTCGGTTGTGGAAATCCAACCAAGAATCTCATATTTCACAGTACGATATGTTACCACAAAGCTATTTACCGCATAATTAATTGATGATTTTGATTAAATTCTCATTTACCTACATCAAAATGACAGGTATGGTGACAAGCTGAGGAATTGTGTTTATACACAGCAGATTTTTAATTTAATTTCCTGATTGTCATCAGTTTGGTAGAATCACCAGCTTCAAGTTTTGATAGTATGTAGCGTGTGGGTGTCTCAAACGTACTGGTACACGACGGACGTGTTTCTTCTCCATGCGTGGCTCTGCTCACGTTCTTGTTCACCTCAACACCATAACAGGAAACATTATTTCTTTGAACACAAAACACTTGCTGCTGCGATCAAATTTCTTCAATCTTCAGAACATTTTTCTTCACCTGTTGTGAAACAAGACCCAAAAGTTCGACAAATATATTTCGTTTGTGACAAATTTATATATCCTTGAAATCCAATTGTAGCTGGGTTTATTTATTAAATAAATATAAAATCACGACGAAAATAATGCGCGAGAAAATAGCGTCGATATTTTATCGTTCCCAAAAAACATTAATACTGAAAGACAGGTCAATGATAAATTTAATTACACTAGCACCATATTTACAAACCACAATCACACTGTACAAATTAACAAATCCCACTGTAAGACCTTCTCTCTAAAACTATAGAATCGGCGACCATCGAATAATAAATGTGCGAAATTAACACTTCCTTATTGAGACATCTCCGCGTCATTTTCATATTCACACGTTCAACGTTTGTTGTTAGTTGGAGCAGAGGAACCTGTTACTGACAGGAAATTACTTAAAAAATTAGTTGTTGATTAAAGAAAGCGGTAAATATAACTATTACAGCTAACAGTTTCATTTCGCAAAATTGAATTCACTTTATCTTGTTTTAAAATAAATACTTGCAGAACTTAACAATGTATGTATGACGGGAAATGCTGCTTGTATGCTGTTCATGTTTAATTGGCTTCCTTAAACATAAAAATACTTATTTGATAATATTTCAATCTTCTTCCTCTTTTTTCAGTTTTCTGTTTGCCCAACTGACGGTTGGTGGACACTATAGCAGTGTTTCCCATAAATCAAAGCACAAATGTTAATTTTAAATGCTAATCGTAATTGATAATTCAGTAGGGCTCATTTAAAAAGGAAATGATTTTAATATAGTATTAAAGTAAATAGTTATGTCGTTATAACAATGGGCCCATAAACCAATTTTGAAAATTTTTTTTTATGAAACTTTATTAGAATATATGACGATCAGTGAAAACCCGATGTGAAAATTTCATATATTACCAGAGATATGATTTTTCAAAGTTTGTGTGACGTTTGTGTGACGTCACAAGTACTACTCCAGTGGCACTAAAACAACGGTTTTCCATGATAGTAGATATTATATATATTTTAATATAAAAATAATATTTTCATATTATAAGTCTTAATTTACAACAATTAAACTTAATATAAACTAAGACAAAATTCCTCCGACAACTTTAAGAGTATTTTACTTGATATTTGAGTAAATAACGATAAAAGTTTGAGGACAGTGGCGCTAGTAGTGTTGTAACCTAACCTCAACACACAATTTTAATCAATAGATTTTCAACGCAGTACAATAAAACAGTAAAATTATGAAACAAGTAATTTAAGCCCAACAAATATAATCTTAAATACCAACAAACAAAAATATGAAATGACATTTCGTAGTTCTATTTCAGCCCACAATAGGCGTTGGGCGCAGCGGCAGACGCGCGATTTGCAATTTTCATATTTCTGGCCAATAGCACAACCTGTGACGTCAAAATATGTTCAATTCGTTATATCGCTTTACTGCAAAATATTTAAAAGAAAGAAAATACTTTACTACTAATTATTCCATAAGTGTTACACGATTTTGATATAAATTGGTCATATTTCGTTTATGGTTTATGCGTCCATTACTTTCTATTTTTGTTCATATTGCGCCCATTCCAATGTATGTTTTGAATGATTGCAGATTCGGATAACCGAGCACGGACTTTCTTCCCCAAACACCAGGTGACCAGCAAGCCTGTCGGAGAAGGGACATACATCTCGGTAAGTCATATGTTTATTGCAAATCTAAATACTCCTATATTATTCTTTTAAGTAGAAGCAGAAATATTATACACCTACACAATTGTGTTCTGCTATGTGTTACATATTTCTGAATTCATGAAGTGTGAAGATTGTTTTGATTCTGATAAAATAAGAATTATAATGAGAAAACAACCATAACGAGCACATTGTTTATAACATTAAACCCACAATCATATCACACAAAAATCTACTCCTACAAAATATATTTCGCAAGCACCTGACACAAAATTCGAGAAGCCTAGATTAGATTCAACAAAGAAAATCCTTTCTGTCGTTATCTTCTAACCAAATAAAAGTAATAAATTATTTAGAGTGAAATAATCACCCATCAATTAGTTTCGCAACTCGCACTTTGTGATCACGAATCGTAGATTTTAAATTCGCCAGGTTAAAGTTTTTAGACACGGTGTGAAAAAGGTCAATGAAGATGTTCTACGGGGTAAAAAGTGCTTTATTTTGCACAGATGTTTTATCGGAACATAAAAACTGCATTAAACCATCAAAGCAGGCGTTGGCGATCCGTGCATAATTAATTAATTACGTGTGACTGATTAAGAGATCTGGAAAATTACTGCGCGGAATCGGACAAGATTTTATCTGGATTACGTCAATAAAAGCAAACTTCATAAATATTTGCAGTTTTATTGTTTCTTTCCAATTTAACCAACAACAATAATATGGATTTCTAAATGCTGACTCAGCTTTTATTTAAATAAAATTGGCAGTTTTCTTCGCCAAATTTTGTATAAACATTAATTGTAAATATTGCATCTCTCATTTATCGTTTCAATATCAACCCTTGAATTTGCTCATCCCGATTTTTCTCATTTACTTAAATAATTAATAAAAATGTCACGAGAAAGACACTAAAATAATATGTCATCTATAATCGCAGACTCACTGCATCTCAATAATTGTATTAATAGTAAAATAAAAATTGTTAAATCAGTGCTATTTTACATTTAAGTTAAATACTGTACCAGTCTTCAAACAAGTTAACCTGTAGTTTTTGTGTAAAATAAAGCAAATTTGAAGAAGTAGGTATACATTTAATTATCACACTATATACAGGAAGTAGCTCTATAACTATGGTGATTTTAAACAAGAAAAGTAACAGATTACCCACTAGTGGGTATAATTTTGCGGAAAGCCACTAGTGAGTATTTTTTTATTTATAACAATAATAATAACACACAACACCTTGGTAACTACTTCGATTAACAATTTAATTTAAAAATTTAAAGCATATGTCACTGTCAAATAATATTTCTTTAATAAATTTTTCATTTATTAAGAGGTGTTGGATAAAACGTTATACTTCACACGTGGGCAAAATGGAATTACACACTCGAAAAAGTTATCACACTCAGCCTTCGGCTTCGTGCGCTAAAATTTCTTTCGTGGGTAATTCCTTACCTTTCCCACTTGTAAAGTAAATAACTATGTATTAACAATTATAGCTACTATGAATTTTCGATAATAAATTTATAGACGTTAATTTCGCAGTTTCTATAATATCTAGGGGTGTTAAATAAAAAATTTCATCGTTATCATTTCCATTTTTAAGAAAATCGCGAAAGTCAACACAGATCGGGAATATGTTCAGATTTAAAAGAAACCCTTGTAAAAAAATATCTTTGTTCATGTAATAGTCTTGTAAAATATAAATTATGGCAAACCGGAATTGAATACCTAGTATATGTATAAGCAAAAGTAGATCAAAATATTCAATAATCTATTTATTTTGTGCAAGCTGCAATTAAATGCAAATATGTAACTTGAATTGAAAATACCGTTACTACATAGAATATAGTTTCTTTAAGAATGGCCACTTTTTTGATGGATTGCGTGTCGATTACATATATTATTAATAAGTATAAATATTGTGTATGAACTGAAAATATATTGAAATTCTGAGAATGCAAGAATTATATTAATTTGTTGATGCAATTGCGAGAATATATTTCACTTAAGATTATTTTCATTGGCAACTACCTTGTATAAACTGCGTTGGCGTGAAAACAAATGGTTAATATTTTTGTTTATTTTGTGCGAAATTGGAATTAATAGCTGTCGTATTATCTGGGTTTACAAGTTGCCGAATATTTATATCTCACTTAACAACATGGAAACCTACTTTCAAATTGTGCGGATCGTGTAACTTCACGAATTATGCAGATAAGGGTAATGAAGTTTTAAAGTTGTAATAAATATTGTACCTTCCACAACGAAGATTGTAAAAGTGCAATTAAACCAGAATACGCCGCATTATTCACGCCATTCTCAAAAGCACAAAACGAAAGTTATTATTCCATTCCCGAAGAGAGAATTTGATTAAATTAATTATAGAAATCATTGTGTTTAGTATTCGCACGCTTATCCATTTAATCTTGTAACAATAGTGTCAGTTATAGTTTTGGCAATAATAAAATTCCTGACTTAAGTACCGTTAAATCGCTGCAAACAAAAAATTTTAATCATGTTTCTATCAAAATTCAAATCTCCGTTTAGAACGGATGTCAATTTATTCGATTTAAACAGTCAGGTGTAAATCTTGTCACGATATGAACAGGCAGAGGTCAGCGCGGGGTCAAAGAGTAAAATAAATGAAGATGTAAATAAAAGAACATCGCCGATAACAACCCGTGAAGCCACGCCAAAATAGACTTCTGTTAGACAAAACTTTTTTCCACTCCAACGTGTGTAACCTGTCTAATAAAAAGCTAACAAATCAAATTAAACACGTATTATCAATAATAACTTGTAGTAATGAATCCTTTGATAGATACAATCACCCATACGTATATTCCTACACATTACCTTGAAGAGGAAAGCCAATTAATTTTAATGGTCGGCTGTAGAAGAGTGCTATGCGTATAATACATGTAAATGAACAGAATTCTGATATACAGTATGTTCCTAGCACATAGGTTAATGTAGGAATTTAATACAGAAAGAACTGCTGGTAAAACTTTCTACCAAATAAATATGACTCAATGAAAATATCAGAATTATTCTTATGTTTTGTTTTGATTCCACCAATGACAGAAATTATTTAAATTAATTTCAAACTACACCTACTTTTGGGCCAGAAGCATAAAGCATTGTTAATTAAATTGTTAGTTAACAGGTAACAACGTATTCAAAGTTAACAATAAGCTAGAAGGCTGACACATATTACACATTTCATTTTTACTTGAATTCTATAATTTACAACTTACAGTTTTTAAAAATAATAGCTCGATAATGTTTTAGTAGATACTATTTTTCTTAATAAACGTATAAGTGTAGAATTAAAATATGACGTAGAGGTGTTTCAATGCTATTTTTTTTATATTGCTGTAAATTTTTACGTATTCCATTTACAGCAAAAGTTTAAAATTTAAAAGTGCATACAATAAGGCCCATTTGATTATTTAAATATAAGTATTTCACGATATATCAATCAAATTAAAATATATTTATTAGGAAAATTGTAATACCGTTAAAGAAAATTAAATAAAAATGAAAATAAGTGAGATGATTTCTTGACTGGAAGATGTAATAAAATATTTGACATTTCATAAAACAGTTTTAGATTTATTTATTTAACGAATGGAAAATAATGATCTCTTAAATTTGCCATTATATCATTACAATCTTTTACGAAATTTCTGGAAAAACAAAATACAACAATAATAAATTAATCTAAATCTGTATTCAGAAATGTAATAAATATTTATGCAACAAGTACATAATTTAGAGTATAATGAACAAAAAAACTCAGTTAATAAAACCTTAACAAGTTACATATATTTTATGTTGGATTCTATTGCAATATTATTAAATTTAATGCAGTTATATTAAATTTAATAATTTTGAATTATGTTTTTTCTGTTGTTTAGCTACCAAGTTGTTTATTATTTTTACTTTATAGAACTAGTCCATAAAAAGTCACTTTTTGGAAACTAAACAGTATCATAAAGAAGTGATTACAGTCTAAGATAACATATTTTTCATTTTTGTTAGTTTTCCTTGACCGTATTACAATTTTTCTTACAAAAATTTCGTGAAATACTAATGGGCCTTATTGCACGCATCTTCAAATTCTGACTTTTGTATTTACACTTCTGCTGTAAAAGGTAAAAGTTTATAGAAATATAAAAAATAGTATTGAAATCCATTAACACCAAATTTCATTTATACACCTGGTATCTTATCCCAACTAGAAACATGCTGTGTATGCATTGGCTTAGGTTGGCGGCAAGAAAGTCTTCAAATGTTTCAAAAATTAGTTGCTACGCCTACTACGATAACATGCTTGAAACTTAAAAGGGCAATATTTTAGGATTTACGTTAATTTTACCGGATTTAGTCAAACGTAGTAGACAGGCCAAGTTATGTTTTGAAATTGTTGCACTTGAAATCCGAAACTAATATGTATATCATTTAGATTAAAACCACAACATAAATTCTACTTAGAGACAATTTTTAGAGAACTTGTTACAAGTAATTTATAGGCACACTTTTACCAAATTCAGCAGAATTGTTGAATGAATCACTGAAATTGGTTATGAATTTCAAAATTCTTACAATATTATGTATTTACATTAAATATACTATTACTCTTCTTCTATTATTTGCATAAAAATGAAAATTCAGATCTCGCTAGATGCATTTTTTCTAAATATTTAAAAATATGAATACCTACAAAAATATAATTTTTCTACGACCGAGCAGAAAATATGCATTTCCAACTGTCAGTTGGAAGCAGAAAATTGACGTTTGCCGCTTGCCAAGCGGCAATAAGATTTTTGCCGCTCGGCGAGCGGCAAAATAAATTTCTCTAGTAGAATAGAAAAATGGACAGTAGTTATGGAAAATTTTAATTTTCAAAGAAACAGTTCATGATAATAGTAGGTAATATTTAATAATAGTATCTTATTAAAACAGCAAGTTTACTTTTAATGACAAGTTAGTTTGAACAAGGCATATTCCTTCTCATACCTATTCTTCGACTTTTCAGATAATAGATTTAATATTACATTCTTCGCAGCTTCTTTGATGTGTGGTGGAGTACATTCCATTTCACATTCGTTTATGATGTTTCACAAAATTTTAACGTCGTAATTGAATTGAAATATTAATATCTGTCATGCGATTCAAACAAATAACAGAAGAAACAGTATCGATCACCTTGGAAACGGTTTAACATGGCTAACTGTAATATGGATCGGAATTAAATTTCAAACAGAAAATGGCAAATATAATATTTTCATCCAGTTTTTTTATCATTATTGAATCGGTCGTAGAAAAAATAGCGTGTTTCTCGAGCAGAAAGTGTCCTTGCCGCTTATGCTTGGTTGCTGGTAATAGACTACTTTCTGCTCTAGATACACAAATAACTATTTTGGTGATAGCCAGTTCATTCGAATAAATCATTAATTTAAACATCTATAATATCTTTTATTCTTTTATTCTACTCAAGGAATTGATACCTTGACTATATAACATTTGCAATAATTCAAGAAGTTAGTTCATTTAACACAGATTCAGAAATCCCCAACCAAATCTTTCGGGCATAAAATTCAGAACTCCGCATTTCCTTGCAATGTTCCTCATGTCCCCATCCATCCCGGAGGCATAATCACGCCATATACCTGTCAGGGTGTCTCTTCTTGTTCTTACCTCCAATCTCTGCGCAATACCGTTAAGCGTGCCAAGCACTGCCAAAATATTCGCTGTTTCCAGCAAAGTCCAGTGTTGTTCGCGAGTCGATGTATTAATTACCGACGAAAACGCTGTCGTGTCGTCGAGAAAAATCACCACATTCGCGCGATAAACACCAAGATGCGACGGCCGGAGAAGCGAGAGAAATGTTGTGAAAGGTTTAATTGATGTGATGAATCGGTTAAGTTATTTGTAATGTGAGTCGGCTCTGTATGGTATATGAAGGTGGAAGATGCATTAAGATCCTGGACTTGAAACTTGCTTAACTGAAGTTAACTTCATTGCGCTACTTGAAGCTGCGAAGCTCTTGGATTTTTGTACATTAATTCCTTCAAATTACACATATGGTAATCATAATTGTTTGTTATCTAATTATGTGGCTAAAATTTGATAAAAATATGTATCTCTTGGTATGTTTTTATCTCTTTATAATAATCTGATGTGCCAATACATAACCTCCTGCTTAACAATTTTTAAACGGTACAAAATAGAAAAGAACATTCATAGAGTAAAACTGTAGCTAACTTTTTACCTAACGCCACATCCTGTAAGGGAGGTATAGGAATCATGCAATAAATTTGGTAGTGAGTTTCCAGTGGATGAGCACGTTTTGGGGTCCCTAGAATACGATTTTAATAGTTTCGCGATGATGTCTGTGTGTGTCTGTCTGTAAGTCTGTCAGTCTGGTGTGGATTTCAGAAGTTACGGTTTCTCAAAAACTACTAAACTGAAAATTTTTATATTTTATGGGGTAAATAGCTCCGTAGTAACGTAACGGACTGTGGATCGTGAGATCCTCAGTTCGAATCCCACTACCAACAGTAGCCAATTTAAATTTACCCCTGTGGTTCCCTCTCCACTCACAACTTAGGGGGCTATGACTTGACGGCTGGTAACCGCACTTCATATGTACAAATATTTCACTTACAGAGTGCCACACCCATAATGGGTAAAAGGCGTGATTATATATTTTATTAAAATTTTTTATTATCAATTGTATCCCCTTTGAAAGAGCTGATTGTTTTTTGATGGAATCCAATAACCGGAAGTGGTAGTTTACATGAAGCCTTATCAATATTTTATTATGTTTAATTGACAATTTTTGTTATTAGAATAATATTTAAAATATTATTATCTACAATTATTGTTTGAAACGTTTTTATCTTACTGTCGCCATTTACATATTACAACATGTTAAAGGAAAATAATATTTTGATATTTGAATCTGCAAACCTTTTGATAAAAACAAAAGAACGGTTGAAAATTGTAAAAAACTCAATTTTTTTAAGGGATGAGCGTTTCTTGGTAGTGGTAGTCCGTGTTTGTGCATTGTTCGATAAAAAATATATGGGGGGAGGTATTGTGGTGTTCACAACAGTTTTTTTTTTTTTTAGAAAATTGCTCTACTATTATTTGGTTTACATTTTAGTTTATTTTAGCAGTCAGGATTTTGTCAGACTCCAATGTACTATTCCGTATGACCATATAACTTCAATTCACATTTATTTATTTAAACCAAATTTACAATTTATTGTTACAGCTATTCATTGTACCTATGAATAATATTAAAAGAATTTCTTTATCACTGCACATTCATATCAAACCCATTCAATATTTGCACTTGTATTACGTGGGAACGTCGAGTTTTCCTGCAGAGAATTTTCCGCTGACGACACAGCATGTGCATTTGATTTTCGTTTCTGTTTACTTACTTACTCATGACTAAGAAGTAGCCTGTCGCCGCTTCCTCTGCCTTTAATCAAAATTTGACGCTAGAACCGGAAAAAACTCAAGTCAGTCGCGCCGAAGTGACGCCCGCCTGATAAAGTTTCACTTCATGAATATTAATAATTACGATGGTTTGATTGTTGGATGCGTCTGCGAGGTTTTCAAATAAACATTCAATACCTACGTAGCCATAAAACATAAAATACATGTTTATTTCATTGATGTCAGTAATAAATATTGAATAGAACATCTTTATTTATTGATTAGCAGATTTATTTGATTACAAAGTTAATATTTGTTTGTAAGAAAAAACCAAATAAGGCTTAGAAATGTCTAACAATATCTTCGGCTAATTATTTCTTAAATGACTTGTTGTACTGCGATATTTTGGTTCGAAAGATCTCAAGGATTGTAGTATTACTTCCTTAGAGAAAATAAATATATAGAACACAATTCAACAATCTACCTAGGTTCTTAGTTTGAACAGCTTTACTGTTATATATTCCTTTATTTGATAATAGTATATTATTCAATGATCCTGTGTACAAATTCTGGGCATTAATGGGTTAGGCAGATTTAATTATTTAAATTAAGAAAGAAACGTATAAGTATCAAAATGTTAATACTAGTAAATTGTTTACTAGAAAATAAATTAAATACTCCTGCGAACTTAACTTGAAATTTATTACTTATGTATAATTTAAACACGAATAAACTCATTGCTGTAGTACTCATCGTAATATGTCTTATATTTATCGAAATATGGCGATTTGTAATATTTTCCAAAATACGGAAATTTCCCCAAATATGACTTAAAATTGTAAATTTTTTTTATTACATTTCTTTATAATATTCATGCCAGGAAACCCATTGCAGCAGAGCGCATCGTCATATCTCTAATATTTTTCGAGATATGACGATTTTTTATATTTTCCGAAGAGCAACTTTGAAGGGCTGTAACTCGAAAACTATACAAGATATCGAAAAATATCTCCAGTTTTGTGTTTTTCGTGCCATTTATAATAAATTAGTAAATTTTGAAAATTTTGAAATTTTTTTGGATTTTTTTCAAAATTTGGATTGGAGATATATCGACAAATATGAAAGATACAGACTTGCAGTGTTCACCAATCGATTCAGCTCGACGAAATACATAAACCCTGAAAATTTCAGAAAATTCGGACAACCGGTTGAAATGTTAGAGCAAAAAGTCGGAAAATGGCCAAATTCAGGCCAAACGTCAAGGGGTACCTATTGACTTTCGGGACAAAAAACGCCATTTTCAGGCTTTTTGCTGTAACTTTTCATCCCGTAAAGCGATTTTTATGAAACTTTGCATACTTATGTATTTCGACGAGCTGAATCGATTGGTGAACACTGCAAATCTGTATCTTTAACATTTGTCGAGTTATCGCCGATTGAAATTTGGAACAAAAATACAAAAAAAATTCAAAATTTTAAAAATTTGCTAATTTGTTATATAAGCCTCCAGAAACGCTAAACTGAAGAGAATTTTTAGATATCTTGTGTAGTTTTTGAATTACAGGCCCTTAAATTTGCACTTCTAAAAATACCAAAAATCGACGTATCTCGAAAAATATTAGAGATCTGACGATGCGCTCTGCTGCAATGGGTTTCTTAGCGCTTATATTATAAAGAAATGTAATAAAAAAATATTACAATTTTAAGTGAGGATATTCCGTGAGTTTCAAATTTTTCTATCGGTATGTGAATCTGTATTGAATGATTAATAATTACAGTTTCTGTTATTTGTTTGTTCCCATAGCAACTAATATTAGTTTATTAAACATATAATTCAGTTTTGTCAAAAGAAGCAAACAAAATCCGGTTGTTAAATTTCATTCAAAATCAACTCAGTTCATCATTTTTTCATAAAACATAAATTCCAAGTTTCGTTCACATATCTTGTCAAGTTCATGAGATATTGCGCACACGGACATCCATCCATCCAACCTCACACACAGACATCATTGAGAAATTGGTCTTAACGGATTCAGTGGACGTCAAAATATGTATTTCCGCAAAAATCTCGTCTGCGAATTTTATCGTGATTCCAATACTTCCTTATACTTTGTATAAGAAAGTAAAAACGTACAAGTACTAAACGTGTTATCAATAGTTAAATGTATTAACATTAGCCTGAAGTACTATTGTTATCCATCAAATGATATATTAATATTGATATAATTTCGCTGGACTGTATCTCAAGTGCTGCAGCAGTTCATATTTTAGAGTGTTAGCACAAAAAGCTACATAATAAAACCCCCACATCACTTATTCCAAAGCATTTCGTTCCAACAATGACATCTCCAATCGCTCCACTATCAACCGTCAACATTTGCGTGGCTACTTCCCGACAGAAGAAGAAACAAAAGACCTCATGAACTACCAGCAGTGGCGGCTGTAACATCAGCAATGCACATTGCGCAGCCCACTCGAACCGTGAGTGCTCGAAGTGCTCGAAGTGCTGTGTGTCCAGGCGTGAAATGCGGACAAGTGGAGCGAATGATGGGGCGCGTACAACTTGCTCGCGCTACCAGCAACTATACCAATGCGGAAATCGAAAGATCGGGCAGTGACAAACGTATTGGAAGAACATGTGAGCTTTGTGAAGATTTCAATCTGGATTGGGGAGTGAATTACTTGCGTTTTGTTCAGTCTAAATGTGATTGCTTGACTTGTTACTCATTTGGAAATTGAAATAAATGATCGCTAGGTGCATAAGTATAAACTTTGGGCCCCAGCGTAATGAAGTAAAACGTAATAATACAATATTGTGCACGGCAATGCTACATCTATTTCCTCATCTTATGTAATGCAGATACTCAATTTTTGTAAAGTAATTAAACACAATTAACAAAAATATTTTCTATTAATTTGATGTAGTTAAACAACTAATAACATTTTTTACTGCTGCTTATTTATTAATATATTTGATTCACTTGTTTCGTATTTCTTAATAATTTGTTTCATTTTAATTATCTATTTAACTTATCAATTGATTTGGTACTAAGAAGTTATATTGATTTTATATTAACATAAACGATAAAAGAAAAGAGTACATATAAAAAGTCAAATTTCTACCTTCAGAATCAAATTAAGAATCTTTGTTTCCTTAAATAGCTCCTTGGTAACGTATTGGACGATAAATCATGAGATCCTTAGTTCAAATCCTATAGACGACAGTTCCTGTTTTAACTCTTCAACTGTGGTTCCCTCTTCATTAACATCTTTGATGATTGGGACGTGACAGCTAATAACCGCGAAAATAAAATATTTCTCACTATGAAGTTGGACGATGGGAAAGTAATGTGCCAGAATAGAAATGTTTGATTGTTGATTGATTGTGTTCCTGGATTCGTACTATCCCAATGTTAGGGATATAGGTCCTCTTGCTCTGTAATTTGTAGTAAAACGTAGTAGCACAAAATATAAATTATACGATATACCAAATACTTTAATTGTTCAAAGTGCGCTCAATTAAATTAATGTTTTAGTTAGGTACGCACATAATATTAATATTCTCGAACGTCCACCTGGCAGAATGGCGACCGCAGGGGTCACATTTTTCTAGTCGACATATCCCAAGTTGGCTATGAGGCGTTCAGACACAGGCCACTAGATCTGAACGCTGTAAATTTGCAATTCGCCATGGCTGGTGAACCAAGCAACATTTACTGTATATGCGATACCGTACACTACCAGATTGTTCACTTGAACTGCACTGCACACTAGATGTATATTAAAAGGAAAATGCCTTTCAAATGTTATATTTTTTTATAAAATTATTACATCAGTTCAACATAACTCTCATTCTTCAAATCGCCTGAAGCAATCTTTATGAAAATTATAAATTATATGTAACAAGATTTTTGGGCAGAAGCTAATGTTTCAGTAAAATATTAGTTGTTGAGATCTGCAAATACACTGCTCAAAAAAAAAAATCGAGCCACTTGGGCGAACCAAGAAAAATGACTGTTTTTAAAATGTAGGGCATTTCTTTCAGGGACATGTTAACCAAAATCTGGAAATTTCCTCTGGAGATACATTCCTCCTCTACGTTCTCCAAAAATCCCGAAGAGATTCGCTCCCCCCGACCCCCTGAAAAATCGCTTTATGTGATGTCATGTCTGAGCAATGAAAATCTCAAAGTTTGAAGGCTTGTAGATCCAAAAAATCCTCTCTTAAAGGGGTTGTTCGACTCGATTGTCATAAAGCCCTATCAATTTCCTTTTCAGATCTGAAAATTTTGTCCTTATTGGCGAAGAATTGAGTGTATTTGTATAAAAAATCCTCTCTTAAAGGGGTTGTTCGACTCAATTGTCACAAATCAATTTCCTTTTCAGATCTAAAAATTTTGTCCTTATTGGCGAAGAATTGAGTGTATTTGTATAAATTGCGTAAAAGGCGCATTGAAATATTCGTTTTAGATTGAGACATATCAACTATAAAGATTATAAATGTGATACGGGATATGTAGAATGCCAACGCTTTATCTGTGCACAAAAATAGATATCTACAAATTTACCAGATACGTAGGCCGAACTCCTGACAATGAATGAAACATATCGTAGACACAAACAGAGACACGTTACAAAAAACTTAACGTATGTTCCCGTAATGTTAACAAATTAATGAGGTTTCAGATAGAGACATTACACGAAATTTGTTTTGATCACCGTAATTATGTCTTAAGACAATGGTGGGCATATAATTAGATATATCAGAGACAACTTTCCAACAAACTTGCGTGGATGTGACGGATCTAATGAATGGACTTGAATTAAGAACTGTTATTTTTAATTGTTCCTTTGTCCATAGACACGAGCTTACAACCTTTCCATCCTCTACTTCCTTTGCTATCATGAACCGAATCAAAAGAAATTCTTTTCTTGGTTGCTTCAGGGTCGGATTTACCAGGAAATGGGGAAAACGATCCGAGCAGTTCTCAATTCAGCACAGCCTCTTTCATTTCTTAAAACCAAATTCTTCTTCTAAATATATTACTTCTGCTGTTACAAACCTACATTGATTTTTCACTGTTAAAAGCGGGACTATCGAAGTTACATAGTAGATTTATCGGAATCTCTTGTGTTTTAGTAAAGTAGTAACGACCATTTTTTTTCTATTTCATCTCCCGATATATGCAGTTCCGACTCTGCTCTTCTGTATTTTGATAAAGACACCCAGGAAATCTTCATGAAATTTTCGTTGTGACCGCATTTCTTGTGGGCGTTCATGTCAAACAATGGCGCATCAACCTTGACCCCTAGTGCCAGCCGCCTTGATTTTAATTCACCTTTCGGGTCGGGTGTAACACATGTCTTGTCCGACACATCACAACACGGAACTATCATCGGACCAGTACACAACTCAGGAATGTGACTCACTTGTCATGTACAGAACATCTTAGGTGGCTGGTGCATTGATTCTCAGATGTTTTGTGACGCTGGAGATTGATCACCTCTCCCGGAATTTAAATAAAAAAAATATTCAAGGCGTGAAATACTACCCTAATTATGACTTGCTTTCGTTTTGTTGCTTGTACGAATAGTGATGGAAGGTGGAAGCCATATCTTATAAAGTATTTATACATAAAAACGTAATAATTATTAATTACACCACCTACTTGCTTGTATAGTATTTGTAGTGGAATCCAAACCATCCGAACGAAGTTGAATTTTTGGTTACTAACTAAATTAAATATGCTCCTTTATTATTCACTAATTTTTTGTTGCGGCATGCAGTGTGATATTTCGCCCTGGTTTTTATAGTTTTGTTCACGGGTTTAGCTTGTTTTGCGAACATCACATCGACTCTTACCGAGCTCATGTATTTTTCTTGTATATTTTGCATTTTCCAAGACATGTATTTATTGTTACATCGTTCATTTTATTTTCATGTGTACCTGAAATAATGAAATGTTCATAATTGTTCTCTGTGAGACTGATCACGTACCTGTAAATTAAATTCATTTGGACTTGGTTATGTTTACGTTGGAAATGTATTTCACCAATTGTATTATTCCTAGTTCACGTTGTACCTGAAGTATCAAATTTTGAGTATTTGTACATTATTTCACAAATATTTGGAAAGTGATACATTTCTGCGTAATTAACAGCTATTAAATCACGACCTTACAAAACCTTAGTGTTAATTAGTTACTGGGGTAATTTTTGTTACGACTTTTTTTCCAAATTTTGTCTGCAGTTGGAATTAATAGAGATAGATATTTGGAAAGGCGATTATGGAACAATGAGTGAAATAAAATTGTATTTTTTTACGATCGGGTTTTTTTTTGTACCGAAATGAGAACAATTTCTTGCAACTGGAAATCTTAAATCCTCTTACCGGAAGTTGCCCCGCGTATTCATCTCCATCCAGTAGTCGTATTTTAGCAGGATAACACAATACCCTTAGTTGTGAGAAGAGTATTAACCTTATTTAATAAGCACAGAACACCAGTTTTTCCATGGCCGACCATACTTCAAGTTAATCACTTAATTTAAATTTGTGGGATATCTTAGGAAGAGCAGACTAATACAAAATGTTTAAAAACAACGGACTGTAGTCGAAATCTTATTCAATCCATGCCTCGACATATAGGACTGCGGACTATGCAGTTCTTACTAAATTTTTAGTGTTAAATTTGAATTTTTTAGATTGAAATTTTAACAATAGATTGTTCTAATAATAAACGAACACTGTTATAAATTTAATCCGCTTATTCTTATTATTGATTTATCCCAATATTATTAATTTATTAGTAATGGTACAAGTAAATAATCTCGAAAATATTAAACTGTCAATTATCTCTAAATGTTTTCCATACAAGAATATCAGGGCAGTTATTTTGTATATCACAAGAGACAGTACAAATCCAACATGAAGGAACTCTGAATAAGACAAATCTGTGGGAATAATATACAATAAAAGTGTATTCATGTAGTCCTGACCAGCAGAATTACATATTCCATTGAAATAATTTTGAAAAAACTTGCTATTTCTGTCTAGTTGAAAACTTATTATTCAACCCATATCTCGTCTCAATCATTTCTGAATTATCAACCCGATTTATTTTCTGAAAGCTGAAAAGGTGAATACATTATGTAGCTAGCCAAAGTAATAGTTTTATCAATTGTAAATTATTTATCATCTTGTGTCATTTCGAAATGAGAAATATGGTTCCAGTGTTGACTCAAAATTGCACTAATGAATTGGTCGTCATGGAAGCATTGCTAGTGTTATAGACGTGCATTTGAATCATTTAAATTAATTGCGTAAATAATGAGCACAGCTCAAAGTTTGCCTAAAGCAAAGTTTCCTTGGTTAGGCTTGAAATCCTGTTTGTAGTAGCACGTAGATAATTGCGTCATGATGTTAAACTGCATAATCAAGGTAAATTTGAAAACAGAACATGATTGAATAAATATTGCATGTTTTCTGGGTTTGTTTTCTATTGTTTACGTTTATGTAGCGTTTGTTTGTTTAATTGGCGAACTCACCAAATCAATTCAAGTGGTTAGTCACGCGTCAGACTCGCGCCGTGGGCAAATCCTGCGCGTGGTATTTCGGTCAAGTGTAAATTTTCGCTGCATGAAATCATAGCGTTTAATTGCATTGTCTGGCTGACTAGGCGGCGGAGCGCTACGCCGCGCCGCCGTTGCAAATGCAGTAACGATAAATCCAGTCACAACAAAAATACAAACAGGAGAAAAAGTCGCCCGGCGCTGGAAGTTGTAGCATTCTTCACCGAAGAAATATATTTCCACGCATTATGATCACCCGTGACTTTTTCCCTTGATTATGATAAATTATGGAAATAATTAAATAAACTGCTTATACTAATCGTAAATTATCGTTTTAGTTATGCGGTCAATCAAGCAAATGTTTTAAAAAAAGTAAAAGAGACAAACCTCTTTCACTTGCGGAGTAACAGCGTAGAGTATCAAGTAGCTTCCACTGAAAGAATGTAGTGGGAGTATATACCTGTTATAGCACAGGTGCGCAGGCTCGGATCTCACTAGCTCGGCTGTTTCCGCCCCCATCTCTGCATCCTGCTCCGCTTGGCGAGCCCGCTCGAAGAAGTCGCGGATTTCCTTGATCAGGTCAGCAGCCCGCACCATATGGCGTCTTTAATTCTGTTCTTTTTGCCCAAGATTTTTAATCTCTTAACAGATTTCATGGTTTATTTATTTGAAACCGTTTTAGGCTAGTTGTGGTCGGTATCTGAGGTGCGCGATCTCTTGCGCCGGCGGTGAGACACGCACGAGTGTTGTCCGCTCGCTGCACCTGTAATTAGGTAAGGTAACAGGTGTATAGAGATAACAGGTTCACTTTGCGTTTAGGGAGAAACGCGCGACCTGAACTTTCTCGACGGACTACACCAGCGCTGATTTCTGGGTTTATGTTTGGATATTCGACGCCAATTTATGGCTTCTGCTTCATTAACTCCGATAAGCACCCATATCAGGCTTCGAGACGGCGGGTTTAATGCTTATCTACCAGTACCCAACTATTTATTACCAAGATATTTCACCTTGTTTTCATGTATTTGTGCAACAAACTATGCTACATTTCTAATATGTTATCACTACTTAAACATTGTTCTTAACCAAACTAAAAGTTTAGCAAAAATGATACTTATTAGTGTGTGAGGTAGTGATTTCAAAGTGATACCCTTTGAGGATATCTAGAAAGGATCTGAAATACATTCTACTGAAGAAACCAATAGGATACTTTTACAACGATTACCCCTAAATTTTAGACCGGATAGTCTGTTAAAGTTTAAAAACATTAAAATGAAAATACTGCTGTCAAAAATGAAACATACAAAATTTAACCAAACGAAAAGTGTAATAAAAGAGAAAACTAAGTTGTCATCATCAGTAGAACAAAGGGGATACAACCAAGGTTACATAACAAGTAAACTAAGCCAGCAGACAAAATTGAATCCCAAAGTCCAGCAGCTTATATTGAGATTAGAAAATTCATACAGGTGACAGATAGTTTTGTTACAAACTTGAAAAACGAAACTGTCACCTGTATCATTTGTTTATATTTGTTTATTGCATAGCCTACTTCAATATTGTAAAATTATTTCTGATTTTTAATATCACTTTTCTCGAAATATTCATCATACAACCCCATATAATATTTATATTGTTGGAATTAAAAAAAAAATCAAACATTTGAGAATCACTGGTTGGACTTTATGTTTATTATTCTTATTAAATGACGCCATTTTTTCTACTCATATTTTGTATATAACATTCTTCTCCAAAGTCATTGCTCAAAACAAAAAATGCATTTTTTGTTATACATACATGATGCCACGCTGTTTTCCACAAAGTGGTGTAGTATGTCCCTTTGAACACATTCAATCAACAATCAAATATTCTTTTTCTGGTACACCACTTTCGCCTCGTCCGCATTCATAAAAGCCCAAATACTCTTCACACTTGGAATGATACGGTCACTCAACAATTTGTAAATTATATCTAAACATTTATTCCTCGGACGCCTACACAATCATATATATTAATTTCGCAAACCTCACATTCGTCATCCGTTTGATATGTCTAAACCACCTCAAAAGATTTACAACCAATTTTTGAACAACATGCATCTCAATCTCACTTAGAACTCTTTAAAAATCAAATAAATTTCCTCCTTTACCTAGTTTCAAAGAGTTAATTAGATTTTGATGGCAATCCATAATTCGGAAGTGGTAGTTTACTTGAAGGCTTATATGGTCAATAAAGTCAATAACTCAGCTCTGTGTATTGACATAACTCGTAACTGTAAAGTTGTTCTATTTAATATTTATCGCACATGCAAACAAACACACATATATTGTTGAGAAAATTGTCAAAACTTATTATATTTCCATGAAAACTCGTAATTCCTTTGGTTATGGTCTGGTACCTTTAATGTGTGATGTAATTGTGTTGGACGCCTTTCAGATTTTCGAATCGCAAATGATAATGCAAGATTGCGTGCGTGCTAATTAATGTAGGATAATTAGCAGTGTCTGTGACTGCTTGAAGAACAAAATTCTAAACGCGGAATCGTCTGAAGATGAATAATTTCGATGTCAAGGATATCTTAGCCTAGAAATGCATACGTCATGTTCCATGCAAAGAGATATACATATTATATATTTTCACTGGAGCTAAAAATGTGGCGCGGTAATATATGGGCCTATTAGTACAGACCAGTTCAATCTATCTACGCTGATAGAAAAGGCAATAGTCATATATTACCGGCTTTGTTAAGTATCTTCTTTGAGGCGTTAAGAGCAGGCGACGTATGAACGTTGGAGCGTTCAGGACAAAGGGCATTCAGGGTGATGCCTGTCGGACTAATTACCACCGTCAAATTGCGTAAAGGATGCTGTTGTCTCAGCTTCAAATGAAGAATGGGGATATTGCTTTCTACCACTATACAATAAGACGGTTCTTTTCTAACGCTCGTACTTCAAATCAATAAGCATTATTCTCGTCTTGGCATTCCAGTTATTTGAGGACATTGTTCTAAACCTATTTACAGTTGGACACTTCTGGAAATTTACCCTAGTTTCTTACTGTGAACTACACTTTCATAGACGAGCAGTTGTGGGATTGTGATTAGAATGCTCGTCGAACAAGATAGAGTTCGCGAGTTCATATCATATCTATATGGTTCTGCTCAATGTTCGATGAGAATTAATAAAATAATTCATATATATCGTAATCAAACCAGTAGCAAATTATTTCCCACATAAGTTTCATCAATCATTAGCACAACACATCAAGAGGTGAATGTTTATGATTAAATTATTGTTCTTGTTTTGTGCAATGTACATATTTATTGAATGATAGGTGAATATTTTATTTGCTGATTTGTGAAATATCCTTTTCTGGGTGTAATTTATTTTTCTGTCATAAAAATACCATTTCGTTAGTTGTTCCTTTTCTGTCATGGTGATCATCCATGTTTATGAACGTATTTAATTCAAGACTGAATTGAAATTATAATTCGCAAATTCTTCGTAAAAGTTGATCAAATAGAGTAACTTAGAACCCAACTAATTTTGCTTCACTTGCTCAGGCGAAATTTCAATGAAGAATTTTATTTAACTTGTGTAACTTTATCGAATGTTCATATAATTTATTTTTATAAATATTCTTGAACGAAAACCCATAGCTTCCTCCAACGATATTATTTATCAATCATAAGATCCTCAATTTTACAACTATTCTTGACAATATCGGAACTTTTAAATTTATCGCGGGAGTTAACCATTAACAACTTTGGAATCATTACTTGAAAGCTGGTAATATACAAAAATATATCACTTTGCAAAATCTGCGAGAGCAAAGTGCAATATCCAGAATAGGTAGAAAGCATAACTAATTCTTTCTGACAAAGAGAAAAGAGAAGTAAAGATTATTTTGTGTGAACATACTTAAGTAATGTTAGAAGTAGAGTTCCATGGGTGTGTCACGCAGAATTTTTGTTCTTAGCTTGTTCCTTTTGACCTATATTAAAGTCTTATACTTTGGACGTAATCTATTTGCTCCATATGGCATTTACTTTTAAATTATGTTATATATCAAATAGAATATCAATTTAGATTTTCTCATCTCCTGAAGAAGGCTCAAGAGGGGCCGAAACCGGTCGACAGAGGAAGTTTATAATAAAATTGACTGAAATCCAGTAATTTTCATTTGTCTTCATTATTTTGTGTATTTACAATTCAGTATACGATTATACAATATATTCCATAACTAGAATTATGTTTATAATGCGAAAAACAATATAAATTACGCGGTTCAGATGTGTAAATGAGTAAAAAACAATAAATATTGGTTACCGGGGATGATTGAAGATGCAGATTGAGCAAAAGAGAAGAAGAAAATTAGCTATTGGACCACATTATCATCGGAGAGGACTGAACGAAACATATCACCAAAAGAGGGATAAATCACTGACAAAACTTTGTAAATCATTTTTATAATATGAAAACCTATTCATTTTTCAACAAACCTAAAGATGTAGTAAAGTTTTGTGCCCAGTTGCATCAACGAAACCAAGTAAATGTTCACCTATTTCAGTTATACTTGCACATCCAAATTTGTTTAAAATACAATCGCCCTAAATGCAGATATACATTTTAGTTTATCATTGACCTAATACTCCTAATACTACTATAATAAAAACTTCGTAAGATCCACATGCAGATGAGCTCACCAGAAACGGAAATAGCCATTTACATCTACGGACATTTTTATCCTCTCGACAAATACGGACGTAGCGTGGACACGGACGGTCCGTTTAGCGTTTAAATGTAGGCCAATTACGTTACAACGTTCTAGGTTCGCGAAGCCCCGGGGTTCGTGGTCTCAGCGAGCAAGTTGCAAAGGTCACTCCACGGCGGAATTAATGAAATCAGCGAAACAGATCTTGCCTATCAGACATCCGAGCTTCGTAGTTCGTAGACTACAAGTCTACGAACACTGCTCAACATTGACTTGTTGAAGGAACACCCAGATAAGGAGAGATGTTCTCTGACATCGCAGATGTTGGTGGTCGCCTTAAATGAAGATTAGGATGACTAAAATTTAAAAAGTTCTAAAATAACTAATATATCATTTTGGTTGAAGAACTGCAGCAACTGTTAAGAAAAACTAAAATGAACTCAAGGGCGGATATAGAAAATGTTCAAGGAGGGGGATAATATTAAATAATTATGAGGATGTTTTAAATACGGAAATACGGAAATTTCCCCAAATATGACTTAAAATTGTAATTTTTTTTTATCACATTTCTTTATAATATTCGCGCCAGGAAACCCATTGCAGCAGAGCGCATCGTCATATCTCTAATATTTTTCGAGATATGACGATTTTTTATATTTTCCGAAGAGCAAATTTGAGGGGCTGTAACTCGAAAACTATACAAAATATCGAAAAATATCTCCAGTTTTGTGTTTTTCGTGCCATTTATAATAAATTAGTAAATTTTGAAAATTTTCAAATTTTTTGTAATTTTTTTTTCAAAATTTGGATTGGAGATATCTCGACAAATATGAAAGATACAGACTTGCAGTGTTCACCAATCGATTCAGCTCGACGAAATACATAAACCCTGAAAATTTCAGAAAATTCGGACAACCGGTTAAAATGTTAGAGCAAAAAGTCGTAAAATGCCCAAATTCAGGCCAAACGTCAAGGGGTAACACTTGACTTTTGGGACAAAAAACGCCATTTTAAGGCTTTTTGCTCTAACTTTCCATCCCGTAAAGCGATTTTTATGAAACTTTGCATACATATGTATTTCGACGAGCTGAATCGATTGGTGAACACTGCAAATCTGTATCTTTAATATTTGTCGCGTTATCGCCGATCGAAATTTTGAACAAAAATACAAAAAAATTTCAAAATTTTAAAAATTTGCTAATTTGTTATATAAGGCACCAGAAACGCTAAACTGAAGAGAATTTTTAGATATCTCGTGTAGTTTTTGAATTACAGGCCCTTAAAGTTGCACTTCGAAAAATAACAAAAATCGACGTATCTCGAAAAATATTAGAGATCTGACGATGCGCTCTGCTATAGTGGGTTTCTTAGCGCTTATGTTATAAAGAAATGTAATAAAAAAATATTACAATTTTAAGTGAAAAAATTCCGTGAGTTTCAAATTTTTCTATCGGTATGTGAATCTGTATTGAATGATTAATAATTACAGTTTCTGTTATTTGTTTGTTCGCATGTCAACTAAAATTAGTTTATTAAACATATAATTCAGTTTTGTCAAAAGAACGATTGCGCGGGCGTTCGAGGAATAAGTGGTTAGGTTTGATTGATGGTTTGTTGTGTGAACGAATAATTCCGAGTGTGAAGAATAGACGAGCATATGTGAATTGCACTATGAATGTGGACGAGGCGAAAATGTGTACTAGAAATGTTTGGAGGAGATTGATTGTTGATTGATTGTGTTTCTGGATTCATGCTACCTCACTGATTTAGCATGATGATGTATGTATATTATTTTCTGTGGCCTATTATTTTCCAAAAAGACTAATAATAAAAAGTCGAGACTGTGAAAGTGCTTGTCAATACTTTTGAAGTAGTGAGTACAAGCGGAAGTAGATTCACATGTCACCGTCGTTTTCGATGAAGATAAATCTGATTTTTCCAATCAGTCTCCGATCGCAGCGCGCTTGTGAAGCGTAATTAATTAACGGTTCTCGATATTAATGATCGAGGCTTCAGAGACAATGCATCAGGACCGGCTTGATTAATTTGTGCGCAGGGCCGGATCTGGCTCTCGGCTCGTCACGCTTGTTTATGAGCGAGATACAAGATGGGAGATGTAATCTCGCCGTCTTGTATTTAAATTCAGTGTATGCATGCGACTTCGATATATTTCTTCTCCATCGCATCGGAATTGTAAAAGAACGCCTATAAATTATTCTCGGACAATTATTTGTTTGTTCTTTGCCTGTTTACACTTTTGGTGCGTGTTTATCATTCCGCTGCTTAAATTAAATAAATCTTCTTTTGGACTCAATTCTGATGCTACAACACTATCGAGTCATGCTGAATTGCTGCCTTTATTAGCTTAATATGCACTGCCTGTACTGGAAAATTAAGCTAATCTTGTAGGGTTTGAGGCCAAATTAAAGATAAAAGTTACTTTTAAGTGGTCGTTAATTGTTTTCACATTACCCGTTAGAATTGCAAATATTACGTATTAAAATCATTTACAAAAACAGCTCTACATGTTACATGTAGAGAATATTTTAAACAACCCAGTGTGAGTATTCAAAAATTCTTTAATTTAATTACTAAATAATCTATCTACTGCATTCAAATACGTTTTGTGAATTGCCCAGATTTACAAAGTATTATATTCACAGAAAGTACTTACAGAGTACAGAAATGTTATTTGTAAGGAAACTAGAAGGCAAACTGAAAACGGGAAACCCAAAAATCAGAAAACAACTGAACACAAAGTCTGTTTCACAGATAATACAAGAGAGACAACTAAGATGTTGTTTAAAAAATGGGAGAAAACAGAACAATTTCATAAATATATGAAGCTATAGAGACCAGCAGGCAAAAAAAAAAATGAAGACCTATCAAAATCTGGAATCAAGAAGTAAAACAAATTTTATAACAATGCGGAGAACGTTGGAATTACATCAAAAACCTTACGGCTGCCAGAAAATACTAGAACTAATATTAGACAAGAATACAAGCACAACACAGAAAGACATAAAGGCATTGGATTAAGTAAATATAATATAACTATGCACAAAAAATCAAATTTATTCTTCATCTTTAACTTAATAGTTTCCGAGATCACAGTCCCAGCGAAATTTGGACACTTAACATTTTTTATAAAAATGAAAGTAAATTTTTTCGAGGAGTTTACAAATTTCGTTGTTAATCAATGACATTAGAAAGTACCTGTACAAGACAATAATTTTAGTTTAAGAGGAAGTGTCTGACATTTTAACAGGTGCTGTTCGTTCCTAACAATAGAATTTATGTAAAAAGCATTCCACATATAACTAAAACAATGCTCAAATATTTTCGTACGACACGTAAGTGTGAGAACAACACCGGAGAAAGAGCCACGAGAACAATTTAATTTTGTAACTGTATCAAATAATGAAAGTCGTTTACACAACCATTACAATGTTTTTCAACACTGTATACAAGTGAAAAATGTATAAACATTTTGAGAGAAAACAAACACTGAACTTTCACGAACTTTAAGATGGAGATTTATATCCGGGCAAGGGAGATAATTTAGTATGTTACGAATTTAAGTGGGCAGCCATAAGCATCAAACATTGATACATGGCATTGCCTGCATAGGTTTTTGGTTCAATGAAATAATTAATATTTTAATCTAATGGTACCTAACCTGATAAAATACATACAATTATATTTATTTTACACCATTTGGAAAATAGAAAATGAAACATACAGACAAACTTTGAAAGTCAAGGTAGTTGATGGTTCGGACATCTTAAAATAAAGGTAGGACAGAATTACTATGAAAGCACACAAGGCAAGTTCAACTAATAGAGAAACAGTCCAACAAAACATTGCAAGAGGATGTGAGATAAACGGCAGAGAAGAAAAACGTAATCTGAAAATATATTTCAAAGGATACAGAGGACAAAAAATGATGGAAAAATCCAAAGAGGGAACCATAAAGGTACATATTCAACCAATTTAGGGCCTACGTAATTCTGACTTCAAGAGGAAATTGTGCTGGGTTCAAATTTGCATCATTTACAACCACTTCTATAGTAGTAGTAGTAAATAATCGTTATTTACCTGTCGGCTTAATACTATACATTTCTATCCCTTAAATAAATAATAATTATGTCATTTCATTTCATATTACAGTTTTAGTGTTTTCTTTCTTTCTTCTATTTCTTTCATCCATCTCGAATCTTCTAGGATTTCTTCCCTGTTTCTTCTCTCTTCTTTAAGTTCACCGCATTCCTGTAACAGGTGGTCTATTGTTTTTCATCCTTCTCCACATAGTCTACATCTTCTCTCTTCGTCTGGTTTTCAATAATCGTTGACTTTCTCTTCATTTCCGCTCCTGTACCTTGCTACCTTCCTGATGTTTTCGATGTTTTCCCATTTCAAATATCTAGGTATTCCGAGAGTTCTTATGTTATTATATTTAGGGTTATATCTGGAGGATTCGATGTTACTTAATCTTTCCTGGTTCTGGATGTCTATGCTGCTTTCTATGCTATTTCTGTCTATGCATATCCTTTGCTTTCAAAGAATTTTCTTCTCTTGCTCATCCGACCTCTTTCTTCATCTCTTTTTCCGATTTCTTTGTAGCATTCTTCCATTATCCTTCGTTTTTGTCCTATCAAAATTTTTTCTTCAAATTTCATTGCTCTATCCTTTGCTTCAATATCTAGATTGTCTCTTTTAATCTCCTCCTAACCACTTCTATAGTAAAGTGAAAATACGCCATTGGCACATATGACATAAATAATAAGGATATATGAACAAACACACATAGATGAATCTCTTCGTCAAGGTTTAAAACAATAAATATATAATAAATAATTAAAATATAGTCAGATAAAATAAAATGTAAAACAACGTTATTTTTTTGTTGGGTGGAACCTCCTATCCAAGATTTCATTTACATGACATAAATAATTGACAAAATTATAAATTAGAGACAAAAACTCGCACAAAAGTCTATCAGGCCAGTATTCTATTCACACGTCGAACGTCAAAGCATATTCTTGTCATTTTGCCACCCGTCATGTGACTTTATCTCTATCAAGCTGATTGGTTATAAACTATATTTGTCTATACTCCTCCCATATATTTAAATTTATAATCTCATCACCGATTTGTTCATTTCGTATACTCTGTATGAATGTTGGTTTGACTGAATAACAAAATAACAAAAAAAAAAGAAGTACACTAAATATTAAATTCAATGTTAAGTCAAAGTGAACTGTCCAATTTATCAAGAAACCAAAACTTGTCCTATAAGTTTGCTAAATTTTGGATCTTTTCTTCCCGCGTTGCCGAAGCAAATAGTCAGGCTAATTAGCTGTCCAGCCGCTTATGCGTGTCGTGCTAGGCGAGCAGTGAACCGCGTCTATCAGAGCAGGCCATGCCTGGCAGCCCCTTACTCTGTTTTATATCTTCGCATCTCTCCAGCGAAGGACTCAGCTGCAGTGTCCAGTGCACACCCGCTAGCAGATCGAGTGGACGTCGGGTGAGTACGGACCTGGTGGTGGTCACGCTGCTCTGGAATGTCCCAGGCACGCGACATATGGCCACCACTAGCGACGGACACGCACCTGTTATCGCCCTGTGGCCGACCGACTACCTACATAGCGGGAGTACACTCACCGGAATTAGGAGGCTAATTAATGGCAGGTCTACTTAGTGGCTTTCGGCGGAATATGCTAAATATGAACTTTGAAATGATTTGCTGATCTCTTTCCCAGATTTAGAACTTTCTGAATAAGTGGGGAATACCTGCGTAGTAACGTATCGGACTGTGGATTCTCAGATCAAATACCACGTTCTATAATATCGGCACATTTTTGCGAAGATGGTCATATGCAACATGAGTGGATGATTGTGAATATATGTGTACCTTAAAGTTGCAGCGTGGACAAAGATATCTTCTACATTAAAAATAACAGGTTTGTTTACTGGAAGTATTTGTTTAACAATTTTAAAAAACAAAAATATTCTGCTACAAATGTCAAATTACCGATATTTAGAATATAGCCTGATTGTGTCAATGGCGTATTTTCACTTTACTATAAAAGTGGTTAGGGGGAGATTAAAAGAGACAATCTAGATTTTGAGGCAATCAAATATAATAAAATCATGTTACGCATATAATTGTATAAAACGGACTACAAAAGACGGTGTTTCATTTGGCAGGTTAATATGTCAGTTTTAAGTTAGAACGCTGTATGTATACATATTTATTACAGTTTTCTGAAAAATGTGGAATAACGCAAGAAATGGATATTAACTATAAAACGAGAAAAATTTCAACCTAATGAAACTACATGAATTTGTGGTAATTTTTTTTTATAATGATTACTTTTAATACTGTCAAGTAATGGTACACCCTGTATATACCCACGTTCACGCTTATATAAATAGATAAAACTTTAAAGCATAAGATTATTAATAATGTCTAATAAGAATGCTATACAATCTACAAAAATAAAAATGGAAATAGTAAAATGCTAAAACTAATCAGATTTCTTTCAAATAATTTCCGTTATAAATAAAAATACGTTGCCGAGTTGCCTGGGAGATATAAAATTATACATTTCAGTAATCAATCACGATAAAATATTGATTAGAAACATTTACGATACGATAAATATGAAAATACAGCAAAAATACCTGGAGACTTCAATGATAAGTCAAGCCACAAACTTTCATATATTCGTGTCTACTATCTCCGTATATCAAGTATAAGAATCTAGAGCTCTATGACAACAATTGAATATCTGGGGCGAGTCTGGCGGGTGGGGTAGCGACACCTATCTCATTCCGAGATTCTAACCAGAGCCACCTACGTCTCTCACCATCAAACTGGCTCTCGGCTAAGAGATAAAGGTTTAGAAGTGAACCAATATCGCATACGATTACAACTTCATCGCGTCTGACGGTGCCATAAGCGAGCTGAAGAATCGACGTGCGTTGTATGTTTGGATGGAAGATCGTGGTAGTGACGTATGTGGTTTCTTAATGCGGACTGTACTGGCGCTGGGTCGAGACGTATTTGAATATAGTGGACGTATATTTCAAAGTGTTTTTATTGTCTCTGTACCATACATGTACAAGTAATGCGAGTACATGAAGATAGGGTGGACTGTAGAATGATAAACTGTGGAATAAATTTATCGCTTGGCGTCGCTTCACCTATATTTAATTATTTCTCTATAAGGAAATTGCCATACCTTTTAAAGCTACCAAAAGGCCACTCTAAAAAGATGTTTATTATAGTTTTATTATTGGCGATCAAATGCTGCAACTGACTTAGTTACACAGAGTTGTTACATTTAGAAGAGAGTTAATGTCAAAAATATTTTGTTTAAATGGGATGCACAGCTTCGAAGCAATGTCATTGGCTGTATAAATAACAATCTGAGTTCGAATTCCAGAATTAACGATTGGAATTTCTGCACTTCATATAATGGTTATTTACATACCAAGTTCACGCAAGAGGATTCTACAATATTTTTTTGTACGAAATGCATAAAATTAGTAGGCAATAAACACAGTACATACATAGAAACGAAGTTGTTTTAGGAGTTACTTTACTATTAAAGTATTATAATTATAAACATACATATAAAAAAATTCGTCTATTACATCAAAAAGCAATTAAATTATTTGAAATACTTACTGCATTCGCATGAATTTTTTTTTGCAAAATGTAAGTACTGGAATCATAAAATAAACGCTGAAGATATTTTTGCGGAAATACATATTTTGACGTCCACTGAATCCGTTAAGACCAATTTCTCAGTGATTTCTGTGTGTGAAGATGGATGGATGTATATCCGTGTGCGCAATCTCATAAGCGAGACAAGATATGTAAAAGAAACTTGGAATTTATAAGTTTCATGAAAATATAAAGAGCTGAATTGATTTTGAATGACACTGAAAAACCGTAAATTTACTGGACACACAAAACAATAAATTCCATTTTTTCTTAAAATTAGCTGTAAAAAAAGTTTCAAATGAAAGATGACTAGCAAAAATATTTGGAATATAAAATTTTATTTTCACTTTTCTTGTACATGCTTTCAATTTTGAGAAAAACTAAATTATATGTTTAATAATATGTCGATAATACAAAGAAAACAAAATCTAAAACATTTTTAATATCTACATGCCAAATATTTATGAACTGTCAAAAATGTGTGTCATTTGAAATATAATAAGTAATAATTGTATTATTGATTATAAAGTTTTAATGACAAGATATTAATTAATTCCTTTTTAAAATAAAACAAAAAATTCATCAGGTATGTCAAATAATTGTCAAAATAAAGTCATACATGTTCAGTTGGTTATATATGTATAAGAAAGTAGTGTGGTGTCCACACCAGATTTTTTTAAATAAACGTTTGTTGGTTTTGTGTTTCACTGCAGCCAAGAGCTTTCATCTTTGACAGAATTTGTTGCCAACATTTTAAACCAAGCACACTAAATTAATTCTTTTAAATTTTAATTTCAGTCAATATCTCACCACTCCTTTACAAATTTATAAATTATTACGAAAAACAGTGTTTGAGAAAACTATATAAATATAAAAGCTTTAGATTCTCAATCTACTTTTATTCTTAAGTGTAACAAACGAATTTTACTAAAATACTTATTCTTCAACAAATTATGGCAGTCTAATTACTTTCGTATAAATATTAAATATTTTAAGCGGTTCTCATCATAAAATTTTCAGTAAAAAATAATTTCGAGTTCAAATAAAGCGTTCTATAATTCCTCAATTCCAACCAAAATCCCAATTACATATATTTTATCACCCACAAGAACCCACCGCATAAAATTCCTCGGCCGTACACAAACCAGTATTCTTAAGTGAGCCAGACGCGTATTTCACCGCATTTTTCGCGCCGGGTAGATATATGCGAGTGCGTGAACATGAAAACCCAATACTTTACGACTGCGCGTTCGAACTGCACTCACTTGACTCGACTGCGTACAGTACAGTTGCGGTATCGAGGCGATTTGAAGTGCTAGGCTGCTTGTTCTTGTGATTAATTCCACCGTGATGATTAACTCCAACCGATAATGCATCAATTAACAGTTATTTATGTACGAATCGCCCATTGTATACACACGAGTTGCCCTTGAATTATTGAAGTTTTATCGTGTGATTTGTTAACTGTGGATATTATTTGTTGTGATTGTTTTACAAGATTTATACCGTTTGAATTTTTTCTGTTGGACGAAGCTTGAATTTCCTGTTTTTTGTCAGTAATAATATAACAAGACGGTGAGAATAAATTGAAAATAATTTGACAGATCTTTCGAAAACTTGTTGCCAGGCAATAGTCACGAAAGCCCGTAGGGCTTGAGTGGCTATTGCCAAATGGCGACAAGTTTGAGAAAGATACTGGAGAATTATTTTCTAATTTATCGAACTCGCGAGTTATATTTAATTAGATTATTTTTTTATTTCATCATCAGGAACGTCGCTAAATCTATCTTTTTTGCTCATTTTTACTTGTGTTGATGATAACTATCTGACATCTGATAAATGTTAACAAAAACAAAAAAGCTATAGAGAATATTGCCGGGAATAATCACAAGAGCATTATTCTCAGTATAATAATGACAGGATTGGTTAAAACCCAGACACGTGCCATACAATAAAGCATTTCATTGGTTTAAAGAAACGTCAACAAATAATCCATATTAAAATAGATTTCACTGATGGTACTAATTTGATTTATAAAATTTTACCCTTTTAACTTAAATTCAAAAAGTTAAAATTGTGGGCAATATTATTTAAAATAAAATTATTACTTGCAATTTTCTCGCATTTGTTTTCAATTTTGAGGAAAACTATATTATATATTTCATAACACATTTTAATAATTTTAATTTCTTGTAATACGAACAACCGACATTATTTATTTTATATGATAAACATATGTTAAGTATTATAACATACATTTCAATTCTGAATTATATGTCCATCCAAAATTAAAATACGCTAACTAGTGGTAGAAAGCTAAACTAACCATACCGTACCTAAATTTCATTGTATTTTAAAATTAATTGTAAATTTTTAATAATTAATAACAATTGTAGTCATTTTAAGAGTACTCCAATGTAAGTATTTCATTTGTTTAAGCCGTATTATTTAAATAAGATGTAAAAATGAAAGGTACATTGTATTTGTGGATTATAGGTTAAGATTGAATTTTCTCCAAAGAAACCTATAAAAATAGGAAAATTTGCAGTGTGTATGGCAACAGTTCTGCTGTCAATAAAAACGTACTACCAATACTAAAGCACGCATTCGCTATCATAAGATATCATATAAAATTAATTTGACGTGTACCTTTTGGGAATTGTGATCAACGCCATCTCTTGATAATTTAGAAGCCCAATAGAGAAGTCGTGTATGTAATTTAGGTTATATTTGACAAATTTTATATTTATAGTGTGTTTTAAAATAGCATATGTCATCTATGTTGTGTTACTTGTGTTATTTGATATTTTTATGGTGCAGATTTTTATGCATATACAACATACTTTTAATTGTATGTTGAATGATTAATGCAAACAGGAAAATGAAGTAACAGCTTTTGTGTCAACAATTATTAATCATCTCAGAATCTGATTTATGTTGAGAAGGATTTCAACGGTAAAAAGTGTGATATAATACGCTTAAAATTAGTTCAAGTTTCCGTAAATATATCAAAGAAATTAGTGGATTTGCTTCAAATCCGGAAGTGAGAATATCTTTGTTTAACAGTACTTGTCTTCATCAGTTTAATCTGACCTGCGAAAAAATGATAGATACGTTGAAAATTAGCTCAAATTTCCGCAAAATCTATCATTAAAATTAGAAGATTTGTATTAAATCGGGAAGGTGACACTTCAATTTATTTAATTCATTCAAGATAAGAAGATTAAATTATAATTAATAGCAAGAAGGACAGGAAGGAAGTTATCAATTTTTTGATATTAATTTTTTCAACTTTTAATATCGAAAGCAAACAGGAAACCCGCCTTTTTAACTAGTAGGCGTTACAAACAAAAAACTAAAATGTGGAAACATTAAAAAAGAATAAATCATATAGTTAAAAGAATCGCACTAAATACTTCCACAATTCAAAAACTGTAATAAGATGTTTTTTTTTTAACTTTTACTAAAATAGCGGCAAACCAACGGGAAGCTCAACTAAGTAGCTTGTAGGCGTCTTTAACGAAAAACTAGTAATTGCTAATTCTACTAATGCTCTCATTTTTGTGCTACTGGAACACATATAGAATAAAAAGATAAACATTACTTTGTTTTGTCAGTGAGATTCAAGATTACAATTAATTTTGTCTTGTTAGAAGTAATTTGCGATTTAATTTTAAAAGAATAAGATTCAAAATACGATAAATTGCATTATATATTTCTCATTAAATTCGCAAAATTTCTTGTACAAATACTCGCTCAATATTCGTACCGCAATTAATAATGAAAGCTAATAATTAAATAGCGTTTTAAAGAGTAAAAATCTCGCTCGTTCGAATGTCGCAACTCTGTAAGGGTGGGGGAGAAAGCGTTGGCAGTCAGTCACCGATAATTAGCGACGATGTAGATTGTCAACTGTTTTATGGGCGGGGCCGCGACTTGACCTATCCCCAGTGCCGATCGCTGCGATTCTTTCCGCGAGCAGATTATAATTTTAAATGAAACTTGTGGCAATTACGCGCTGTGGCAACTCGAGCTGCCGCTAATAAAATACTAATTTGTCGAACGTTTGATAAGCGGTTTGCATTATTCAATGATATAGGAAATTCCGTAGAAGCTGTAATTACATCAGGCTAAATGAATGGGAGATTATTGCGCTTAATCGCCAGGGGCGGACTCGCTACTTTTCCCAGGCCACCGTTTTACTAATGGCTCAATCCGTCATGCCACTGCTCAAAAAACACAACATTTTCTAACCGCTTTTTCAATTCCTACGGAATCTGTAATTATTACATATCTATAAAATTCTAGATACATAATCTTTACAAAAAAAAAAACACATACAAAGAATGGACGACAGTACACCAAAAACGTAAAGGTAGCAAGCAAAAATATTAAAATAAAAAGGGGTAAAAAATATTGTTAAATTAGCGAAACAATAGTTATTTGTCAAACTAGAGAGGAAAGCGCTTCTTTTTCCCCCTCATGAGCGCAGCGAGTGAGGCATTTCGAATGACACAACATTTTTTTCACGACATGTTTCTAAAAACGATTTGCTTGGACCTAAAATATACTTTGAGAACACAACTGACAGACTGACACGTTAAAAGTTAGGTTATCAGACACAAGGCGGTGTAGCAGTGTTGCCAATGAACCAATCTTAAATAAGTTGTCAAATTGTGATTTAATAAGAAAAAGAAAAATATATGACGTAATTGTAAGATAATTTAAAATATGTATATCACTAAAATAAGGATTTTCAATAAAATTAGGAATTTATTTATAATTTTTATAATAAATTTTGTAAATAACATTCATATTGGTAACACCTCTATATTTTCCTCGCTAGAGAGGAACAATTCATTTTCCTCTCTATTTCGGGAGAAGAACGGTGGGGTTTCGTACCATGCCGGGAGAAAAATAATAGACACGACAAGAAATTATGGCCATACTATAAAATAAATACACTGCAAAATAGAAGGGTATTATTAATTAGTAGTATCGCATGAATTATTGTAAAAGTAAATACCTATAAAAGTAGTAATAAGACTAGTAAAATAGTGTGACATACACATATTGTACATAGAACAAAAGTTATGTGTTAGTATAAGCAAGCATGACGGATTGAAATTGAAATTTACGAGACATTTTGAAGAAAATGTCAAGTGCGCTGTGATACCATTTTAGCTTTGATTGCGTCAAGGTGCACGTATTTTTACGATAATGAACGTATTTGCAGTTAGAATGAACTGCAGGAACTGCATACTGCATTTACTAGTGCAGCAGTGCAGTGATTTCTGGGATCGTATACGACATTGAGGAATTTCAGGTGCGTGAATTGCGAATATGCACTTGCTTTATTGCCTATTGGAAGGTTAATGGTAAACAGGTGCAACTGAAAGAAGTAATTACACAAACATTTAAATGTAACTGCTGCCAGTTTTTATCTCTCGTTGGCTTCATAAAATGGTAGCAATCGTAAATAAAATCCACTTTTTATAACTATTTGTGTAACTTGGTCCAATGAACAATACATGCACTATTGATGTTATAATCTTATTACATTTATAACAAACATGGAAAATCGCTACGACAAAAATACATTACCTAAAAATCTATTTGTTGTATTGACTTCTATCCACGTTGTTTAATCAAGAGCCACTTTTTGTATTGAAAATTTATACCTAATAGTTATGTATGTATCAAGGCACTGAAGTTCAATTTTTTATCACGAATATGGAATGTGAACCATGTGAGTGATAAAAAAGAACTTCAGTGCCGAGGTACATATTAAGTTTTATTTGAAATCTAAAATTCGAAAAAACTGTAAAAAAAATTACAATATAGGTTAAGTTTATATATCTGTCAGTTGTCAATTGAATCTGACAGTCAGTGTTGCCAACCTCGAGAAGTGAAGTTATCGTAAATAACACTCAAAATTATGTGTTTTGTCCTCAATTTCCTCATCGGAATTAATTAGTTAATTCTTCTTGCAAATTTTGTTTCATGTTACGTCCAAATTTACTACAGTACATCAATATATCTGCCAAAATTATCCTAATTGTATAATAATAATTTAACGGTTGCCAACACTGGGTTGCTCAAAATCATCGTATAAATGGGTTACTTTATTGACGATTTTTGAGCTTTCAATTACGATTTTTGAGCACTTTAGTGCCGATTTTAAATAAATGATTATTTGTACAATCGCAGAACAAATATAAAACATAGTATCAAATATAAAATATAATTATATTCCTTTACTGTTGTAGTTATTTCCAGCATGAGTGCTTATTTGCAAAACGAGCAAGAGTTTCATTTGCGCAAATACATGGATGACGTCTTTCCGATGTTTTCTGTAACGAATACAAATATTTTTAACGGAATTACAATTGAATTAAAATACTCTTTACATATTCTACAGCATTAGAGTCATATTTTACACATATTTTCATTAAACTATTAGCCATTATCGATGCTTTTTGCAGGGTTTGATTTTATGAACTAAATTTTGTTCTTTTTAAAATGATTTTGCTCTAGAATGCGTGAGGAAAGCCAGTATTTTTGTATATTTTACCGCACGATTGTGATAATTTTTCGTTTATTTCTTAAACTTTTCTTGTTCTCGTAGGTTCTAGTTTTGCTGTATTTGAGTCATTTATTTTTAGTCATCTCCTATTTTCAAATTCATTTAATTTTTTTTAAGTTTGCTCACCTAGTAGTTAACATTGTTTTTTGAAATTTAGAATAATATAAATATATCAGAACGAGAGATTCCCGGAAGATATCCAGGAATTTCGTTTTTATCAATCGTCCAGGAACTGCAATACCGCACCCATTCATAAACGAGGCTTATTTGCATATTGGGCTTCAAATTGTCTATAATAGCCTGGTAGAAATAAAGCGGAAAACACTTCAATAATTTATATATCGATTTCGATTCCCATGGTAATTATTAATACAGATACAGTAGTAAATTCATTTCTAAATTAACAACACTTTACGAGTTTATCATATATAGCAATCAAGTTATTGTAGCAATTCAATCATTAATAAATTTCTAATTACTCCACAAATACCCAACAAAAACAAACAAGCAGTTAATGAATCCGTACACAATCATAATCATACAAAGAAATTAGAAAGGTATAAATACAGCAGCATGTAGTGGGTACAAACATATAAGTTGTTATGTTTAGGACATAATAAAAACGTCTGTAAGTCCGTGTAACCGTTCGATGTGGAACTAGTCAAGTGTGAATTCAACTAGTCAACTGATCGCTTGCGTGATCTGACCGCTGGTCAATGACAATCACACGCGCAGCAAAACGAACAGCATCCCTAATTAGTAACAACGAGATGGATATTATAATAGCTAGATGGAGATAATGGATGTTTTGCATATTGCTGATGACCCGAATAATTATCCTATTACCGGTATCGAAAAGAAAATCTGCAATTAGGAATTCGGATTTTTCAGAAGTTGGTTGTTCGTTAGGTTACATGGAAATTCATTAACCGTTAACCGTGGAGATTTACAATAGAAAAGGGATAATTGAAAGATAGATTCGATTTGACCAGAAACTTTTTTAAGCATCTATGCGGATAGGTAGGGGGTTACCTATTTTGGGTTTATCACTCTGCTTTCACAGATTTTTTATTGATAGTTATATATTTTATGTGTGAAATTTTGTTACTAGCTGTCAAATTACACCTCCTAAATTTATTAGTAGATGAGCAGCACTCGATTATAGTTTAATTGTTTCATCTTCTGTTTCACGTCTTCTCTCCTCCATCAATTTTAACTATTCAATCTTGACCACTGACTTGATTTCTTGATAAATCCCCTTATGGTGTACTGATACAAAAAATTCAGTTTATGAAGTGTGTCTTCAGATTCTTTGTATTGTATGGATTAGGAGTTCGATTTTATTTTATTTAAATTAGTTTTTAGCATTAGTCCTTTATAATTGTTTAATAAAAATATATTGCTTTTAACCTGAAAATTTTTTTCAGTAAAATATCTTACAATCGCATTTTCTGTATTAAAGAAACATAATGCATTAAATATTATACCTGAAGGTAATAAAATAAATAAAATTCAATTGCAACGCTTGAGCGCTCTACATAATATGTTATTTTATGTAAATAAAGTTAATTTATCCTCTTAAAACCAATAATAGTAATCATTGTCTAATTAGGACAAAGTAATGTTTCAAATCATAGTGAAGAGTACATACCTGCTACACGTCCTTAAGCAGTACTTTGCATACTCATCAAGATAGGAATATTAATGTCGCTTGTATTTTTGTTCAGTCAAGTAATGAATGTTTGATGACAAGGTACAGGTATTTATTCATTTAAATATTAAATGGATTGGCAGAGATATATTTTAGATATCGATAATTTTTTGAATACTTTGATTATATTAGAAAGTAAAGCATAAAAGGGCATATCAATGGGTGTGAATTGTGAAACAAAAGAGGATTGTCACTGGGTTTATAAATGGCAGAAAAATTCAAATATATTATGCTGCGCCATAATCTACTTCCACATTTTTAAATATTTTAGAAGTTTCACGCATTTGCCTATTCATCATCTATCACCTGACTTGTCGATATAATAACTTTCTCCTTGTATAATCTAGAACGATTTTAAAATCAATGTTTAATATAATTTTAACAACTTCTTTGGTACAGTTCTTGCGCTAGATACTGATAGTTATTGTCGAATCAGGATCTAGTGCAGATAAGCAATTTACATTCATGAGGATACTGTGTTATAGAAACTAATTTTTTTGAATTGATGAACGTCTCCTGATAGTGGTGGTCCGTGTTCCTACATTATTGGACAAGAAATGTATGGCGGAAGGTGTTGTGGTGCCCACAACAGATTTAAGGTCAAACGTACTCGTCGAAAGAACGAATCGTTTATTAAAAAAAACAAAAAAAACAGCAAATTCTGTATTCTTCATTTATTTTCATATTCTTTATGGTGCAACAACCTCCATACGTCAAAATTTCATGGATATTTTTACATTGCAATGTCAGATGAAGTACATATTTTCGTTGGGTTCGTTCACTCCCATAAATTTTGTTTTGCAAATTCAAATTTAAATCAATTATTTTTTACAATTATTCTTATCGAAAAACAAAACAATTATTACAGTAAGGTCTTTGAACATTCTAGTATTATATATGTGGATGAAAAGGATAACTGAAACATTAAACTATATAAAAATATTCGTTGAAGTCTAGTTGGTCAAAAATTCAGAACTTTGATACTATGTCTCTCATTCCAATGTAAAACATTATATGTTTCATTTATAATAGTAATGATATATAGTTTCAAAAACATCATGTTCATCTTGCGCTATCTTCAGCCCGTATGGTTGACCTTAGTGATATTTATTTATTATAAACCAATCCTACAGGATAGAAATCCCAATTACAGGACGATTATCACATAACAAAAAAAACTATATACAAAATATTAGCAATTTGGCAAAAAAATCTTTCAAAATTTCCACCAATAATGCTTATACAACCAATATTAAAATAATAAAATACTTCTAAGCAACCGAACTGATTTGGTATAACTTGAGATACTCCGTGGCAGTGTCGGTGATTAAATTTCACGATCTACCTAAGCATGCTCCTCGTCGTTTAATACGATAATGAGATGAAGTTTAGAAGGCGCCGGCGGGCTATGACGGTGTGTTTGGAGGCTGGCGAGTGTTGATAGCATACACAGTGCATTAGCATCACAACTTCACGCCTTTTTTCTCGGAAACACCGCGGCAGAAATGCGGCAGCAGCCACAGTCTGCCTGTGCCGGTGGGCAGAAACAACCGCACTTACAACATTCATAATTCAAACGTACTTACAACAACGCGGCTATTACTCTTTGTTGCCATGTCAATAACTAACAAATTGGTCCCTCCACACTTGCCACCCCATCAAATGTTTTAATCAGATTATTCATTAGCTAATGATACGAAACGAACTCATAAGAAAGATTTATGTAAAATTAGTAACTTCATACTTACGTGGTAGTAATTATCCCATTTAATATCAAAGCGATTTTGGTAAATATTTTAAAATAAACATTCTTTCTTTGCTTTTTCCTGAAAGTTTCTCCAATAACTGCCTTTATGTGAATAAGACATTGGGAGGAAATCTATAGGTTATTCATCGTATAAACCATAAGGACATGAGAATCAAAGTTACACCATACTAGAGACCAAGAGCAAACTTCCAAATATTAATGAAAAATATGTATAATTTAAACATGAATAAACTCATTGCTGTAGTACGCATCGTAATATGTCTTATATTTATCGAAATATGGCGATTTGTAATATTTTTCAAAATACGGAAATTTCCCCAAATATGACTTAAAATTGTAAATTTTTTTTATTACATTTCTTTATAATATTCGCGCCAGGAAACCCATTGCAGCAGAGCGCATCGCCATATCTCTAATATTTTTGGAGATATGACGATTTTTTATATTTTCCGAAGAGCAAATTAGAGGGGCTGTAACTCGAAAACTATACAAGATATCGAAAAATATCTCCAGTTTTGTATTTTTCGTGCTATTTATAATAAATTAGTAAATTTTGAAAATTTTGAAATTTTTTTGAATTTTTTTCAAAATTTCGATTGGAGATATCTCGACAAATATGAAAGATACAGACTTGCAGTGTTCACCAATCGATTCAGCTCGACGAAATACATAAACCCTGAAAATTTCAGAAAATTCGGACAACCTGTTGAAATGTTAGAGCAAAAAGTCTGAAAATGGCCAAATTCAGGCCAAACGTCAAGGGGTAACACTTGACTTTTGGGACAAAAAACGCCATTTTGAGGCTTTTTGCTCTAACTTTCCATCCCGTAAAGCGATTTTTATGAAACTTTGCATACTTATGTATTTCGACGAGCTGAATCGATTGGTGAACACTGCAAATCTGTATCTCTAATATTTGTCGAGTTATCAACGATCGAAATTTTGAACAAAAATACAAAAAAATTTCAAAATTTTAAAAATTTGTAAATTTGTTATATAAGGCACCAGAAACGCTAAACTGAAGAGAATTTTTAGAGATCTCGTGTAGTTTTTGAATTACAGGCCCTTAAAGTTGCACTTCGAAAAATACCAAAAATCGACGTATCTCGAAAAATATTAGAGATCTGACGATGCGCTCTGCTACAGTGGGTTTCTTAGCGCTTATATTATAAAGAAATGTAATAAAAAAATATTACAATTTTAAGTGCAGATAGAAAGTAAAAGGTCATGTGGCATATATCTCCATAATCATAACATCTCACGTATAATCCACTCATTCTGTAATCTGTAGTATAAACCCTATATTTATACAAACTTATTCCAAATACATCCTTTTTAATATTATTGGACTCCAAGAGTCACAAAAATCTTGTTCTTTTCTCCGATTTTCCAATAGACAGACTTCAATAAAGTCCTCTTATCACATTTCACAGTAGACTTGTACAACATTATTAGCAATGTTTTAAAATTTAAACAATTAAAAATTTATTCAAACATGTCGTAAAAATTTACAGTGGCAAATCCGAAGCTAAGTGTTCCATATAATAAATTACATAAAAAGAAAGTTTCCATAAATCCAGAGATATCAATGATATATTTCCATCGATACGCATCTTAAAAGATAAAGTAAAAATATGAACCAAACAAGAACAATAACTGTCAAAAGCAACAATGCGCCGAAGACTTATTCACCATTCGAAATTCACAACGGTACGCACATACACGCGGAGTGTGACCTCACGCTCTTCCCCGAGTGCTGGTGCTGGTGCTGGTGCTATAGTCGCGTCGCTGTGACTCTGATTTCGGCCGAACTATGAAATAATCCGTTGTAATTCTATTGTATGGTAATCGGAATCGACGAGAGCTCTGTTGAACTGGTCTTCATCTTCTTTCTCTCGTAAGTTCTCTGCCTCTTGAACGGGAGGGAGAGGGGGTATGTTTATAAAGAGCGTTACACCTGCAGCGGAAAGATTAGATATATTCTAGTTTGTTTTTTCGATACGTATTTATAAGGACAGCAAACAACATCTACATTTTTGAGACACTCGTGATGCTGTGTATGCAGGGTGTCCACCAAGGTCACTTAAAGTGATTTTGGTCACTTTTTTCATTTAAAGTAACTTAAAGTCACTTTTTAGACGAAAAAGGTCACTATAGGTCACTTTTACAAATAAATATACTTAGTTAATAGTCATACTTTTCAAATAAATGTTTTTTATTTTTGTCGGAATTAAAATTGTAAGTTTTAATTTATATTGTGTTGGTTTGGTAATTTTTATTTTGAATAGTTGTGCGCACGCTATTCTGCTCTTGTCAACTCATCTGGGCTGCGTACCAAAATCAAGAATACCAAATAGGGAATTTTTATTTTTATGAGTCACATAAAGGTCTGTAACTTCCCTGTTAATTATTATCGGTATGTTATAATTTTAACCAAAAAAAAAATGTGTCAAATGAAATTTTCAATTTTTATTCAATGTCGTCTGATATCGTTGGTTAAATTCTTTAATAGGTCGTTACAAATTAACATGTAAGTTATGAGAATAGGCCACTAAATGGGTCATTTTTGATCACTTTTTTTTAAACTGTGAGGTCACTTGATAACTTTTTTTTTTCGAAAAATCAGTGGACACCCTGTGTATGCCAAAATCACCTCCTACTCCTCACACAGATGAATTTATTGGAACTAGGATAAAGTTCAGTGTCCTAACAAATATAGCATTTGTCACTTGTATATCAAATATACAAGTTGGTTGTATTGGGCTCAATAACATTGTTGTTAAAATCAAATTAATAACTTTGTTCCCTTAATACCTCCATCCAACGATTGTAAAACTTTTGATAATAATAATTGTTAAATGTACATTTGTTTTATGCCCGATTTATCAATCGACTGTTTATCAAATATTAACTAACATCAACATAAATAATGCATATTTCTCTATATTTAACAGGATTACCATAACAGGAACATAACTGTCAATTATCCGAGTATCCGGATATCCAAGATATCCGGATATCCAGATCTCAGATCCGTACATTTGGGGTATCCGGATAATTTTAAGATCCGGATCTCGATTTTTTAATATTTTTGAAGGGAGTGCATGTAATATTTTTGAAAACTCTTGTTATACAAATAATAATATTCCTTTGCATATCGACGTTATTTTATTAGTGTACATACATATTTATATTCAAGTTCAATTTATTGTTTTGAAATAAATGTAATTAATAACAAATGCTTAATAACAAAATGAATAAAAAACAAATTAGATTGTTGTGTTGGCCTAAATAAAAACTTCTTTTAAATTTGCCAAGCTTTCAGATATATTTTACCTTTCATCAGGGCACTGTGTAACAAAAATTATAAAAATATAAGAATTTTTTACAAAATTTGTAAAGTAAACTTACATTTAGTTGAGATAATATATACAAATTTCTCCAATGGTCAATTATAACATAAATAATTCATTAATAAATTAAATACTCAAAATAATCAAAATACGTATTTTAAAAAAAGGAAAAAATAAATTAAAAATTGACAAATAACATAATAGTTATTTACTTTACAAGTGGGCAAAGTAAGGAACTACCCACGAGAGAAATTTTAACACACGAAACCGAAGGCTGATGGTGATAATTTTATCGAGAGGGTAATTCCACTTTGCCCACGTGTGAAGTATAACGTTTTATCCAACAACTCTTAATAAGTGCAAAATTTATTAAAGAAATATTATTTGACAGTGACATATGCTTTAAATTATTGAAATTAAAATGTCAAGTGGTTACCAAAGTGTTGTTTGTTATTATTATTGTTATAAATAAAAAAATACTCACTAGTGGATTTTCTCAAAATTATACCCACTAGTGGGTAATCTGTTACTTTCCTTGTTCAAAATCGCCATAGTTATAAAGCATTTATTGAGAGCTGTTGGAAAAATAATATTTTTTTGGAAAACTTGATATAAATATCTAGAATGCTAGAGCAACAAGAAATTTTTTTTGTATATTTCCTATTTAATTTAGTAATGAATTATTTATGTTATGATTGACCATTGGAGTAATTTGTATATATTGTCTTAACTAAATGTAAGTTTACTTTACAAATTTTGTAAAAAATATTTATGTTTGTACAATTTTTGTTACACAGTGCCCTGATGAAGGATAAAATATATCTGAAAACTTGACAAATTTAAAAGAAGTTTTTATTTAGACCACAATTGACACAATATATATCATAATACTTGTAATTTTATTTAGTCAATTAATTGACGATTTGGTACGAGAATTCGGATTCGTGTAAAAAATTAGGAAAACTGCAAAAAAGAACAGCAAAAATAAATCACTATAGTTTGATGTGAAACGGTTTTCGCCTAAATCATAACACTTAACTGTGTACAAGGAAGAGAAAAATTATACCAGAAAACAAATCATTTCTAGATACTGTTTCAAATAACAAAAAGTTCTAATTACTGGAGGCTTATATTGCGTAGTGAATAAATGAAACATAAAACGCAGAATAATTATTTTAATAGTTCCGTTTATACGGAATTATTAAATCCAGTTTTCTGCATAATTTCATTGTATCGTTTTCAAACTGTATCCATAAATATCATGGCTTCGAGCGAGTAATTCACATGGTATATTAGCGTAAAATAAACATCGTGGTTTGGTCAATTACTGCGGATAATAACGCGCTGTCACACACAGTCATGTGGTGCGCAGGACAGGTGTACCGTGATCGGTTCATTTCAAAATGATTCATAGCATTCCGTGAAAGTCTGAAAGTGCGAGACAACGCACTCCGGCTCGCCAGTCTTGTCCACAATAGATGTATTAGGAAATGTGTAATTATATCGTGCTAAATATAGTAAATATACGCCGGACTTCATACTGCACTCCGTAATTTCAAATTTCGTAGATAACAATCAAAATCACTTAGCTTTACATTGGATTAGCATATTTGAAAGTGCGGGGTTTCTGTGCTTCCATTTCTGAAAGAAATGTTGGTTTATGTAATGTTTATAAATAAATATGGACTGAGTAAATATTAATACTTATAAGGACTTGGATATTCAGTAACCCATACTTAATCTAGTATCTTAAATAGACAATTGTTGCAAATGCAATTACCCTATTTTTATGTAAGACACTCTAAATTTATGAGACGATTGGTCGCGTATTGGACCATTCTAAGATCCTCAATTTCCATTTTAACATATCGCCTATGTTCCCTCTTCAGTGCTGATACTCGCATTCCTCACACAAGAATATATCACCGACTGAAATCTGTGGTAATAGAGTGCCACACCTAAAATGAATAAACTTTTTTATGTACATATGAAATAAATTAATATTATTTTGTGTAGATATAAAAAAAAATTAAACCAAAACAAAAGTTTTTCGTATAGATATGAAACTAATAATTATAAAGTTTAGTTACTCTATATTTTATCCTTTTCTACTTTTTTAAAAATCGTATAAAAAATTATACAAAAATATTGATTGTGCGTCCGTATATTGAATAACCGTAAAAAAAATTATTAATTATTTTAAGATTCATGAAAATGTGAAGAACTGGATTGATTTTAGAAACAATTCCAAAACAGGAAGTGAAAGTTTACAAAACAATAAATTCAATTCATTTTAAATATGAAATCAGTTGCAAAAAAAAGTTTCTATAACACTGTTTTGTAAACTACACATTCTACAACTAAAAACTGTATTGGAACAACTATCATTCCATAATAATTTCGACAAATCAGAGCCACATGTTAGCGCGATATATAAAGTATCTTGATTCAGTTCTTATGGTTACTTATGTTTGTTTTAATTTTATTTATTTGAGTTGTACGTTTTCAACAGTTCTGTCTTAATATTTTTTGTATAATTTCCAAAATCTTGTTATAGAAAGTATAGTCTACAACTTGTAACGGAATTGCATTTCCACACTCACAAACCGTAGTCCGACTTTTTGCTCGTGTGAAATATGTGCCATTCCATTACTTGTTGTATAATATACTATTCTCGTATGGCGTTTACTAATACTTATTTTTCTTTCTTTTCAGGTAAGTTAAGTTTGTATACTACCTATTGCAAACTGTATTTGATCTTCTTCATCCATCAGAACAAAATAAAAGGTACAGATTACTTCAACAGTTTTGTATTTATATTTTTTGTATAATTTCCAAAATCTTGTTATAGAAAGAATAGTCTATAACTTGTAATTGAATGAAATATCCCACACTCGCAAACCGTAGTCCTCACCTTTGGCTCTGACTACAAACTTTGTGCTCGTGTGGAATATTTGCCGCTCCATTACTTGTAGAATATAATAATTTCACCTCTCTACGATCGTAGGCTTGATATTTGTTGTAGAATATACTATTTTGAGGGCCTCTGAATTTTGTCAATGTTGTTTGTGTATTTCTTTATGTTTCAATAATCATTGGTACATAGAACTGAAACATCTATTCTATATTCATTTGTATAAGAAACTAGTATTGTAAGTATACCAGATTTTTCTAACTATTGTGTAAATTATCCAATAAGTTTGTAACTTCTCTGAAAATGTTACAAACTTACATGAAAAAGAATAGGTATGTACAGTTCTTTTTGTTAGTTTTCGCGGGTTTTCGCTTCCACTTCAGGGTCTGTTTAGTGGAATGAGTCACGTGACAGTAAGTGGAGTGGTCACAACAGCAATGCGGAATACATTGATGTCACATTGTAAGCGTATGTCGATTGTTTTATTGTGTCAAATGCGGAAAAAATCTGACCTTCGAATCTGTGATAACCTCGATCTGTACTGAATAATGCACAATGCGAGAAGTGAGTTCATGGCTCCATGGCTCACCTCTGCCTACAAGTGAACCTACATTCAGACATAATTCACGCACATTCATTAACACAAAAAGAAATTCAATATGAATGCAGTGTGCTGTGAATTAGAATTCATAAATCTGTGGAACTAATAATTAATATTGCTTCATTAGTGAGATCATTTCAATTCTTTGAAATACTACAATGTACTCAAATTTCGAGGATGAAATTTTACTCTCGAAAACCAATAGAGAAGGATATACAAGGTTACTTAAACTCACAAAGATTATTATTATAATGCAGTACAGCATTTCTTGACCTATGGGTCATCTTCCAAATTTATATCGACGAATAGGTCTAGGAGAATGTCTTTCTTTGGGACACATATCATTACTTTTTGTTATACAAAAATCATTTGATTCAAATTGAATAAAATACCCTATCAAATGCCCAACATTGTAAACCAAATATATTAAATTCATTATTTTAAAATTAAATAGCATTCAATGTTCTGCAATCTTTTTATTATTATGATTATGCAATTAGGAATTTGAGGAACTATAAGTTTTAATTATTAATATAGTTATTCAATAAATGTTTTATAAATAAAAGTACTTGCTCCCAAATTTCCCGCACTCTTATGTAATGGAGTTTTGGGAAATTAACCCTTTAACGCCTAGCGTCACCATATGGTCACGTAAACATGTAGTTACTTTTTTAGCTCTAGGTGGCTGCGAATCTATTAAATTAGTCGTAATAATACTTCCAGTTGTTGTTAGAAGATATATCTCTACTTGTTAAAATGGTTTTTTATTTTTAAATAATTGTTTAAATAGGTTAAATTTATTTCAAATCTTCACTTTTTGTTAATTAATTCCGTCTTTAAAGGGTTAATATTTCGAATGTTGCTTAGGCGACACAAAAGAATACATTTTATTTATGGCTATACAAAAATAGAACCACACAGGAGCCTTTTATTAAGTGTTCTTTCCTTTAAATCCTTGTAGTTAGAATAAATTGTGAAAATCTAAGGATTCAATCTTGACCACTGGCTTGGTTCACAAGTTGTGTAATCTTGGTTGTATCCCTCTTTTTGTTCTACTGATGATGACAACTTAGTTGACGAAATACGTATTTAGATTTCTTTATAACTTTCAGGCTTAAGGGATAAATTTAAGTTTTTATATTATTCTTAGCCTTAGATTTTCACAATTTACCACTGGCTTGGTGGCTTGGTTAAAAAATCGAAGATTCTTGTAAGAGAAAATAACTGGTTGGGAAGACTAATTAAAGAAGCAACTGAAACAAGAAATCGTCAAATAATCTTAATTTGAATACAAATTTTGAGCTTAATAAGTCATGGTTAACTATTGTGCTTCCTTAATTTTCCGTTTATATTTTGTAGACTTTAATCCATGTTATCCTTATTTAGTCAATTCGTAGCCTTGACTACATATTTATTATTTATTGTTTTATATTTTACCTGCAGAAGGCAGAAATTTGTTGTCGAAACGTCGTTATTTTAACAAATATTTTACAGAACTTATTACCTAGTTATTGTTTATATATCATAGTTATATTTTTGTTTGCGCTTAAAGTTATTTTGTTGCCATTATATTTTCTTTGGGTTCTGCTTCTCTTTCTCCTATGTTTGTTAGTATAATTCCTAAATATTTATAGTTTTCAAATTTCTGGAATTTGAAATCTCCTATCTTTATTTCTCTGTTACCAATGGGTTCCCGAAGTGATATTAGGTATTTGTGTTGTTATTTCATTTACTTCTAATCTCGTAAATATTAGTGTAATAAAAATAATAGTCCTACCCAAGGTAATGAAGAAGTAAAGTTCTAATTTCGTATATCACTGTTAGGTTACAACAGCTACAGTAGCAGGATAAACAGCAAGTCAAAAAATATAATTATATGATTTTTAATGTATTGTAGATTAACATGACAAAATTTGAACATGACTAGAGTAAAACTAGAAACACATTGACATTATTACACAAAATTTGTTTATTCTTCGTTCCGGTTCCTGGCCACAATACTTTTGTAATTAGGTTTTGGTGCGGAAGTCCAGATGTCCGGAAGTTCTGCAAGTAGCCAACGCAACACATATCATAACATCAGAGGTTGAAGGGTAAGCGACAGGTGAAACCGAGCACTATATGCATTTTGCTGGTCACTGGACTTGAACCTAGGACCTGGTGCTCTTCACACTTCGCTGCTGATGCTTTCAACCTGCTCACGTGAATATTTACATACATACGATTACTTTTTAAACCGCTTTTAACTATACTTTTCTATAAATAGAAACAAATTGACAATGTACTCCGCATTGTTTCTGTTCTGTTGACCTAACTGACATAATTTTAAAATACTTATTTTACTGTTTTCATCTATTATATGCAGGCCTAATGTCATTCAAATAATACGTAAACTAAAATAAATATATCATCACGCCATTTACATATTTTGGCTGTGGTATTTTGCTTTCGTAGATCTGGGTGATATATTTGTGCTTGTAAAGTGCAATATGAGATTGGCAACAAATTAATATCGTTCAAATTGCGATAGTTTACAAGTGTTTCTAGAACGAATTATTCGTAGAATTAAATTGAAAACATTTCGGGAAATTTAGATTACATACGATTAATAACTTATTTATTTCGTACTGCAAAACAACTACTCAGTAACCTTACTTGAAAAACAAATCAACATCAACATAGTATCTCATTTCATTTATTTTTGCTACAACGAAAAACAATAGTATATTGTAAAATACGAAGAAATTACAAAGTGTTTTAACTGAAGTACTTTGTCAAGTCACTGTCACCAAAGATCTCAGTGGAAAAATATATATATTAATGATATGATGTAAAATACTATATAAGAATAGCAAACTGCTTTAAATTTATACTATGAATAAATCTCATTGGAATAACTTGTCCACACATAATGGGGTCTTTCACCATTTTTTCTTTATTTTTTTATGAAACTTTATCTATATTGAAGACTATCTACACTTTTAAAAAGTCTTAATTATTATTCATTAAGCCACAATGATTTTTTAAAATGTTGTGACGTCATAGTAGAGGTGTTGCTGGATCTAAAACAGTACAGATTTAAATAATTTTTGTTACTTAAAAGTTCTATTTTATTGTAATAATAATAATAAAATAAGTAAAAAAATATATGACTACAATTATTTACAATCTGTACTGTTTTAGATCCAGCAACACCTCTACTATGACGTCACAATATTTTTTAAAAAATCATTGTGGCTTAATGAATAACAATTAAGACATTTTAAAACTGTAGATAGTCTTCAATATAGATAAAGTTTCATAGAAAAAAATTTTTTAAAAATGGTGAAAGACCCCATTAATTTAGAGAAACGTGTAAAAACACAGTACTACAGCCAAAATAACTGTGGGAATTGATCCCAACATTTCATAATCCACATAATACTATTTACCAGTTGTCAAACCACGGCACCTTATAAAATAAGAGTCGTAAGTGTGGAAGAAACTGTTTCTCATAGTTCATGAAGATTAGGCTAATACTTGCAACCTCTAACCTCTAGAACAAACTAGGGCCAAAAATCACGTATAAATGTAATAATTCAAATCTAATTTCTAAATTAATTAGTTATAATAGTAAAAGTTCCGCATATGGTAAATAGTAGTAATAAATCATTTAAGATAAAAAAGATAATTGTGATATTTCCGATGTAATGAGAACTTGCAAAGTAAACGTAATACATTCAAACTATATTTCAATATATCAGATTTCTAAAAAATCCAATCTTGTTTGAATTGAGCATTCTACTATTCACCATTTATGAATAATCGTGGTAAAGAGGCCCGATTTCACTCTCTATTATCTGCGGAAGAAAATATAGAGCTCCTAACAAGTCTCTGGCTATATAAGTAGCCCTAAAATACCAACCAGTCATAATGATACACCGTATTTGGTCAAAGCTTAATATCCATTCTAATTGAGATCGCATAATCTTCATTATTTAATTACTATCGTTTCAGAAGTGTCAATCAACTTAATTTAATTATGCGGAACAGCTCCAAGTTATTTTTATTGACACACTGGCATTTAAGTTTATTGTAACATAAAGAGTAGTTTATTTTAGGACCCTGTTTGTTTATATCAATTTAATGGGGATTAGTTAATATAATTTACAAGTAATAAATGTCACTGGAAATTATTACAATCATTAATTTTTAAATTAGTATAATTAATTCGATAAATCACATATGATTATGAATAATAATAGTTTAGCAGGTGCTCGAGTATTTTGAATAGCTGTAGGGTGATTTTGATTAATTATAATAAATTTATAATATTAAAGTCTTTAAACTTATGTTTGTGTATAATTAAAGGCCAGTCTGCGTATGCTTTTAACTGTTCTTGCTTACTCATATTACCATATATGTCCTCTCGTTCGTTTCTGCAATTAAAGGATTTTGTAAAAATGCAAATGGTTTAATGGACCCCACATAATATGAAATTGATGAGAGTGGCATTTAAGACTTGTATTAAAAGTTTAATCAACAGGTTTTCATAATTCTGTTTGTGTTGCTACAGCGCTTTTCATACAAACTGCAGAGTTAATTACAGAATAGTTGGGGAAGATTTTTTACTTCTTGAAACTCTTGAGGTCCTGGGCTGAAAAGAATTTATCAAATGACGCAAATGTTCAATTATTAGTTTCTCTAATTATTTGACATTAAAAAAGTTAAATACTTCATTGTAGAGGAAAAATGTATGCATTTTTTAACATTAATATTTAAAATATTACTCTATCTGAAACTGGAAAACGATAGAAATATTTATTAATAATTTTCTTAAAAGCATCAGTGCCCTGAGATTATTAATTGGATCCAGTTTAAAATTACTGTGTTTGAAAATGTAGTTACCCTTTGTTTCATACTCAGCAACCAGAACACATACTTTTGTGATTTTATAATTGTATTAGCTATTTTATTATCCATGAATAATATTTAATTTATATTAGAAAATTAGTCAAAGAAGTTTCGAGAAAAACCAGTTGCAGAAATGGGGCCCAAAATTAAAAGTAATGGCTGGTACCATGAGCTCTATTTTTGTGTAATCTCAATGTTCTAAAATTATTTTATAAAAATATTTCAAATAACAGTGATAATGTTATATTTCTTTGTTCATTGGGCCAAACAGCAGAGAAATGGTTTCATTAGAGAAGAATTCAAAACTTTTATCCTGAAAACACAATATACTATTATCGTCGGTGAAAATAAATAATATTAAATAAAGAAAATAAATTACAAAATTATGGATCTAATAACAGTTTCAATTTGAACATTTGCCCGAAATGCCAAATGGTCAGTCCGCCCCTGCAATGCTAATATTTTGCGTTGAAGACAACCAAAAAGTATTTTATCCAACACCTCTCAATAAATGCTCTATAACTATGACGATTTTAAACTAGAAAAGTAACAATTTACCCACTAGTGGGTATAATTTTGAGGAGAGTCACTAGTGAGTATTTTTTAATTTATAACAATAATAATAACACACAACACCTTGGTAACTACTTCGATTGACATTTTAATTTAAAAATTCAAAGCATATGTCACTGTCAAATAATATTTCTTTAATAAATTTTTCATTTATTAAGAGGTGTTGGATAAAACGTTATACTTCACACGTAGGCAAAATGGAATTACCCACACGATAAAATTTCTCTCGTGGGTAATTCCTTACTTTGCCCACTTGTAAAGTAAATAACTATTATTGGTTCATTTCGAAAATCCGGTCACTTAAAAAATCCGGATGGGGTCCGGTCCCAGTTAATCCGGGTTGTTGACGCTCTACTATATATCTTTCTCGAAATGACGTTCCGAAATCAAAATCATAATAGTAACCTTTGTAAATAATGAAGAAACTGACAAGAATATTATAGGATCTCAGGCGAAGATCCTTGATGATTTCTACAATACAATACAAAACGTGTAATTTAGTTTTTCCAAACATTGTAAACAGGTACAAAAAGTTGCAAATAACATTTTTCGTTTCAAATATTATTGCTATTTGTGTTTCAAATAAATTGATATATTGTTTTGTTGGTCTAATAAACTTCTTCTTCCGGTTTTGCAATTATGACCAATTCAATTCAGTTCCACAACTTGCCATGAAACTTATATTTATGAAGTTTCTTATTAATGATTTATCACATATACAGACACCTATCCATCCACACACAAACATGCAGTCATTAAGATGATGGTCGAAACGAATTCAGAGGACCTCAAAAAACAAATATTTCCTAGTTAATTGTAAATTGCATCAAAGTTTAATAAACGCATTTTTAGGTTGCTTGAGATTGCAATATTTTTTATTATTGTAATCAGTGTATTATTGTAATGAATACAAGTTCATTGTTGTAATCAATACGAATACAATGTTGTAATCAATAGCACATTGTTGTAATCAATATGAATACATTGTTATAAAAAATACGAGTGCATTGTTGTAATCAATACGAATTGCATTGTTGTGATAAGTACGAATACATTGTTGTAATCAATACACTGTTATAATCTGTACATTATTGAAATCAATTATTATTCTTAAAATTATTGTAATGAATGTAAAAATAGTCATTAAGATGATGGTCGAAACGGATTCAGAGGACCTCAAAAAACAAATATTTCCTAGTAAATTTTGCCTGTGATTTTTTTCACTTTGAAAGTAAAAACCATTATTTATTTTTCTCTTATTTTCTGAAGTGAGATCGATTCAAGGAGGGTACGAACCCAAGACAATATAATTGATGGTTCAAGTGGTTCAATTTAACAGGGTTTAATATCTTGTCTGGCATCATATCAAATCATGGCATGACATTAATTAAAGTATTATCTTAATTAAATTATACAATCACAAATGCAAATGCATTCATCATACAATTTTACATATTCAACAAACTGCAAACAATGGCACAGTACATTACATATTACCCCCTCCCTCCCGTCTGAACCTCTTGGCGACTCTAACTCGATTATGACTCAAACCAATTCAATTCTAGGAATCTACAGTTGACCTAGTTGTTAATTACAAACTAATCGTGATTTATTTCGTTTCCCACAACATTTGTCTGCTCGCGAATCTCCCACGGATGGACAGTGTGACGTCCGCCATTTTGTTGAGTGACAAGTGACGATAGACGCACCTAGTGGCACGTCGAAGCACCACGCAGTGACTCACTAATTGTGGATTCGTAGCTTCGAACCCAACTCGGAAATTGAAATTATGCGTGTGTGGATGATATGTGAGAGTATAAATTGTTTCTCTACATTTTCAATGAGTGACATGTGTATGTTATGAGTTGATTATGCTAATGTATTGATGAAGCAAATGAATTGACGTTTTTATACATATTGATTGTGAAAATCAAGTTCATTTTTACGAGCGGAACCTTGACTATTAACTACCGTTTTATGTATAGCAATCATTACATTGTATTTTATAAGCGTTTGCACTATTTCTGGCCTTTATTTTCTTTTATTACATTCTTTTTCTAACACGAATAACTGACATTGCTTTTTTTAACCTATAATAAATATTAAATTGGATTTACACAAGAAATATAATATTAAAGTTGTGTTTTTTTTTTTAATATAGTAAGACCCAAAGCAGTAGGACGCAGTATTTGTACTAACATGTTGGGGGATTTTAGTAACTTTATTCACAAGCAAAATAACACATTCAGAAATGAATAAATGGCATGTAATTTGATTTTATGTGGGGTAATAGATCCGTGTTAACGCATCGGACTATTGATCATGAGATCCTCAGTTCGATTACCACACAATGTTTCTACAGTTATATTTATCATATTTCGGGGTAAATAGGGGATTACTTTTATCACAATGTTAAAATTTCGTTTTCTATGTTCTTATAGAACATGAGAGAAATACAAGAAATGTTCAGAAACTAAATTGCATCAAAGTTTGATAAACGCATTTTTAGGTTGCTTGAGATTACAATATTTTTATTATTGTAATCAGTGTATTCTTGTAATCAATACAAGTTCATTGTTGTAATCAATTCGAATACAATGTTCTAATCAAAAGGAGCACGTTGTTGTAATCAATTGCACATTATTGTAATCAATATGAGTACATCGTTGTAATAAATACGAGTACGTTGTTGTAATCAATACGAATTACATTGTTGTGATAAATACGAATACATTGTTGTAATCAATACGAGTACATAGTTGTAATCAATACACTGTTATAATCTGTACATTATTGAAATCAATTATTATTCTTAAAACGAACAAGGAAAATTGCTCTTAAAACACTCAAAAACAGAGCTCGTAGTACCAGCCAATATTTCCAGAGTAGCCATTTTAAGTTAAATATTTGTACAGTAGAGTAAATCTTCCTGCGTTGTCTGAGAAAGGGTGCGGTTCGCAGTCAAGCGTCCTGGTTCGCGAGCAAGAGTGCAAGAGGCGAATAGGTGCCTAGGCGCAACAATCAGTAATTTACGCTTGCAAGTGGCGCGGTGGCGCCTACAGAGAGCTGCCGGGACCTTGGTTTCCGAGCTCGCTAGTTGCTGAGCGCACATTTACATAATTTATAGCTTTTTCCAGTTTTGATTTTGATTGTGATTCCTAGAAACTGTTGCTGGCGATGTGTACAAGCTGTCTGAATTAGAAAGCTTGTTCCAGACGTAGGATTATTTATGTGCAGTGCTACATGCAGTGGCGACATGCGTGTCAAAATAATAAGAGGTCACTGAATAATGCACCCGAAATTCGGTCACCGGTCCTACTCCCACCTATGCGACTAACACGGAATTACTACTTCCAAGCCGCCAATTACCGCCTTTAATGCATTATGGAAACTAAATTCAGACAAGTGTTCATTGTTATACAATGAAAGATTTAAATCGTTATACGTAGACAGTGAAACTCTATTCGAGCTAAATGCTAAATATAAATGATCGTATTCACAATATAACAAATAAAAATATTAATTCTCGTATGTAATAAAATTTGCATAAATATAAAGAAATAATAGTCTGGTCATTCTATTTATTTATATTACCTACAACAATAAATCCAATGCACTTAATAGGTAACGCGTATTTTTATTTTTAATATAACTTTTAACCTTCTGCACTGAATTTAAATTGACCATTTTAATATGCAAATAAGCATATATAATTAAATACTCTATTAGTCATTACATTTTTCATTAATTGTTTCATTTTTATGTCTTAAAACTTATTCTTACTTTAATAGAAACATATTTTTTGTATCGTTTAAAACTGATTTGCAACTATCAATTCCATTTAAAATTGAAAATTATATATATTACATTTTTATTATATTTATTTAATTATTTTTAAGTTGTTGCCATAAATAAGTCTATCACATCAATGTTGTACAAAATACTAAAGATATATTATTTCAAACAATATTATTTCTTGGCAAAGACAAGACAAAAACAGAACAAAAAGTATTTTTTTATTTCCCCTGACTATCAAGAATGAAGATTTCTTGTCAACTTGATATCTTGATAATAAATTTTTCAGTTCCACAGGTTTTAGCACCATCTAGCAGCCTTAATGTGAATCTCAAAATTGTATAAATGTGCAATACAAGATTTTATAAATATGAGAAGTCAAGATTTTATATATCAATTTTATGCTGCAAATATATTAAGTTGATACTTAGGGATAGGTAAATTGAAACTATATATTTATATATAATTTTCCTTTTTCTCTAAATATATGGTCGAGGTTGATGTGTTTTTCTCGCAATATTCAAATTTTCAACAATTTTATACGCAATTTGATTTTTGTCGATTACAGCGTCATCTGTCACTAATACAAAAAAAATTGTTTGGGACAAAACTGTCGTATTTTTTCTGGAGAATTTAAATCTCACTAAAAAATAGGGGTACCAATTTAAGATTTTTTATCAACCACCTTCACCCCTAGGAGGCGTTGGGGGAGGGGGCGCGCGGTTCGAGTTTGGTATCATTGGATGTCACCTACCGAGACGAAAAAATTTCAGTTTAAATTTTTTTGATCCGATATGCAGTTTCCGTGATATTTCAGTGTCTTTATGTCTTTAATTTATGCCGAAATAGCATGCCATACGTCGAGACCAACATCAAAGTAAGAAACTCATCTAAAACTAAAAAGGAAGGGCAAGGGCAGAAGCCAACACTACACTCCCGAGCGTTCGGATTGGATAAAACGATAGAACAGGGGGATTCCCCTAAAATGTCAAGAATCAAGAAATTCTTGACATAAGACAAGCAATACATTGTCAAGAAATGAGCAAGAAAAGCAATATTTAATTTAATGTCTTGAAAATCAAGCCCAAAACAAAAAGTGATCATCAAGACAAGATTTTTTGTATATATAATTTTCCCTTTACTCTAAATATATGGTCGAAAGCAAATATATTTCATAACTTTATTTATGCCGAAGCATCGACGTAAGAAACATTTAACTAAAACTAAAAGGGAGGAGCAAGGGCAGACGCCAACGCTACACTCTCGAGCGTTCGGATTGGATAAAACGATAGAGAAAGGGGATTTCCCTAAAATGTCAAGAATAAAGAAATATCAAGAATTCTAGAATCAAGACAAGAAATACATTGTCAAGAAATGATCTTGTCTTGAAAATCAAGCCCAAGACAAGAAGTGATCATCAAGACAGGATTTCTTGTCTTGCTAAAACACTATTCAGATGATAAGGTATGGAAGAGGGAGCCTGGAGTTTATTTTTGGAACAAACTTCATTTCAGAATAAAATTGAAATATTCATGAAGATTATAAAATTGCAATATTTTGTTGCGAAACAAACCCAAGCATGAATTGTATAATACAGCATGTGTGTATTGCGTTTGAAACTATGAAAGTAAGATCTCGATAAACTCTCATTGAAATCAAATGAATTGAAGTAATAAAAAGTCTGTCACGAGCAATTTATCATTGGAGGCACCCACACAGCTTACGTACTCACCTCAGCAATACATCAGGAAGAAGGTAGGTTCAGCTTTCTGGCGGTAGTGGCGGCGGCGGCGCCACTGTCGCCGTCAGCGTAATTGTTTCAACAAATTGAAAGTACAACGCTGTGGTTATAACTTAATACCGCGGACCGCAGCTAACAATGTAGATGTTAAATGGCGAGAGTGTGACCATTAATAACGTGTGCAGAGGTCAGCGGGCAGTGCCGCGCAGGGCCGGCCCTAGGAGGGGCCACACACATTCCTGCACATAACCAGACATGACAAATTGCTGACTTTTGACTTATACTTTCTCAAATCTCACTACTTGCTTCCATCCAAATCGAAACTGTAATTAGCCGAGCGCTGAAAATGTTCATTCAGGAAGTCTTCAACATCTACATTTTAACCATCAAATTGCCACTATATTTTATAGCATGATATTATGTGTACAGAAGAATTGCAAATACAGACATTACTTTTTTGTTAGGTTACGTAAACTTTTACTTGGACAAAAAAAAGTACGGCAGTAATCACGGTCCTATTATTGTTTCATTTAAAAGCATAGAAAATACTGTTTTAGAGCGTTCATGCAAACAAATTCATGTTCATATCCTGCGAAAAGCCAAATATGACAGTAATAACGCAATGCTGTTTTACAGCATTCATACTGACAAATTCATGTTTATATCATGCGAAACGGCAAATATGAAGGTAATCACTAGCACATTGGTATTTTAGAATAATAGAAAATGCTGTTTTAAAGCATCCATGCCAACAAATTTATATTTATATAATTTGAAATATCAAATATTACAGTATTCACGGTAACATTGTTATTTTATACATGCAAAACCATAGGAAATACTGTTTTAGAGCTTTATTCTGACAAATTCATGTACAAATTACATCCATGCCTTCTGCTTGTCGTTTGCTTATAGGTCAAGGAAAATTCATAAAACTTTTGTTTGTACTCCGACAATTCGTTGACAATTCTATTATCATTGCAAAGAAACAGAGCGGTTAGTGTTTCATCAAGACAAGAAATCTTATCTTGATGATCATTTCTTGTCTTGGGCTCAATTTTCAAGACGAGAAATTAAAAGTTTCTTGTCTTGCTCATTTCTTGGCAACGTAGTTCTTGTCTTGTTTCAAGAATTCTTGATATTTCTTGATATTTTAGGGTAATCTCCCTTTTCTATTGCTTTGTCCAATCCGAAAACTCAAGAACGTTGAGTTGGCGTCTGCCCATGTCCCTCCCTTTTAGTTTTTGTTATATGTTTCTTCAATATTCTATGCTTTTTATTTAAAACAATGAGTATTAAAAAATATATAAATCAGATATACTTGGATAGTGATGAATCCAATAATTGGTTTTATCCCATAATAATATTTCTCCCCCTCGATCTAATAAAAAAACAGATTTTTTCAAAATTAGCGCGGAAAAGAATACAAAACGATGTACCCAAATGTAACAATACCAAATAATATATAATAAAATTTAATTAAATAAAATATATACTAGTTAATGGGTAAAATATTTGTTTTGAAAATCATAGTCATAGATTCAAATTTGAATATTTTTATCATAAATGCGGAATGCAAAAATTTATTATCAAGATATTCAGATATCTTGACAAGAAATCTTGATTTCCCCGCTAATTTGATACTAAGTATAATTCTAATAACTACGTATTATAAAAACAATTGCCAATCATCCAAAATTAAATTTTGACATCTCATTTTTTAAATGTATCTACTATTGAACATATTATTCAGTTCTATTCGAAATGGAAAGTAACATAAGAAAATTGCTAATAACATTTATTATTCCAAATGATATTTCTAACATTTTACATTTGAAACATTTGTAGCATTTTCGTTACTTGAAATAAATCGAATATATAAGTATTATTTTGTGTATCTACTGCAAACTTCCATTTTATGAAATTTGTAATTACAAAGTTCCGTTACAATCCACCGGTTAATCCTTACAGACGGATTCAGGTTACCTTTAACTTCGCAGGATAAACAGAAATTCCAATTTACTAAAAAAAAAAAAAATTTCTTAGGGCTAACTGTGACCTTTCTAAATACAAACTCGGCGAGAAACAAAAGCAATATCGTGAAATTCTCACTTGTTACTGCAGCGATCAGCTGCTAATGGAAGCTGCGGAAGTGATCGCTGGCTACGTGCGCAGCGATTTTCATCTCAACAAGAACCGATATCGGCACAAATGTTCCGTGAACACTGTCTAGTGACAGGACTGTACCAAGGAGGAGAACTCACAGCTGAAGAAATTGGTGTACAGAAAGCTTATTCCAGTTCTGAATAAGTACATACCATTATATCACCACTCAGTTCTTCTCCGAGTCAAATATTTCGAACCAAAGTTTCAAAATATATATAATAGTTATATCAGGCGTAGAATTAAAATAAAGTATATACCGTGTGTCTGTCTTAAAGGTGTACATAGTAGATTAATATTTGAAATCAGTTTTTTGAGGGCTGCTGCTCGGTGTTCTACCGGACAATAGAGATTGTGGTATCAATAGAAAGATATCATTTTCCGAATGACACAATGTAAAATATTTTATAATTTAGTTGTAATTTGGTTCCCTAAATACATTTTTAAACGTCAAATAAATAGCTTAATACAAATCAAAACAAAAGGTAAGTTTTCTTGAAATTATTAAGAGCAACGAAATTAAAATGAGAACTAAACTAATATGAATTTATATTTATGTTAGATTTATATAAACAGAAAATAATTTTAACACTGTTTCGTACACAATTCACAGTGAATCCTTAAAAAAACTATTTTACAAGTCAAAAAAATATGGAAATCATTACAGGCACATATTATTTTCGATACTTCTTTTCATATTTAAAATTATATTTAAAGATTTAAAACTTGTGAATAATAAAGTAAAATAAAATTGTCTTACAATTAATAAATAAAAACCAATAGTACCGTAATAGCAAGTTGAGAATACAGGCCAGAGTATTTTCTTTATTTATATAAAACTGATTAAAATAATTAAAAAAACATGCTTTCAAAATTTTTAATGAGAGTCTATGAAACAAAATATGAACATTATCATTTTAATAAGTACTATGTTGCAGATAACAATAATAATCGTGATAAAGTAGACGTACCATTTGTGAAATCAATTTTACGTATGTGATAGAAGTTTAACAATAAAGAAAAGATGTTTGTCGTTATTTTCTGATTATTCTTGAGAATGTTGATACTTGAAAATTTCTTTGAGACTAAGATAGTATAAATGCGAGTAAGTACATTGAAAATTTGCGTTTAAAATCCAGGCCAAGATTACAAAACCTGTAATGGAAGAAAGGAGTTGCGATAAGTCAAAAACAAAGAGTTCATTTCATGTTGGTTTATTCAAAATCGTATAAAAATCTGTTTATATTTATAATATAAAGGTATGAAAAGTGGCTTTTATACATGGGACTAAAGTATAGATTACAAAAGGCACTGTACATGGCGATTTATCTCTATATTATAGAGTGAGGAATGTTATCTATACTTCATTCCTCTGACTAGATCTATAACTATGCGTCGCTTTCTTCATCGTAGTAAACATCGTATCAAAAATATCTTATCTTGAAATTTCTGTTTCCAAAAGAAAACAAGAAAGTTCAAAACTTGCGTCACATGAAAAACGACACATTTTATATACAATCGACATAAATACACTCGGTGTTCAAAAACATATTTACATGAAAAAATATATTAATATTACTTATAAATACTTATCAAAAATATGTACACGATATATAACTAGCAAAAATGTAGGAATTGGTTTGTACTGATCGAAATTCCAAACATTTCAGTCTTAACAATAAGGCACTGCGAATAGGAAACTTAAAAACAATTTCTGTCAGACTGGAATGTCATCAAAAACAATAAATAATGGTGGTGGGGCAGGTGATAACAAGTGGCGATCACTAATACATCTTAACTTCCGGGTGCATGATGGGCTGCGAGCCAGAGCACCCACCTTCGACGTGCTTCGTCAGCAGCGACATCCTGGAGAACGTCTTGCTGCAGGTCGTGCACGAGTACTTCTTCACGTCGGAGTGAGTCTGAAGATGCGCCCTCAAGTTGGAGCGGTCGGCGAAGGCCCGGTGGCAGTGCTGGCAGGAGAACGGCTTCTCCCCGGTGTGCGTGCGGATGTGCCCTTGCAGCAGCCAAGGCCTCGAGAAAGCCTTTCCGCACAGGTTGCATTTGCACGGCAGAGTATGCGTGCGAATATGCATTTTCAGCGCACCGAGACTCACGTACACTTTTTCACAATATTTACAGCTGAATTCTTTCTTGGGCCCATCGCCAGCTGCGCAATGGAACTGTCGATGTTTGGACAAACCAGAGAAAGTAGAATAGCTCTTTCCGCAATCCGGACACTGATGTCTTGTCGCCGAGCGTTTCTTCAGCGAATCTGACAGATCTTCAGGGGTACTAGGAGGAGGAGAAGTCGTGGAAGAGGTCGGACTGAGCGAGGATTGATCCATAGGGGAGTATCTGACAGGTCTGAGGGCAAGAGGAGCTAAAGGCTGGCGAGGAATATGAGGAGGCGAGCAGCTGCTTTCGCTACTGTAATATGGCGACGGAGGACCAACGCATTCTGGGGAATAATAAGCCAGTGGAAGGTAGGCTGGAGGATACAAAGGAGCAACACTTCGATGCCATGTTGTAGGAGCATAGTGCACCGGAACGGGCTCAGGGCTCACTGGATACGGTCGGCACACTTCCGGTTTCACGACGTATGCTGGAGGCGACACTGGAGGCAAAGTCGCTGGAGAAACAGGCGGTGAAACTGGAGGGCTGATTGTTGTGGAACTTCCCAATCGAGAATTGATGCGGAGATCCTCGGGTTTGGTGCTGAGATTCTCTGGCTCATCTGCAAAATAAATAACCCAAAGATAAGTTATTGTGCAACACAAATACGTTAAAAATATTAAGTAAAGATTGACAGGTACGTTAAATTTAGCGCGAAATAAAAACAAACAGTCTTATCAGTTTAGCGAGCGTATGTTGTAGAATGTAGCAGTACACTCATGATCTAGATAAGTGCAGTTCGCAGTAAGTGCACAAACAAGACCATCGCTCCGTCGCTGAGATTCCGGCGGTGTTTGTTTTCACACGGGTAACGCATACAGCACGCGACCCGATAATCCGCGATCACTTGATCTGCGTTCGTTTCCGGCACTTGCAGCTCTGACTGTCGGCTGTCAGACGATTTGTTCGTTTGTTTCCGGGAATTGCAATGCTCACTTGATTTGCAACGAACTGTGAAGAATCGCGAGGTAGATTTCACTACGACTGACGAACACGCAACGAGATGTTGTGGGAAAATACCGACGATGTTCACATTCTCACAATGGAAATCTAAGTTTTACGATACTGCAAGTATTTTCGCGATTTTTGGGGGATTTGGGGATGAAATGTCAACCTACCTATATCATCATTTAAGATGAAAACTGGTCTCTTCTTGAGAGGACAGTGACTGTAGTTCTTAGCCATATTGGGCACTGTGTTCTCAACTAACATCACTTAATCCAAATCGTCCAAAACACACACAGAAAAGTAGAGCACTTTAAATTATAATCCACAAGCGAGAGGCACTGCTGATGTCACAAACTCGCGAGAGATAAACTAAAGAAGAACTCGACGTTAACTCAACGACGTGTGAGTCAACTCTGCAAGTCGGAAGCTGGTGGAACGGCCTAATAATCTCTTCCCCACCACTGCTCAGCAGATGTTATCAGGTACACGTGCCGCAGAGCCAATCCCCGGCGAGCTGGGTCCCCCTGGCCAATCGCCGCGCAGAGCTCTCAGAGTAGTGGGGACTTCGCAGGTGTTCGCGAGTTGCTCCGGTGCGTTACCGGAGCGGTTTAAGATTCTGTTTTTTCGCGTAATTGTTGTAACTGTTTATGATGTATAGATGTTGCAAAATAAGTTGAGGATCAGATTAGTGCACAGATAAATTAGCCCGAGTGTTCTAGTTTGGTTTAATGACGCTAAGTGCCACTCCTCTAGCGCTGCTCGCTGGGAGAGTTGTAGGCGAGCAGACTGGCCAACTAGTTGTTTATATAAATGTGCATGCAGAATTAAAACGAATGATTGATATGTTAATCTGACGTATCTTGGATCTCAGACCATATGAGCAACTATTATTTTGTTTTTCTTTTCTGTGTTCTGTCACAATATTTCTTTTTGTTTCGTACTTTCTTATTGAGTAAGTCACTTCTATCTTATTTTACTTCCAAGAATTACAGTCAAACAAAGAAACTACTTTGCTATCTCTATCCAAATAGTACACACAAATCTCGACTAACAAAAATATCTGCAAAAAAATGTTAACAAATATAATATTGATTAATTGATCGAAAAATGACTCAAATTATTTATTGAAGAAATATTCTGATATTACTGATTTACTTTTCATATCTAAATACGAGATCATGATAGAATATATACAGGGTAGTCCATCGGTCTATATTGTTTATTTTATGCAATTATTATAAATATTACTGAAATTTTTTCAGACAAAGTTTATTTTACATTGAAATGCTCACGTATCTGCAGTATAAGTTTTCTACCGGGTGTTACATTTTTGCGTAACGATATGCAACTTTATATTTTTAAATGTGACATCCTATATATTTTGAAAGTCCTTTTATTTATCTTTAAAATAGTTCTTATTCATTATGTCCTAAAATGATCAGTACAGAAACTATTCACGTTTTTATTAATGAAGAATCACACACAGAAAGTATGCCATGAAATTAAAAACAATAAAAAAAATTTGAAAAAAATTTCGAATTGAACATCAGTTCAACAAACTAAACAAACTGCAACAAACAGAAGTTGTTAAACTAAATGATAATTATAATTATTTAAGATCTAATTGCAACTAATCAGGTTGTTTAAACATTCACAAAGAATTTTATGGAATAAATTTGACGAATCAGAACCGCATATTAGCGCGATATATGAAAATCTTGTTCAGTTACTATAGTTACGTCTGTTTGTTTTAATTTTATTTATTTGAGTTTGACGTTTTCAACAGTTTTGTATTTATTTTTTTTTTTGTATTATTTCCAAAATCTTGTTATAGAAAGTATAGTCTACATTACAACATGTAACGGAATGGCATATCCCACACTCGCAAACCGTTTTTTGCTCATGTGTAATATATACCATTCCATTACTTGTACATTAGTTGTAAGGGAATTGACTTCCTTCACCTCTAAATTGTCATTTCCACAAGTGATGCAAATATTCAAAATTTTCAATTAATTTCCTCAGCAAGTGCTAGTGGAGTTAGCACATATCCACATCTATCGCACTTGGGTCTAGATAGGCTGGTAGGTATATTTAGCCCCTCCACATATGTAGGGCTCACCCTGCATGCCCTGTAACGGTCTCGCACATCTGCTGTACGCGCGTGCCTGCGAACTCTACCGACAATGCGGGACCCCCGCGTCCCGCCGGCCCTGCGCGACCCTCATGTGCCCTAGTGCACCAGACGAATACTCCTCGACACTCATGTGTACCTACATGTGTGCTGGACTTGGGGTAGGTTCGCAAGAACTGCGTGAAATACTGATTTACTACAATTTCTTGGCAGTTTTCATTGGAAGCTGTATTGAACAGAGTATCCATTAATTAAATATGTTAGAAAGAATATGTGAAACACTTACGTAGAATTTCTGTTGCGAAATTGCGGGACCTGTTGACAGATGAACTGAATCTGAAGATTTTAAATAAATGAAATCTTCTAGTGAAGCTAAATATATTGTTATTAATAATACACAAAGCTACAACAGAAAATTTCATTCAATTAATACTTTTGAAGACTGGTGGTTCAGGTTCCCAAGAACTGAGTGAAATATTGATTTACTACTATTTCGAAAATGTTCTTCTTTCTTCTCTAGACGGTATTATTCTTCATTGCACTGAAATTGATGAATTTAAATAAATTAAAGCTCTTGGTAAAGTTGAGCATAATTTTAAATATAATTATGCTCAATTAAACCAAAGAACTTTAATTATTTCGAAAATGTTCTTCTTTCTTCTCTAGACGGTATTATTCTTCATTGCACTGAAATTGATGAATTTAAATAAATTAAAGCTCTTGGTAAAGTTGAGCATAATTTTAAATATAATTATGCTCAATTAAACCAAAGAACTTTAATTATTTCGAAAATGTTCTTCTTTCTTCTCTAGACGGTATTATTCTTCATTGCACTGAAATTGATGAATTTAAATAAATTAAAGCTCTTGGTAAAGTTGAGCATAATTTTAAATATAATTATGCCCAATTAAACCAAAGAACTTTAATTATTTCGAACATGTTCTTCTTTCTTCTTTAAACGGTATTATTCATCATTGTGCTTCACTGAAATTGATGACTTTAAATAAATTAAAGCTCCTGGTAAAGTTGAGCATAATTTTAAATATTATTATGCTCAATTAAACCAAAGAACTTTAATTATTTCGATAATGTACTTCTTTCTTCTCTAGACGATATTATTCATCATTGTGCTTCACTGAAACTGTTGACTTTAAACAAATTAAAGCTCTTGCTAAAGTTGAGCATAATTTTAAATATAATTATGCCCAATTAAACCAAAGAACTTTAATTATTTCTAACATGTTCTTCTTTCTTCTTTAGACGGTATTATGCATCACTGTGCTTCACTGAAATTGATGACTTTAAATAAATTAAAGCTCTTGGTTCAATTGAGCATAATTTTAAGTATTATTATGCTCAATTAAACCAAAGAACTTTAATTACTTCAAAAATATACTTCTTTCTTCTCTAGACGGTATTATTCATTAATGTGTTTCATTGAAACTGATGAATTTAAATAAATAAAGGCTCTTGGTTCAGTTGAGTATAATTTTAAATATTATTATGCCCAATTAAACCAAAGAACTTTAATTATTTCGAACATGTTCTTCTTTCTTCTTTAGACGGTATTATTCATCATTGTGCTTCACTGAAATTGATGACTTTAAATAAATTAAAGCTCCTGGTAAAGTTGAGCATAATTTTAAATATTATTATGCTCAATTAAACCAAAGAACTTTAATTATTTCGAAAATGTACTTCTTTCTTCTCTGGACAGTATTCTTCATCATTGAGCTTCACTGAAAAAGATGACTTTAAATAAATTTTAAAAAATATTCCATATTTTGTTTAATACTCTATTCACAATACTTCAATGTTATCTTTTCATTTTAATACTTATAGCTTTAGTTTTCTTCATTAGTAGTTACCATTCCTTCTAGTAAATGTTTCTAAAGAACACAAAAATCGGGAACAAATGGCAGGATATATGAATGAATAATTGTAAAGTTATTTTCATTGAATCATTTCTTGGGATGAATTAATGACCAATTTTATGTGGATGGTTAACTCAATGAAATAATTTTTTATCTTAAACGGTTTGGTGAGCATCGATACGGGCTACCGAAAGAAATAATTAAAACAATGATATATTAACTAGTAATTGTCCGAGAACAAAGACGATATTAATTCTATTTCAAAAGACAATTACAATTACGGCTACGTCAGGTCTTTTGAATTTGAACATTAGACATGTCTGCAATGAACAAATCCGCATTTAGACAACTATAAATCATCAGATGGTAACGGCGCCAAAACCACCATAAAATTCCAGGTATTCCCGAAAGCGAAAACCTTTGTCCTGTAGGTGAATTTCTCCACATCTGGCCGACTGTAAGTTTCAAAGTTAAGCGAGAATTGAACTGTAATTGTTTGGTAGAGATTCCACATCTGTCGATGGACCCGTGCCGATCCCAGATCCAGAGGCAAGGTGTACTGGCACACAGATGTGTCCCAATCCCAAACAACTTTGCAAAACTCTCCCGTAAACTGAGAGTTGCCACCTAACTAACTAGGAAGGAAGGAAGATGTCTGCGTTCGGATGTTTTTTGTTTCGGTTCTGGACTACTTCGATACATCGAAATGTTTGAACTGAATGTAACGGTTTTTGCTCTACTAGGGGAGATAAGATTTGGAACAATTTTATGTGTGTATGTGGGATTGTAACGTATGGTGTGATTGGTTCTCCGTTTGAAATTTGAGATTATATTGGCAGCTTAACTGTAAGTTTCTTTTTGTAAGAATGCAACTGCCCACTAATGTTGATTGTATATATTTAATTCGATTCACCAAAGACTAGTTTACTTTTAAAAGAATATCAGTAACTTCGAAATCTATTAAAATATGAATACATTTATTCCACATAAAACATTAAATCCCAATATCGAAAGTATATATTATTCTGTTGCTATGTTTGACTATATAGTTAATATAAATATTTGACATTCAGAATTTATTAAAATAAGAGCCCATCCCCTGAAAAATATTCCATAATCAAATGTAATTATTTTTATTTACAAGTCTAAATTATTACGTCATCTATGTACTGTACAGTACTCTTAAGAAAATGATAATTTTTCGGTAGATATTAAATGGGATTACAATACTTTTTCGTAAATCCGCAATTAATGTCCTACCACGGACCAAAATGATAATATTTTTCAACCATACTTATAATTGAATATGTAATGATTTAAACCAATATTTAATTACTTGTCGATTAGATTCTTCCTTGGACTAATAAATTTGATCTGTTTTAATGTAAATACAAATATATTTGATTATTTGTATATTTCTGAATCGCGCATAAAATAATGTTTATTTTTTACTAAGATTTGGCTTTTAAAACTCAATCAATTAGCCAGCATCATCATCGTAAAATGAATTTAAATTTTACAAGACAAAGCAAAAAATTAATTATTTTCTTATTATATAATTTTTAATGAAATAAAATAGATGTTTCCAGATTTTTATTTTTGAACTAAAAATAAAATGGTAATTTAAATAGGAAGATCTGTTTATTGGTAATAAATTGTGGTAGCAAAGTAGCTTGTTGCTGAGTATACAAGAACAATTGAATAAGTAGTGGTTAAAATTAGCTTTTGCATTTGGATCACATGTTCAAAAAAGGTTATCTGATAAAATATGTAATAATGAGAAATTTCTTCATAAATATTCCTTCAGTACACTTTGAAAATGACTTGTTTCATACATTTCTAGAAGGACAGGTCAGCAGATTTAAATGAATATGACAAAAAGCCATGTTTCTTTATCGTATTGTAATTCGTAAATGGTGCTAGTAAGAGAAATATATTCCAAACAAAACAATATTCGAAATATTACTCTAATAATAAAAATTACTATAAAACCATAATTTACTGAGATATTTCAAACTTAACTGATAGGATATGTAAACTACTATTTCAGTCATTGGATTGTCATAAAAAACTAACACCCTAAAACATGCTTATCCATTGAAAATTTACTATCGAAATTTTAAAATGATTTCTATAGGTAGTTCTCATACAAGATGTGGTGAAAAAAACTGCAAAAAATAAGTACATATTTAGTTTTAATACAAATAATTAATTAGAATATATTTCTTGACCGCTCATTCAAATCGCTATTAGCTTCTCCATACTTTAACTACAATAGTTTATTCGTATTCATGAAATGAAATATTGACCCTTAGTTCATAAGGAGTAAACCTAAGTAATTTTAAATAATCGCAAAATTTTCAAACTGCGTATTACAATTTTCTCCTGTCTACACAAACAATCCAAATCCCCATAACATATCTTTACACAACAAAAAATCAGTTAATAAATAAACACCATGAACAAGGTGCGCCAGTCATGAGCTATCAGATATCAGTTTCAGATACGTACATGCACTGAATTTTCCCATGCATCGAATTCATCGAAAACGGAGCGATTGATAGCGCTTACAAGTGTGAAGCACACAAACCTGTACACTGGCGTATTTGTGTTCGAGAGTGTACAGTGTACACTTTGCACGCTGAATGATAACAAGTTTTTCAATGTGGCGCAATCTTTGTGTGACTGTCACCCCTCTGCTTATGATAGGCGCAGAGTCGGTTTTCAATTCAGATTCGAACACTTGTGTTTGCATTTTTTACCAACGGAAACAAGTTGACCAAGTATCAACTTGTGCGTTGTGGTTTATCTCTTTGCAACGGATGTTAGAATATTTTTTACGGTCTTCATAACTTATTTGACAATAGGGATGTGCGGGTTTATGAGTTATCATTTGGAGTTATGACATATAGCGAAAGAAAGCTGTGGAAATAGAAAATAACTGATAAAGAATTAAATGTATAAAAATAAATTTTATGAGGGAAATAGTCTAGTGTATTTACTCCTCCGTCTACGCCTACATCCTTCATTTCACGTTCATTATATGTTTCACAAACCTTTTATTCAAAATTTGGTGGATACTCTTCATACATCAATATATTTTGAACAATTTCTATCATATTCTGAAACTTATGCTAGAATAAAAAAAACCATGAACTTAAATGTATGGATGGATGGATGTGTGATCCAAAGTTCATTAAGTTACGAACGAGAAAAGAGAGATTAACGAAATATTATGATAAGTTTCATAGTAATAAATACAATTATTCGTGGGGCAGAATTGCAGTACTTTGTTTAAACTGTTTCATTCTTTCTAATGCTATTTTTATTGAAATAAAAAATAGTATGTAATAGTTAATTTATTATAATTACACGTGAATTATCTATGTATTTTATACAACAAATACTACTACATTACTATATAATTTAATTATTTAAATGGTTTTATTTTCTTAGAATCCGTACATTACAAATATTTCATTAGGATCTCTTCCCCTACGTGTACACTTCAAAATTTAATTCGGATTTTAAATCTGCAACCAATTCCTATTGTAGGAATTGAATGTTTATATGTGTCACTTTCCACTACCACTGCTGGTCAAATATATATAACGTTTTTCAGTTAAAGACAGTGCTTTTCCTAAGTGTATGCTTCAAAAGTTAATTCTGATTTCAAATCTGCAACCCATTCCTATTGTAGAAATTGAATGTTTATATGCGTCACTTTCCACTACCTCTGCTGGTCAAATATATATAACGTTTTTCAGTTAAAGACAGTGCTTTTCCTAAGCGTATACTTCAAAATTTAATTCGGATTTCAAATCTGCAACCAAATCCTATTGTAGAAATTGAATGTTTATATGCGTCACTTTCCACTACCACTGCTGGTCAAATAAATATAACGTTTTTCAGTTGAAGACAGTTAAACAGCAATTTTAATTCATTTTATTATGCATCAAAGTTGACGAAAAGTGGTAACCTGCACCTAAATGCATATTAGTATTCATTCGAGCAATGATTTTCAAATCTACGAACATTATATTTGAGTTAACTGCCTTCTTTTGTAACGTACCCTCGTATCTGACTGTTTTCCCAACATACAACACATTCTGTCGTGGGAACAAGCCATAAATTTCGCACAACAGCTTCTAAATTTCAGTTTAAGAACTTTAATCACAACTTAAGACCGTTTAGATACTTGCTCATTACACAAACATGGCTAACAAATCATTTTATCACAATACTGCAAAATTACTAGTTCCATACACCCTATACACTGGAATCAAGTCAGAGAATATACAACGGGAGTACCAAGCAAAACCCACCCAATTTTCATGAGTGTGTAAGGGTGAGAATCGTTTGTGAGGTAGGTTCAATTATTATAATTGCAAAGCAGCGCAAAAAAGTGATATACCGGTTCATGTACAATACGAATGGTCGGTGCACGGCGTTCACATGCTCGCCCCGCCATTACGAGAGGTGCGCGTCACCTTAAACCGGATGCTGTTTTGTTCGGTTCCGGTCTGTGATTCAGATCTGGCAATGGACCATTGCGTGCATAAAGTGCCATTACCGAGGGCTCGCAGCCACTGGATCAAACAGGTTCGGTTTCAGTGAACTGAACTAGTTTCAGAGACACTCAAACTTGATCGACGGGGGTATGTGCCTACCTACAGTGATAACGGTCATAATAAATAATCGGGTTTCTTTTTCTACACACACGGAAATAGTGTGAAACAAAACAAGCACTTGTTTCTTATTATCATGTGGGAAATAGCTCCATGGTAACGCATCATTGATTTGTTGGTCCTGAGATCCTCAATTTGAACCCCACAGCCGACAGTTGACATTTGAACATTATTATATGTTTTATCTGACTTTTACCTTATAATTATTACAAAATTTCACAGCAATTAGTGATTTACCGCCAAAAAAATTCCCGTCAGGAATTTGTTTTTTCCCCGGGAATGTTCCCGGAAATTCGTTTGTGGGTAAAAAATTTATTACGTTTTTTCCGGGCGGGAATATTATTTCTCGGGAAATTTCCAAAATAATAAATAAATATATCATCACGCCTTTTACCCATTATGGGTGTGGCACTTTGCTTGCGCAGATTGCGGTAAATGATATATTAATGCGTATGAAGTGCGGTTACCAGCCGTCAAATCATAGTTGTTAGTGAAGGAGGAACTACAGGGGTAAATTTAAATTGGCAACTGTCAGGTGTGGGATTCGAACTGAGGATCTCACAGTCCACAGATGCGTTACCATAAAGATATTTATCAAATTTAATTTAATCTAATCTACAAATTCTAATAAATATATAATGATACCGTACTTCAATTGCAAAATTATTTCCGATTTGTAATAACTAATAACATTTTTCTCAAAATAATTATAATACAACCTCATATCATATTTATATCGATGAAATCAGAAATAAAAGTCTCTATCTAATGGACTAAAAATTTATATAAGTTACTATTTAAAAATATATAATTTCATTCTATTATTTGAGAACCACTGGTTTAATTTTCTGTTTGTTATTACTATTAAATAGAGCTTTTTTTTCCTGGTCATTTTTGGTATATAACTTTTTTCTCTAAAGTCATTAGTTCGCCCAAAAAAGCGCTGGTTGTTTCAAAGGAAACACCACCCTGTACAAAACCTAAAGATGCCTTTTAGTTCCACATTGTAATAAATATACAACATAAAGTTTTATTTTACACTTTACCCTAGAGATACATTGTTATAAAAAAATTGCAATTATTCTCTGGATTAAAAAACATATTTTCAAATAGAATACATATCAGTTTGTTCCGATACTTACTGGCTAATGATTTTCATCTAGGATAGTTTGGTATAAGTCATTATTCTTCATTATAATATAATAATATTTGGTATTATTATAAATTATTAGGTATTTATAAATATTATTTTATATATTTTATTTTACTTAACCAATATTCCACGATGAGATATTTGAAAACTAGGGTTGGATCGTCACAAAAAGTCCCCAAAAGAAAATTTCTTATTAATTTTGAAGAATGTGTCGTTGTTTGGGAACCGCTGTCTGAATGGCAATGGTATCGTTCACGCTGCGCAAATTCATTTCGTTTCCAAGTCAGCGACAGCAACACCCTTAAACTCAAAGCCCTTAGAACTAAGTACAGCAACAGCTCCTTCATCGTAAGAAAGGAACAGTTCGCTTCTTTATTATTTTAATTTCCATTCACGCTCGTGATTTTCTATAGCAATTACAAGCAGCGGCTTTGCTGGAGATCAAGTAGCCTTAGAAAATTTGCACTTGGCTGTGTATTGCTTGGCTGACCAGGTGCCCAGCATTTAAATTTCTTTTTATTTTGGTTTTTTATTTTGTAACACAAGTGGCAACATACGAGTATGTAACTTCATTTCATTCGCAATTCTATTTTGCGAATGTACAGCAAAACCAACCGAAAAAGTATTTTTTTCTTCAAACGTCATAAAAGTACGTTGTTATGTATTTGTAATCAAAAAGCAGAAGTTCGATATTGTCGCCGCCGGCATAAAAGTGTTTCCTTGGCAACACATTTACGCCGGCGGCGGACAAAGTAAAATATCATGCAAAATAGTAAGGTCGTAATTCAATAATTTGACAGTTAAGAATAAAACAAATAAACAAAAATAACAAAATAACATATTCTGTGGCAACTAGAAATACTGGCTTGGTTGACAAGTTGTGTAATCTTGGTTGTATCCCTCTTTTTGTTCTACTGATGATGACAACTCAGGTGTCGAAATACGTATTTAGATTTCTTTATAATTTTAAGCCTTGGGGATAAATTTTAGTTTTATATTATTCTTATCCTCGAACTGAAGTTTTAAACGTAAAAATATGTTGATGGTAATTCAGTTAACATTGTTTCGTTGACTACGCTAAATGCTTATTTGTAAAAGGAAGTTATGTTCTGAAAATATTCGAAGAACGAAGTTTCGAATTTCATTGTTTGCAAATTTTTAATCATTTTACTCATAGTTTAGTTGTTTACTTCTAGTAGGCTGTGAATCACAAGCCATCTTCATCATTCGTCATCTGTTTACGTTTTGGGATTATCCTTTTTATTATTGACCGCCGCATTATTTAGTGAGCGTAGACAGTCTGTCGTCACTTGTTCTAAACAATATTCCGTTAGTGATTTGTTTGTCTCTCGATTGTATACGTAGGTGAAAGCTTATTCAATAGGTTCAAAGTTCAGGATTTTATTTGTGATCTGACCATTTAAAATGCAAACTAAATGAATATTTATGATAATATTTTGGTGGTAATTATTTGAGGTTTTACCGGGAATAAATTTGGATTAAATTGAAATCTGATGATTTATAAGCCACTTTCACCGAAGTATTTTCTTTGTATTTGGGCATAATTACAACTTATTGATTTTTGTACACAAATAATCATTAAAGGATGAGTCATACAGGTGAAACTTCATAAATATTATTGTTGTAGAAACAGTACAGGTTTTATAAATCTAGTGTGCCAGACGTTCAATTGTTTCCCATATACCAACAAACCTGGTCAGAGGCAACTAGACGACATATAAAAAACAACGAACGGTGCACCTAAAGGGGTGAATCCCGTAGGCATTTCCACAAAATCAGAGCACCTGGTGACCGCAGGGACGGACTCAGTAACACTTCCCCACAACCGTACGCTTTCATGTTCCTAAAATCAGATAGTAAACCGTAAACTTCTCCATGATTTTTTCTGAGTCCCATTTCTAGGGCAGCAACGTAAGAAGCCACCTGGTTTGATTTCCCTTCCCCCCTGCGCCCGATCCTGGATGGTAGCGCACCCGAGATAATGTGATACGATGCGCGTAAATCATAAATTATTTTTTACATCGGGTTTGTTTTTTTGTTATTTGGGGTTAACCTAGTTTTTTTTACTGTTTGCATGTTTATACGTGTTTAGGAAACTGAATTAGTTCAGGGGATCAGATTTTGATCAGGATTAGGATAATGATGCGTTTATTGTGGTTTTCATATCAACACATTATTAAACACTTATGAAGCATAGAACTATGTATTGTATTATAAACGCCAAAATGTGTTTAAATCGGTCATATAGTTTTTAAATAATATTAATAGCAATGGGATAAAATTTCATTCAATTATTATAAAATAATTATATTTATTTATTCTAACTAGCATTAAGGATGAAGCTATATATTTTTTAATTATAGGTGAAACAGCGTCAAAATTTTTATAAAAACTAAAGAAAAAAAATTGTATATTACATGGGATATTTTTAAAGAAAAATAGAGCACAATCTATACAATTATTTTAAGGTTTTTATACAAATTTACACTTATTAACACAATATTGCACATTTTTCTGAAAATTATGCTTGAAAACTTGAAATCTTGCAGGATATATAATTTATCGTTTCATTTCTATTTTATAAATTATGAATGTACCTAAGCATTTTCAACTCTCAAAATACTCCTCCAAACTTAACTTGAAATTTATTACTTATGTATAATTTAAACATGAATAAACTCATTGCTGTAGTACGCATCGTAATATGTCTCATATTTAACGAAATATGGCGATTTGTAACATTTTTCAAAATTCGGAAATTTCCCCAAATATGACTTAAAATTGTAAATTTTTTTTATTACATTTCTTTATAATATTCGCGCCAGGAAACCCATCGCAGCAGAGCGCATCGTCATATCTCTAATATTTTTCGAAATATGACGATTTTTTATATTTTCCGAAGAGCAACTTTGAGGGGCTGTAACTCGAAAACTATAGAAGATATCGAAAAATATCTCCAGTTTTGTGTTTTTCGTGCCATTTACAATAAAATAGGAAATTTTGAAAATTTTGAAATTTTTTGAATTTTTTTTTCAAAATTTCGATTGGAGATATCTCGACAAATATGAAAGATACAGACTTGCAGTGTTCACCAATCGATTCAGCTCGACGAAATACATAAACCCTGAAAATTTCAGAAAATTCGGACAACCGGTTGAAATGTTAGAGCAAAAACTCTGAAAATGGCCAAATTCAGGCCAAACGTCAAGGGGTACCTATTGACTTGTGGGACAAAAAACGCCATTTTAAGGCTTTTTGCTTTAACTTTCCATCCCGTAAAGCAATTTTTATGAAACTTTGCATACTTATGTATTTCGACGAACTGAATTGATTGGTGAACACTGCAAATCTGTATCTTTAATATTTGTCGAGTTATCGCCGATCGAAATTTTGAACAAAAATACAAAAAAAATTCAAATTTTTAAAAATTTGCTAATTTGTTATATAAGGCACCAGAAACGCTAAACTGAAGAGATTTTTTAGATATCTCGTGTAGTTTTTGAATTACAGGCCCTTAAAGTTGCACTTCGAAAAATACCAAAAATCGACGTATCTCGAAAAATATTAGATATCTTACGATGCGCTCTGCTACAAAGGGTTTCTTAGCGCTTATATTATAAAGAAATGTAATAAAAAAATATTACAATTTTAAGTGAGGATACTCCGTGAGTCAAATTTTTCGAAAACATGTAAATTTTTAATTATCTAATGAGCTTTAATATTATTTCTGTTCTATAATTCTATGATGTCATACTATAATACCTGAATTCTTAAAAACTAGGACTTGCGTAAAACATAAAATGATGTATCAAAATATTTGCAAGTAATTTAAATAATATTCGTAACAAAGTTGTAGAATTATACATGAATAATAATTTTAATTTTATTGTTTCCAATAAACCTAAATTTAAAATGTTGAGAATATAAATATAAATATAAATAAACAACTTGTAAAAAAAATTTTAACCTAAGAATTAGCTATTAAAATATGACATTTCAATAACATGGGAAACACTTGTTACACTACTAATTTGATAATAATCCGAATTTGGATAAGATTTGGGATAACAATGAGAGTGGTTACAAACTGATAGATTTGATAACATTGGAAAATATTGTCATAAAATTATGGAGTCCATAAATTACAAATTTACTAAATGAGCTTGTTTTTATGTGGAACATACGTATATTAGGAAAAATATATTTTTACCAAGCTTTCTTTTTTTTATTTTATAAATAAAAATATTAATTTCTTAAGGAATTTGGATGGCACACAAATAACAACTACAGGTATCCGAGAAAACACAAAGAATAGTAAATAACATAATATTAAGTGGTAAATCATTAAAAGGGATTATGAATCACGCTTACTTAGGTAAATACGTTAGTTGTTGTTAGGTTTGTTATTCTGTTTTCAATAAGAGAGTGATTGTTAGATTTTATTGCCTGTGGAGCATGGAGACCAGGAGATAAGTAAACACTTTTATAAAAGTTTACAACTCTATGGAAGAGCATGAAGGCCAACATTTTATTAAATAAAAGAAATTGGTGGAATTTTGGAGAGTTTTCTCCTTTGTTTTGAAATGAAATTAAGATAAGTATAATAATTTAACTAAAATACAAATTTTCTTCAAAAGTAAATACCTATATATTATTTGCCGTGTACTTGTTGTAAAGCTACTTACCAATGTACTATAAGCTAATCAAGTTGGCATTCATCGCAAAAACATCTGAATGCGATATGTTTGAGTATTCAAGTGTAGGAATATTATCTTTGCAAATTTACTAAATCAACAGTAGTAATCTAAGACACAATAATCGATACGTCCTTCTTGAGTAATTAAATCATAACTCATCCTGTACTTTTCATAATTACATCTGTCATCGTCGGAACCAACAAATGACAACCGATAATCGCAATTGTTCATTAGCGCTTTTTAATTACGCGGCGATCGTCTTCTGTCTATGTCGCGGTAGGCTCGGCGATGACTCACCACAAACAAATGACTACGAGTGTGTTTTGTTTAAGTGGTGCATATCATCAGCGGATTGAGGCGATCATTTTACTGACAGATGCGACTAAAACAGCTGCCGTGAGTTTCATGTTTAGATTTTGTTTCTGTGAGTCGTTGCGTCATGAACACGACGGCCAATTGTTCTTGGAAATTAGAACAATAGGCGATCGGTTCTACAAAAATATTAGTTTCTCCTGTCCTGCTTGTCATATGACAATTATAATTATAGATTATAAGACTGCAGTGTTTTGCTTTTGATTTTTGTGATAGACGTAGTCAAATAGCATTGTTCGCAAAGAACTATGACGCAGTATTATTTATTTTCATTAGCCTATGAAACATCGAATTGATAGGCAGTACAGGAAGTAAATATTTTGGTTTGTATTATCTACAATATGTATTCATAACAATAACAAAATGAAGAATGTTGTGAATTTTATTTTGAAGACTTGCAATTTTCTGTGGCGTAGCTTGTGTGTTTCCCCTAGCTCTTAATGGTAGATTTGCAAAATAAATTTAAAAATCTGAGGTTAAGGACCTCGATGGAGAATCGTGCTTGTTGCCATAAGATAGGTTGTTAATAGTATATTATGATACAAGTGTATAAGTAAGTTTTTAAAGCACGTACGACAAGATTAAGAGCTTTTAATTAAAATACTTTTAACGTCGTTAGTGCTTTGAAATCACTTATACACGTTTGTCATACGCTATTTTTTATTATACCTGCATCATACTCTGGAAAAAACTGAAAAGCAACATTTTGATTTTGATATATTTACGCGTGTGACGTTTGACGTATATCGCTTACATGGAGTTTGGTTAGTATTTATTGTTTATGTTCGCAGATATTAACAGTAATTATTTGTGTTGTTGCTTAGCAACCTTTAAAGCACGGCGTGTTTTAATCTTGCGTTTGTGAACGATGTAGTATGTTTTAAATACGGATTATGATGCAGGTATAATAAAAAAACTATTACACGTGTTTTTCTTTTGTTTTTTGATATGATGTGCATTTCTTGAGATATTTTACTGTCCTGGAACTTTTTGAACAACTGTATACTATTAATTGTTTGTATGGTGAAACAAATCACTTGATAAGTTTCACAAATTTATATTTAAATAAAACAAAGGATATACTACAAAATTGGGAACCCCTTAGTCTTTCTAGAATAAGATGAATTTTCGACTGGCACGATCCACACTGATATGGCAAAGAAAATAAATCAACAACGCAGTTAAATCGCAAGAACTACGAATTAGATTGCGTTCCCGACTGTTTTCTTTTCTAGGTGCCATACATCTTAGTCATGACTTTATGTTACTGGAAGTTTTTATTATAAATATAAACAATAAAATGAAATAGCAGAAGTACGATGTAAGAAGTTATGTTCGTTATATTAACATGTTAGAAAAAACGTTTATAGGAACAGAGAATGACAAGTCAAATAATTTATTGGAAGAGCTATTTAAGAAATTTCGGTACTGCCTATCATTTTTTAAGGCAGACTTCTAGGAAAAACACATGTCTTAGGACCAAAAAACCTCACTGCGCAATCTGAAATGGGCAAATACAATACAGTCTGGGCCTTACAGTTCGCCAGATAACCTCTGAAGCTTCAGGAAATTTCTTCATGATTCAACAAGCCCTAGCATTTCGAATATTACAATGGGCGATCATGCCAGCTGAAATATTTCCCCGTATATATTTGCGGACAATAAATGTTCACTTACGCGTGTTTGTGCGTGATCCGTGCTTACCTGGCGTGCGCTGGGCTACGCACACCTGCCAGAAGGACGTTAACGTTGGCCCGCGCCGTGCAGAATCCCAATGGTGCAGGGTCGGCGTTGAAGAAGAGAAAATTCACCAATATTACACTCGTTTTACTTAAAATAGTAACGGAAATGCTTTGTTTTTTACAATACACTCAGCAACTGTCCATGCACTAAACACTTGCATCTACCACGTTGCGACACTGGCGGACTGAGGTGTTACAATGATACCAACAGTACTTGCGAACTAGATAAGTTACTAACTATTTATGTAGCGCGAAATTCAAGTTTTAAATGTATGGAGGGTTATGATTTTGACGGCACAGGCAAGGATGAGAAAGAAAAGGTAAAAGTTGAGATGGAAGATCTTAATACCAACATCCATGGATGATGGATGTTCTTCTTTTGACATTTGGGATGATGTTTTTATTTTAGAAGTTTGTGATTTAGGAAACGTAAAGAGTTTGACTAACATTGGTCATATATTCTTTATAGATATAGTGAGAATTTGTTAAATTTTGCACCATTTTAGGAACTGTCATCTTGACAGCGTTTTGTTTATATTTCGTCAGTTTACACCAACGTGAATTTCATAGTAGTTCAATAGAAACAGCAATAGATGGCAGCTCGAAAATTTGCTTGTGTTTATCTCTTCATCAGGTTGAAAGTACGTAAATATTAATTACATGTACGTTATTCAAAATAATGTCGCCTCTCTGGATATTATCTAAATATTTTGAGTTCGCTCCTGTCTTTCTAAGATCAGCTGACATTCGAACAAGAGCACAATACCGATGAAGCTAAAGGTAAAGGGCGAGCATATGCATTTGTTAGGTTCGGTTGATTCTGAAGCAAAACACATTTCTTGCATCTTGCGCCAGCGGTGGTAGCACTGGCGAATTCTTGTCAATACAGGTGATTTGGAGAAGAAAGATCTAGAGGCATCAGGACAGGTTGACCGTTTGTGCGTTTGTTGGCGTTCTTCGTCTTCTTGTTTACTTGGAATGTGCCATGCACCTACACACTGCAGAAGAACACAAATGCACCATTAAAAGGTTTCGTTGTAATTTGATCTCAGAAGAATTGTTGATATTTATTCTTAAAATGTTTATTTTGGGAACAGCTTACTTTCTGTTTTGTTTTCTTTCTCATATATTTCTTTAATTTTGATTTCTTGGAATTGTGATCTTAGTTTTTAAACGAAATTGTGACAGTGATTTTTTGGATTAACGAATGTCTTGATATTTTTTTTATAAACCATGTCAATATTTTCAATAATTTTGACAACATTATCCATAATTTCATAATCCAGAACACAGTTTTAGTGTGCTCCAATAGAACAAGTTATCTATTTCAATTTTTCATTGAGTGACATTTCCTTGGTCGTTTTGTTTGATAATGTCCTTGATTCAAATAATTTCATCTAAGAATTAGTATTTTCTGTTAATAACGTCTATGTGAATGGTTAGATGGATGGATGTGTCCGTATATTCAATAAAAATAACAATTTCATAACAATGAGTTTAACTAAGTTGATTATTGTACCAACTTCAAAACCGGAAGTGAAACTTTATTTCGAATATGAAATTATGTGCGAAAAAATATTTCCAATAAAAATATTATTAATTAATTATTGTATCTGCTTCCTGCTGTGAAAAAAAAAATTAAATATTTGTTAGTATATTTTGAAAAATTGGCATGTAATAAAAATTGATTAAACCCTATTGGGCATCCAAAATTAAAATACGCTAACTAGTGGTAGAAAGTTGAACTAACCATAAGGTACATACATTTTATTGTATTTTGAAATTAATTGTTATTTTTTAGAAACTAATAACAATAATAGTTATTTTAAGAGTATTCCAATGTAAGTATTACATTTGTTTAAGCCGTATTATTTAAATAAGAGGTAAAAATGACAGGTACATTGTATTTGTAGATTATAGGTTAAGATTGAATTTCCTCGAAAAAAAACCATAAAAACAGGAAAATTTGCAGTGTGTATGGCAACAATTCTGCTGCCAATAAAAGCAAACTACCAATACTAAAGCACGCATTCGCCATTACAAAATATCATGCAAAATGATTTTGACATGTACCTTTTGGGAATTTTGATCAACGCAATATCTTGATAATTTGGAAGCCCAATAGAGTTTGTATAAAATTATAGATCTTATAGGGAGGATAATTATATTAAAACATCAATAATTAATTTTGAAAGATCAGAAATCTTTTTTTTTTTTACAGCAGAAAAACTAAATTGTATGTTTAATAAGATATATGGATAATGATAGTTGCTTATAGAACAAAAAAGTGTTAAACATGTGTCAAGTACCAGATTTTTTAATCTATTCAATAGTATTATGTTATTTATTTATTTCTCATTTCTCTTATTACTTTTCTTTAGGGGTTAATGTCTCTCATATTGTCACATTTATTTCATATTCTTTCCTGTCCAATATGTCTTCCTCACGCACTCTCTTCTCTTGTAAGTCTTCAGCGAGAACCATATGAGTAAAGTTAGAAATGGTAACAGTGTCCGTTAGAATCAAACTCAGTATCTTATCATCCATAGATTAATGCGTAACTAAAGAGCATACTACAGGAGTAATTAGTATTGAGGTGACTTTTATTGTCAGACAAAAGACCGCAAATCATTTTGCACCGGATGTAGATATAAAATAATATATACAACATTGAGAGATACGAGTTCTTCTAATGATATTTTAAATTCGTTACGTGTCGTATTGCTGCGATCTCATTTTGTCAGTCCATCTCCGAGGGTGACAAGTCCCCCAAGTGCAGAATGTTCGCTAGGCTCTACGTGTTTATCAGCGCAACTCTGCAGATCGCACTGATCGCAGGCGGCGATAACGCACAGCCGACCGCGATGTGAGCAGGCTGTGCCCCAAGAACAATTGCGTGTCTAATCTGTGCTTTAGAATCTGCCAACTTACGGCACCAGCTTCCAAACAGCGACAAGTAAATTCTCTTTTGTTGTTATTTGTTCGACAAGCCATCGCGGAGATTTCTGTCGGTGATATGGAGTGTCCACTAACTCTACTGAGATTTGTGGAAAATGGAAACTGGAATGGGAGGTTTGACAGAATTCACCTGCTAATACTGATTGAGGTGTTTTGAACACGCATTCTTTCTAACGCATAGGTTTATTGATATTATCGACATTTGACAATTGAAGCGTAATATTTAAAAAATCTAAAAGTTTACAGCTGAAAAACTTCTGTTGTGAGCACCACAATACCTCCCGCCATAGATTTCTTAACAAATAATGCTCATCTCTTCAAAAAATTGGGACATATGTCAACCGTTGTTTTGTTTTTTCAAAAAACACAGGTTAGCAGATTTAAACGAAAATATCAAAATATAATTTTTCTTTAACGTATTGTAATTCATAAATGGTGACAGTAAGAGGAAAATGTTTCAAATAATAATTGTAGATAATAGTATTTGAAAAATTTTTCTAATAACAAAAAACCATAATTTACTGAGATATTTTAAAATAACTTGATAGGGCTTCAATCACTTTCGGTTATTGGATTATCATATATAATATCCCAAATGCATATCACATGCTCGAAGAATATTCGAAGGACTATTTCCCGATAAAAATTTAGCCAAACGCTGTTTCTCTCATAAAAAATAAAGCAAAATTTAAAAACTTCATTTGACAGCAAATCAGAATCACATTGGTAATTTGCACTAGTGTGAAAAATATGTACTAAATTAATAATTCATGTGTAAATACTACCGATTTAAGTTCATATTGATACATTTGTCAATTGCTAGTAAGTGAATTGTTGGGTAAAATTGATTCATAAATTAATAGTTTAAATATCTATATACAGAACTACGACAATTTTGTAGATTTTCTGGAATACTCGTATAATACTTCTAATATGGATAAAATAGAGTGCTTTAGAACAAACTAAAATATACGATAGTTTACAATAAAAACATACGACGGTAGCGCGGTAAAACAATCAAAGCCAGCGGTGCGAAAACAAAACACCAGCGCGTCCATTAGCACTAATGTGAAAACAGCACGGAGCACGCAGTGTGCGTGTATGCGTGCGACACACGACAGCGTGTGCAGGTCGCGTGCCACCCCCGCCCTCGCCACCGCCCCCGTCCTCTACCGCCCCCGCAGACAACAGCTGTGCGCCTCTGTATGTGCAAAGGTCACTGGACGATCTACAGAACCAGCCCTGATCGTGGAGCTGTAAGGGTGGTGTAGAATTTCGCTGTCCCCAGCAAAATAAGTCGTTTATTTTTACCTTTTGGGACGTCATTGTGTGGTTTGCTTTAACCAGCAGTAACTAAACTTTTATTAGGGATTAATACATATTTTATCCTACCCATAGGTATGCATTTTTTTAAATGAGATATTTTCAAATTTGCACGACTTTTCGAACAGAAATGGAAAAATGAACTTCCCAGAAAATCTGCAGATGTTACTATATGTTAATGTATCACAGCGTTATCTTGCTTTTCTTAATGGTTTGTGTTTCTGGGAGTTCGAAAGAAGTGTCAAAATTAGTTCCCGTCTTCGCAGCAAGTTTCCTTTAATGGCAGAATAATTTGAGAAAAAGTGTAGCATTTTTTTGTATCCGTGGAATGTCTTAGAGACGTCAGTAATGTCACAACTCCATCAAAATCAGCAGGTTTGATCTTGAAGCTTGACCACCTATCCGGAACAAGTCTTAGGAATGTCCAGTGACAAATGCGACACCTAGAACCTGCCATTAAACCGCCAGCCTCGCCGCAGTCTGCAGATAACATCGCTGGTGCCTCTGGCTGCTGCTGGTGAGCTGCTGCTTCTTGACCTATCCGCAACGGAATCTTCTTTGCAAGATGCAAACTAATTTAGAATAAATTACAAAAGAAATCATGAATTATTTGTTTCACTGTTTATGAGCAGTACCAAATAACACAACCTAACAATGTACAAATTTTAATTGCTAAATTTGTATTTGCCGGTCACAAAACACCTGTAAAATTTCAACTGCGGCATCTTACTAATAAACATGAACTAGGAAAATCTAACACGGCAGTAAACAGTACAGGCAGTAAGGGTCGTTCTTATGATCTCTTGTTAGATGCATCTGTTGTTTGACTACTAGTTATCTAAATTATAACATATACAATAAGTTTACTAGTTATATCTTAAGTCATCATGAGGTCATAACTATTCTTGAGTGAAGTATATAAAATATATGTATGTTTCATTTAAATTTTATGGTGTAATTATGAATTTATTATTTTAATAGTAATTAGTGTTATTGTTAAATGACTCGTGTAAAGTGCAAACAAACATTAAATAATAATCGGTGATCTTTATGACCTTACATGTTCTCAATTTGTATAAATAAAGCGGTAATAATCTAACACATTTAAAACGGGCAATTTTGATAGGTATTGTGAATAGAACGGCAGTGTCACAAGGAAAAAATTAAAGAAGTATATTTTCTTGACTTCTGAATTCCCCGAATCCCAGAATAAATTGTGACTGAAAATTATTTAGCGCTTTAATTTTTTTATTAAGCGTATTGTGTACAACTGCCGTAAACACTGAAAACATAGTACTGCTATTTCCATATTATGCGAAGAGTATAATAAATAGAATATGCATGAAAACATAATTTAAAGATAAAGGTTGAATCTAGGCTTCTCTAATAATATATATTTTTAAATTCTCATAATATTATTTGTATTTAAATGTTGCGTAAATTTGACGAATATTTCAGCAAAATTTATGAACTTTAAAAGTTTTCTTTAAGAATTAGTCACTTGCCTATTCTAGCTTTATGAATTTTATCATCTTATCCTCTTGGCCATCCCACTTCCCTTTTTTCTTATGGATTATATTGTAAAGCTTCTTTTCCCTATGGGATTCGTACATTTTCACATTTCACAATGTTTTCATCTATCTTAATTTCTTTAAAAATACAATTATAAAACTAATAATATATAATATTTGTAAATAGAAATTTTTTGATTTTTTTAAGTTTAAATATTAATACAGGTATACGAGAGATTTAACGCAACAAAATACTGCAGAAGATTTTCCCGCAGATTTACAAATTTCTTTAATTAACGCTGCCACCAATTTGCATCCAACCTAGTAGGGATAGCAAAATAAAAATGGATTCTGTTGGTACTAGGAGACAGTATCAATAATCTGCAAAGTTAATAAGTACAAAATAACGAAATCTTTACCTTTGGTGGCGTCATCAACTGCACCTGAAAGAATTATGATAATTATAAACAAAATAAATTAAAATCAATTTTATTTAAACATTTATTTATAAAGGAAAACAGAAAAATTAATATATATCATTAGCAAAATTATTAAAATATTGCCTTAACCAAATCTTTACCTTTTCGTGTACCGCAGGACGTACTAAGCTCACCGAGTTTACTGCTGTGCCTGGTTGTTGTCCCTTAGCACTGAAATGAAATTTATGATAATACACTATGACTCATGATTTTAACTATTTGAAAAAATATTTACTTAGCTTGGTGAGCAATTTCATGTTTTCGTAGATGTTCTTTCCCGCGGTACGTTTTCTCGCAGATATGAGATTTAAATGATTTTATAATTTGGTGCGCATTGACATGGCGCAATAGAGAAAACCGAGCCGTAAATCTGGCGCCGCATTCCGGGCTACTATTATCTAAAAAACATAATAAAATAAATAATAAAAAAAAACATAAATAAATAGCATTATGTAGTTGTAAAACGTCAGCTAGCTGTTGCGACGGGGTTGGCTGTGATAACAAGAATTCTGTCAAAGTGTCAAATTTGGTTATAATTTTATAATTTTTTATAATTCTTAGATGTGTTCGATCATTTACTAACGATAGCTGTATTTACGGTACGGCAAGATTATTCTGACATGCTTTCGAACTCTTTCAATATTTTGAACGCCTCGTATATGGATTTATTTCTCGAATTATTAAATCCAATTTTTGCATAATATCTGGTTACACTTTTTGTTGTGGTCATCGTTAATTTGTTTATTTAATGCATAAAATATATTACTTTCCGAGATCGTGCAATGCCGAAAATGGGTAAACAGCGTAATCATATATTTATTTTGTTCAAAAATTGAGCCATTAACTTAGCGATGATAATTATCATAAACTGGCTACTTCTTTGTATGATGCTGTGATTTGTGCACGTGTTTGTGAGCACGTGTCACTATCGGCTGATAGTGGAGAGTAGCGCGGACCGATAGATCAGCAGAGCGGAACCGTGCGTGGGTTTACCTAGCGTGCGTTTTTATTTTAATGTCGACTTGTACCGTATGATATAATGGAATTGCTGTGTAGTTGAGTTTGTGCTGTGATCTATCGTTGAAATCTATTTTTAACGGTGGCTGGATTATATACCCAGTTCTGTTAATTGCTGATCCAGAAATGCAAGAATATATTTACACTCGATCGAGAGATTTATTGGTTTGTAACATGCGATGAAAATGGAGAGAAAATTTTACATTAATTTACACCAAATCTTAAACAATATATGGTACATTTTATTTCATCATATTAGAATGATTTAACACCTCTCTTAAGCATGCATTACACGATGAAGTTTTTGTTTTACACGAAAGTAAAAATCTGTCAATTTCGCTGAACTGGAGATTGATTAATTACAGTAAACTCAATTCAATCAAGTCTATCTTTGATCTACACCTTAGCGCCAATTAAATATAACACACAATTAGGCCAAAGTAATTACCGTTGGCAACATGCAGATAGAATCACATCTCACAAAGTGGTCTCCGCGTCTCCAGCCACGAAGTCCGCGCGGTAAAAACTCCCAACAACCCAATCGGTAAGCAGCGAACGCACGCATAGATATGCAGAGTAACGCGAGAGTGCCAATGTGCGGTCTGTACACCCAGGAGAGCAAGGAGGAAAAATGTCCTCAGTGCGACGTTTATATGGTGTAATTTACTGATGTAATTGCGAAACGCAAACGCTTAAACATAAAACAGTTCCTGTAGAGCTGGTGCGGTTTGGTTTGCAGGAATCGATTGTGGGAATTTATTATCTTGTGCGACTCTATGAGTATCCATTCTGAGTAGTTGCTTAATTCTGTACCGATATCTAAATAATACATTAATAATTCTAATTTCATATGTACAAGTTGCATGTGCAAGTTAAGAGCAAATCATATTTTGAAACAATCCATCTTGGAAAATATATCTCAGTAAATAATTGACTAATGTCAAATATTGTTCTAAGGGCCGATATTTCCATCTACGAATAAAGTACCGAATATATTATTTGCCGAATAAATGAAAATTGTCGCATCGAAATCATAGCTCAAATGATACTTATTGTTCTAGCTGTCATTTTTACCTCCCGCCTACCTCTAGGTAAGGGAGGTATTGTTTTTGGTAAAAAAATTGGGTAGTGAGTTTTCAATGAATAAGCACGTTTTAGAGTCCCTACAATACGATTTTAATATTTACCCAAATACTATAATACCAAAAAATACATTTTGTGAATTATTGCTTCTTATATTTAAATGAAGAGCTGATTAGATTTTGGATAAAATTGGTCAACCGGAAGTAGCAGTTTACTTGAAGCCCTTAACAGTTTTTCGTGAAAAACACGGTTAAATTTCCTTTTTCAACAATTTATTTTATTTTGAAAGTTGAAGAATATTTTATTTTACATGTGTTTTGATTACACTAATTTTATTAATTTTCATTAGATTTAGAGTTAATAAAATATAAAGAAATTAGATTTCACAAATCTTGCATTCCTAGTACACCATGGAAACATTTAAAAATTTTAACTTTTTTACGAAATGTGACACATGTCATTTTGATTGTGAAGCTGTTTTCTTAGTGAAATATGTGTCAAAAAATTAAATAAATATACGAAAGAAAATTAAAATACTCAAATATAAATAGAAAATAAACAAATAAGAAGGTATGTTTCCGTATCATCAAATACTATTTTGTACCGTTTAAGAGTAGTATGGGGCGGGAGGTTATGTGCTGGCCACATCAGATTTTTTATTTATTCCACGAATAACTTATCCGGAAGTTTATTCGTAGGAGGAGAGATCAGCCCTAAGAAAGATGTATAATGAATTTGAACTACAATTTTAATTGGAATATTTTTCTCGGTTTCTTATCGTACAATAGTATATTGTACAACAAGTCTAGAAAATTATCTAATGCACGCGAGTTGCAAGAGTTGTATCAGGAGACGAAGTCGAGTGCTGAAATCTCACGAGCGTGAAATAGATAAATTTGTTTGAGGAGTACTGAAATGTAATGATACTGGACTGGAACGCTAGCTGACGTTAAAATTGCGAGCCGAGAGACAACAAGTTATCGGTCCATCTATCTTTGTTGTTTTTACAATCCAAACCCCTAACAAACGCATAGCAACCGCTCTAAAAACAAGTGTTAGACAAAGAAGGGTGGCCTTACAACATCTATCTGCCTAAGGCTCGTTTTTCGCTTAGATAAAAGCCTTCAAGTTAGCGTTCCAATATTACTATATTTCAGTGGGGGTAAAACTGAATAACCTCTACCATCTATTTTACACATTTAACTTTCATGTTAATTCTATTAAAGTACATTTTATTTCACTTCTTTTTATAGTCAGTCATTCAACTTTGAGATTCAAGTATACCCACTAATATACATACATAATCATGTCTGCACGTATAGGTACAAGAATGCATATCAAGGGTAACACGTGTGATTAACAATAATACAGCGATGGCAATGCAAGTGAACTCTTCCGGCCAGCTGTACAGATCTCACCGCCCCGGCCGCCCCGCACCCCGCCGCACCGGATGCGACCTTAAAAAATGTTTTCCGTCACCTTTGTAACCTTTCGTACCTCTACTGAGCCCAGGTCGCCCGATGAAAGAAACGGTAGTTGTTGTAAAACCAAGATTTGTGTGCGATGAATTAATTAAGGAAGCAGGGATAGTGTGTGGTCAGTTTAACTAAGTTATCGGGGTGAGAATTATATTTGTAGGGGGTTAATATGACCGCTGGCTACTTGATTAAATTAGGAATTGTAGTAAAGGCACCGGAAATGGAATATTTACGAATTATAAAATAATATATTTCATAGCACCATGGCATTTAATCTTTCCTTGCTATCCCAATTTGACGACCAACTAATTGGGCGTACAGATTTGACGGCCTGTAACCGCATTTCAGGCGTATGTTCGAAATTTTCTAAGCAGACTGTCATACCTAGATATAGATAAATGATATTTATTTATTTATATAATTTCAGCTTTCAAATCTTCTCCAAACCAATAACACTGATTGTTATAATTACTTTTTTATTTTCTATTAAGACTAAGTCGACTTAATTGTTTTTAAGAAAGAAATATAGAAAGGAAGTAAGTCATACGTCTGTTACTGATTATACATTTCGAAATTCCCGGCTCAGTTCTATCGTCGAATCGTTCAGATATCTTGAGTGGCTATTGCCAAATGGCGACAAGTTAGAGTTATATTTAATTAGATTATTTTTTGATTTCATTATCAGGCACAGCACTAAATCTATTTTTTTTGCTCATTTTTACTTGTGTTGCTGATACCTATCTGACTTTTGGCATCTGTCAACAAAAACTATAAAGCTACAGAGAATATTGCCGGGAATAATCACAAGAGCATTATTCTCAGTATAATAATGAGAGGATTGGTTAAAACGCAGACACGTGACATACAATAAAGTATTTCATTGGTTTAAAGAAACGTCAAAAAATAATCGTTAAAATATGACATAGTTATGAGTTATGACCGAAACGTCGGATTTTTAGCATTAATAAATCATTGACTGCATTTCGAAGAAATTTTTTTATTTTATTTTTCATCACAGTCGATAATTGTTCCTTCTTTACAAATAGGTTATGTTAGGTTTGAAATATTTTGGATTATTGCTCTGTAAGTAATGTTACGAATTAAAGGAATATGGGAAACAGTAACAACAATTTTATTTATGAATATTGTTAAGTGTCACTGTCTAAATATCATTGTCAATAACCGGATATGAATTTGTGTTTCAGTGCTACCATTTTCTAATTATTTTTATTATTATTATTATTGACAACTGAATCACTTGGTTCTGATAACCTGTATTATTTGCTAAAAGTTTCATTCATATAGATTAACCCTTTAACCCCAAACTTCAAAGCCTCTAGACACTATCTCTCTCTCTCACGTCACTGAATAATTGCATAAACGTGATTCAGTAATGAGTAAAAAGACGTTATGATGTATTTCATTTTTTCTACAATATGGCAACCGCAGCTGTCTTTGAAGATTGACTCATTTCTTTATTGTATGTTTGATTCTAAGGAAAAACTAACTTGTCCATTAAATAGTTATAAAGAAATTGAAATATATTGTAAAGAACGTGACGCAATTAAAAAAATAAAACATGCTGATTATTCTCGGTAATTTCTAAAGCTTATAGAGACACCATCCGCCGAAGAATTCATCACAGTGCACACTTGTTTCAATTTTTTTCTTCCACTTTGAAACTTTCTGTTATAGAAGCAATCACGTTTCGGGATCAAAGGCATCGTATGAGAAAAAAGCTATGTAAATGTTTCCGGCCGTGACTGCTCATAGGTTACTTGATTAAGTGGCGGGCTGAATGCCACCACCGTGGGACCATCTTCTTTCAACCACTTGTTGAATTGGCCCGCTGCCTCCCCGGATTTGTTTAAATTAGTGCTTGTGTTCAACAAGAGGTCTTTCAATGTGCGGGAGGATTTTCAGACACCTGACTTGAAATAATGAGGGATTTGAGGCTCTGAAATGATCGGTATTTCGGGTTTGAAGAGTAATCCTTTAAACAGACAGATTTATTACGAAGGATAAATCTTCCTTCTTGTCACTTGAAGATTTATTTTTATTTTATTTTACATTAATGTGCTTCCCCTATAGGTATTAGCACTACATACAGATTTACATTTGTATATTTACAGTAGAACAAATACGTTGATATTTTTAATGTATTGTAGAATTTGGTGTCTGTTTCGTGTATCCAATGCTTCTTTCATGGTGTCTGGTATTTGGTGTATTCTTCTTTCTTCGTTATACTGTGGGCATTCGTGTAGGATGTGTTCTACCGTTAATTGGGTATTACATCTATCACATATTTGGAGCTCTATTTTTTCCAGAATGTGTTTGTGGGTTAGTTTAGTGTGTCCTATTCTCTTCCATGTAAAAATGGTTTGTTCTTTTCGTGTTGTATGTCGAGTCCGAGTGGTTCTATGTTCTCTTGTATTTTTCTTAGTTTGGTTGAAACTAGAAGGTTTCAGTGATTGTAACGAACTATTTTAATACAAGCAAAAGCGCACTAACAAGAGCGACAATCATAAGAGCGAGAGCTCAAATGATTTTTCGTACCTCCGTCTAAAAACACTAGTTGTACACATCACAAACTCGTCCAGAAACTGCTTGGATTCTGGCCTCGGTTGACAAAAACTAAGGACTATTGTATATTTAGGGTTGGCAGCAACTGGTAGTAAATTTTGAATTTTTTTATAGAATATGCATTCGGCTTTTATTTTGCATTACGACACTAACAATAATTTTTAACAATAATTGAACAACGCAATAATAATTTTATCAAATCAGTCTTGTAGGTAAAGTGTTATTTTCTTTTTGTAACAAGTCTCCCAGAGTGTTGACGTGGGTGAAATAATGAACTAAGAAGTAATTAGTTACGTTAATTAATTGCTAGTCAATATAAAATTATTTACAATTGTCCTGTAGTTGTATAACTGCAGGAACCTTTATATTTGAATAGAACAACTTTCAACAACTGATTTGTTTCCAATGCCTTGTCGTTTTGTTTGTAGTTATTTAAGCGGCTGAAAGAATGAAGAAATCGAATTTGTATTATCAACACATTCTAATCTTTATTTACAGATGTCTTCACATCTTTGATTCATTATCCTCAGATATGCTGATCCAGAATGAAGCACATTGCAAAGATGTTTCTATATTTAGTAGCACTTCAGCTAGCACACATTAAACAAACGACAAGCGAAACTGTCAACGGCTAGCGGACAAGATTCATAGCATAAATTAACGCAGCTTTATCTCTTCTCATTAGCAGAAATCATTTACAACAAGCATCAAAACATTTTCATCGCAATTAGCACAACATTAACACAAAATCATAATATCCAACTAATGTTCTAACGCACTAAAATAAATTACGAAACGGAGTATGGCGGCGGTAATAGCGCCGTACTTAATTACAACAGCAACTTGTTTATTTTGACTTGCAAATTTATGCAAATCGCACTGGCCTGGAGACATCTCTTATTCCCGCGATCGCGCTATTGACAAGTGAGTCAGCTAGCGGTGGGCCCGCGACTTATGAGTTATTTGACAGTTGAAAAGCGTTCCACGAAAACTGATACGTGGATAAACAAGTGCCGAACCGACTGAGATCTTAAAATCTGGACGCGGACATAAAATATCAGCGCGCGACCAGCTATAAACTGGGCGGCAACTCGTTATGGACTAAAACGCTCCCAGCGAAATCAGAAACAAATAATGTTGACGATTTGGTTTCTGTAATGACAGTACCGCCGGCGTGCCATATGATACTTAAATTCCTGTTCTCCAAAATGAGCTTGAGTTGATGTATGAAGATGCTTTTCTTCGAGCTTCTAGAATCTTTCTCAACTAAAAATTTGAATATGTACGGACTATAATGAATAGGAAGGTACTTTCTTATTAAAAATAAAAAATAGATTAAAAAATTCTTATCTTGGTATTTGCTGACTGCTGTGCGTAAAACAAAAGATATATGTTCCATTACTCCATGAGTGAGATAGCGTATAGTGGCTTTCGATTTAATTCTCTTTCAGTACAAAAGTTCAGAAATTAAAAAATGTGTAATCTTACTTCTAACGTACAAATGAAAACTGAAAAGAATTGTAGAAAAAAACTATTATTAAAAAAGAGACGTAGTGCACCTAACCCTAAATTGTGATCTAAGGGTATTGAGGATTCTTATAGAAGAGAGACAATGCGGTTTTTAACAATATTTTGATATGATTCCAGGCAAGATATTTAAATAAACGTATTTTTTTTTAATCGATGTATTATTTATTATTAGAGAGAGGATTATATGCAAGAAAGCACTGAAATATATGTACCGATTTTTTGGGAAATATACACTATATATGCACAAATATGGCAATCTCGTATATGCAGCAAAATATGCACAAAAAAAATCTTAAATTATTAGATAAAAAATATAAATGAATTCATTATGAATTTTATTGCACAATATAGTCTTAATCCAGATTCACAATTAACAAATAATATACTACTAATAGGTATACATATAAACTAAGTCTAGAAACTTGATAATATAAGATTATGACATATTTACATAATTACAATAACAAATTATTCAAAAAAAAAGTGAAACATAAGTGCAAGATATATCAAGCTGAGAATTCTCGGAATGAAATTTTGGCAGTTTATTCTTCTGAAATGAAGAAATCTAAAGTAAGGAGAGCAATGGGTACAATGTATAGTGTTAAGGGATTGTGTGGGGCGGAGTAGAGGGCGACAGACAGATGGGGCCACCAGGGCGCCGCCCCAGGAGGTAGTGGCGGGCGGCAAGCGCCGACGACGGCTAATCAACCCATTATGACGAAACATCTGCTCTAACCGATTCATTATTGAGTTTAGGAATTATGTTAGATACTACGCGATACATTTAATACACTAGTCTTTAACTCATTGTTTAACGAAACTAAATCGTTCCATTTATTACATTTATTACATATTAATACATTTCTAACTTAAATATGAACAAGAACTCATATTATATAAAAATTCGTTAAACTAACAAAACTATCAAAACTAACAGCTAATATAGTTTTTCGATTTTTTTGTTGCCTTCTGCACGAATCTTGCCGCATCCTTTACAGTGAAATTGATTTTGGTAGATATCAGTTCTTTTTGTTGATTTCGCTTTTGGACTTGGCTTTAAAGCCTCATTCACAAATCGAAATTAGTGGTAGAGTTATGTTTTCGTTTTAACAACTTTGCAGATGTGTTCAGTTCTGTATTTATTTAAACAGTCCACATAAGTATAAAAACATATCTCACAGATAAACAAGTATTTATCTTCTCATTTATGGTCTTCTTTTACGCTTCCATTATTATATTTGAAATATCAAGATTGATGAATGTGTGTTTCGAATTAATTTAGTTATTAGTAGATACGTCCATGGATGAAGAAATGTAGATTATTAAATATAATTCAATCAAAGTTTATTAAAGCTAAACAATAACATGGTGCGCTAGAAAACAATACCGAATACCGGCTGCGCAGCACGCCTGAAATTGATAACTAATGAAACTGAAAGTAATCAAACAATGATTGCTCTCCACTCTCGCCTTCTTCGCTTCCGCTGTCCGCTGGCCAGCCCACAAAAAATCCTCCGGACCACTGATTTCTCAACGTACTCATAACCTAAGAGATTTTTAAATTTTTCTTTTTTGTGATTGCGTTCAAGAAATTTTTAAAGCACTTCCTTACTTCTCAGTTAATCATAAGAAAATTCTTATTTCACAGGGCGTGAAGATAAGGCAGTTATTAGCTCATCTGGAAGTTATTAGGTAATATAAGGCTATATTATAAATAAAATATATAAAATGGAAGAAGATACTCTGATAAAAATGTTTTCTTGGAACAAACAGATTCCACTTAAATGAATTTTAAAATTGATTTGAATAGTGCCAACCCGATTTCGTTTTCATTGAAAACTTTTGTAGGTTTAATAAATATTCCTGTATGAAAATTAATTTAGTTTTGAAGGAACATATCAAAGTATTAAACTGAGACTCATTATGGGGACGAATTAGTTTGAATAAGAGTAGTTTTAGTTCAAAATGATATCGTTTAAAATTAAAACAACTTCTTATTAATTATTTTTAAAAACAAAATTTTAAATATATTCATTTTCTTTAAAAGTAGAAAAAGAAGATAAATAAAATTTAAATTAAAAATTAATATTTTTTTGAATTGAAGCTAATCATTTTGTAAGAAATAAAATTTTCTTCAACGAATGCATAAAAAAGCAAAACTGAAAATTTTCTTGAAGCAAGAAGTTATTTTCATGAGTATAAGTAACTCCGTAGTAACGTATTGAGCTGTGGAATACTACAGCAGACAGTTGTCATTTTAACTTTACCCCTGTGGTTCCTCCTCCATTAACTCCTTTGAGTGGCCTACTTTGAAGAGCGGTAATCGTACATCTCTACTAAAAATACGAAAAAGTAGTTTCCTACACACAAAATGGGTAAATTCTTCAATGAATTTTTATTTTCTTAACTTTGAATGAAAAGATTTAAAACTGCATAATGAATAATTTAATATACAAAATTATTTTCATATATTTATTATTATATAAAACTATTACACATATAAACCTAAATAACTGCAAAGCGGGCGAAATTAAAAACAGGAAGTTAACAAAATTATATATATAAATTTCTTATCTTATCAGTAATATCAGGAGACAGGTTCCTATCGAATATGGAATACATGCCATTCAAATAATAGATAAATAAAATAAATATGAACACCTCATTTATAATTTTTTGGATAAGGCACTCATATATGAACTATAGAGTTTTTTTTTTTCTTTATTTTATGCGGTCTTAATTACTAAGGTTATATGCCGCCTCGGTTCCTCGTTTTCGGTGGTGTGACAACGGCTCGCAGTGTTCGGGGTGGGGGAGGATAGGTTGTTGAGGAGAAATTTTGGTATTGGATTTAGCGGGACGCTAATGACGCCAATCTGCAATCGTTCTTTTTGCATATTTTTCTTACAAATTTACTGTTGTACGTCGTACATCTACCGAAATTGTCATACGTTGCCCAGAATCGTAGTACAATGGATTAATTTGGTGCCGATTTCAGAGCTTTTAATACAACTTTGGCATTCTTTAATGCCGATTTCAAATAAAATTCAATATTTCTACCATTTCTCATGAAATCAATAGAAAAATGTTTTAAAAATTCGCTATAACCATTGCAAACATAATGGGCCAAGGAAGTCACTTGTTGCCCAGATTTTTCTGGTTTTATTATAGTGTTTATACGGTAGCCTGGCCTGTGCCCGGTAGCAAGTGAAGCTGCTTAAAGTGACTGGATAATTAATGAGGCTGATGCTAATTTGCATTCGTTTGTTTTTAGTTGCGGCTGAGGAGGATAAATGAACATCCAGTGGCTGGTGTTGGTCGGATGGCTGGCCCAGCGGCCGATCTGAACTCCGCTCTGCTTTTAAGGTAACTGCATTTCCTTGAATTCTCAATTATGCGATAATAAATTATCATTATACTCACAGATGACCAAAATGTCATGCTAATACTGCGTCATAAATATTATATTAATTAAGTTCTCATTTTGGTAGATAAATATGTTACTTAGTTACTAACTATGAACTGCATTAACATGGAGATTTTCTCGGAATTTTGTTTACAATACCTAAAATGTTTTAATAATTAGAAATTACAAAATAAACTGCAGTAATGATTTTAAAACCATTCAATCCATTTTTAGCCTTCCACGCTATTTGGCGTAGTTTTTACCTTTTAAAGTAATACTTGTTAGTTGTATCACATTTTGCTAAATGTCTTCATTGGGTTTTGGATACAGAAAACAGATTAAAAGATTGGGAAAGAACTTTCAAGATGCAACAATAGGCATTGAACTAATTTATTTTTTTAAACTATGTATAAAATTTAAAATACATTAATTTTTATTCAATAAGTCGTAATATTTTAATATTTATCAAGAAATGTTCAGTTCGAATCCCGCAGCCAACAGTTACCTTTTCAAAGTTACCCTTGTAGTTCCCATCCATTAATATATTTGGGGACTGTGACATAACGGCTGGTGACCGTATTTTATGATTTACGTTAGTTTAAATAGTTATTTACATTACAAGCAAGGCAAAACAGTTTTTACTGCTGAATGGAGGAAATGACCGGCGAGCCTGTCACCTCCTTGAAGCAGTAAAACAGTTTACCTTGCGTGTATTGTACAACATTTTACTTGCTACTCATTTGTAAATCAAATTTAAATTATAACCAAGTCCTGTCAGTTACACACAACTGTTCTGTCAAAAATTATTTGAAACGTGCAACGTGCATTGTTTACCTTGTTTATTAACTTATAAACATTTTACAATGTAGCTGTCAATTAGTAACTTGTAAAGATTCATTTTCAAAGGCAATAGAGAGCTTGAAGAATGGTGTTTACAATTGAGTAACAAATAAAAAAATTAAATGGTCTATTACACATTTTTCCCATTGCGTTACAAATAGTTGAAAAACGCGTTTTACCCATTATGGGTGTGGCACTCTGCTTACGCAGATCTCGGTAAGTGATACATTTTTGCGAATGAAGTGCGATTACAGCAGATTAAATCATTTACAAAGTCGTACACAAATCGGTTCTCTTTTAAGAAAATGATAAATTTCAATTCCTTTCCATTTATTTAATTTGATTACTTAATTGTAATAATATTAGTTGCTGATCTTTTGAATATGTAGAAATAATTCTATATATTTTTATATTTATAATTAAGTATTCTCTTCGGAATCCAGCTGTGCAATATTATGAGAAAATCTGTTTATGTAATTAAATCTATTCACACGTAAAAAATCGTCTTAATCGAATCATGATTCCCATAGAGAACAAAGAGAAAACACTCGTATTTTTTGTATAAAAAGTGGGATCTTTATCTGTTGATTCCTACTTTACTTTCAAGTTGTTTAATTTAAATCTGAAAGTGCACAGTACGCTGAATGCAATGCATTTCTGTTTGTAAGTGCATTCAATCAACAATAGATCCCAATCAAACTGCACTTGCAGAGTTATTAACTCAATAATGCAACTTTCATTTTGTTCTACCTACGCGATGAATTTGTCTGTGTCATTGTGCTCCCTGCTTCCTCATTAATTAATACTACGAAAATTATTTGAAAAAATTTTATGTGGCACACATAACCATTTTTCGGTTTTTCAGTTTCATTCAAAATCAAATCAGCTCTTTATATTTTCATGAATCTTAAAAATTCTAAGTTTCGTTGTTTACATTTCTTGTCTTGTTTATGAGATATTGCTCAGACAGACATACATCCATCCATCCATCCATCTATTCATTCATCCTCACACACATAATTGAGAAATTGGTCTTCACAAATTCAGTGGACCTCAAAATATATATTTCCGCAAAAATCTTGTCAGCGATTTTTTCATGATTCCAATACTTCCTTATACTTTATGTAAGAAAGTAAAAGAGATTTAGGTACAGGAATGTTCAAAAGTTATGCCCCATAACCCCTCCATAGGTACCAAAACTGAACTAAAAACCGACAAACGTTCTCGCTAGTCAAATGAGAAAGATAAACGATACCGAATGATGGACAGGTATATTATCTATTGTTTGCAGGAGACAGGTAAACACCTCATAGAGATTATACAGTTTCTCACATCTGATCTTACAATATTTTGCAAAATGCAAGTGAATATTGGATGCTGTACATACATCAAAAATATTAATAGAGTTAAGACAAACCCCAAGGATAATTTTCGCAATATCTCGCTTTACAGGAAACAAGAATTAAATCGTAAAATTCTAGAGACATAAGTCATCGATTCGAAGTGTTGAACTAATCATCCATGTTAAATTTGAATTTGAACTCCTATGGCTTGTGTTTTATCAGATTTCCAATATGGAGCAGAGCAATTTAAAATGATTTGTTTATTTATTCTCAACGCTACATTAATCCAAAAATATTAATTATTACATCCAGGTACAGTACAATAAATATTTCCTTTGACGTCTTTCCCTGTAAAACACCCAATAAATAACGCCTAGCAATAACAACCAACAACAACTCAAATTCAAAAACAGCAAACTCATTATCCAGTACGTACTTTCCTCGTACATTAATAATATCTAATAGACCAATGATAAGATTTACACCAGCCGCTCTCAAATAGGAAAGTTGAACGCCAGAGTTCCAACTTAACGTAACGCTGAGCGTCATTACGGTCGTACGTTACACCTGTCGAACGCTTGTAAGTACTTCGCGTTTACATTACCGATAATGCTTTGGAACATGGTAAGCACAGGCAGTCGGTAATGCAGGTATCGCTTGGATATGGCTCTATCATGATTGTAACACGTATCACGTATCGTGTGGAGAGGTTTTGAGTAACGCCAATCTGATAGAGATGTAACTAAGTGTGGTGACGATTGTGAGTTGGGTTGGGTGCCATGATGTTTGCGATACACTTGTCGGAAATTTGCTGTAAATATTTACGAACTTGATTTTGGAATTTCCTGGTTTCATGTTTAGTATGTGTACTCATAGACAAGTACTTGTATATCTTTATGATTAAGTGACACAAGTGTTTAATAATGAATTGTAATATTAATAGAATTTACTGGAAACGCCGAAACGGAAAAGTAATTCCAGAATTTTGATTAAACCTACAATTGGCTGGAAACTAAGTACAATTAGCGAGTGACTAACTAGAAATAAATTCAGCGCTCCTAAATTAATTCAAAGAAAATTGATTAGTTAGCATACAATTTAACTAATACTTGAAACATTGATAAAAACTAAATTTTTAGCAAATACTATTCCACATCTTGATGTATAAAACAAAATTTACTCTAAATTTTTGGGGTCATACACTGAAAAAAAAGTTGTGTTTTTTTTACAAATTATAAAAATTTAGATCATTTCAGTCACATATTATTCAATATTTCTTATAATTATTCAATTTTTCATTCGATATCCTTTCTGAAGTTTCGCGGTTGCAAAATCGTGATGTCATCTTGTAATAGAATGTACAGCATGGCAAGGCAAAATGTTGATAACAAATAAAAACTTGCTTTTCACGGTTGTAATAATTACTTATTATTATTAAAATTAATACTCCGATAAATTAAATTAGGTATTAGTCAAAGAGTTTAGGGCTTGTTAAAATAAAAATGCTTTGTTGTACTATATATTGTCGCTTGTCGGTAATGTCGGTAGTCTTATTATCACACCTGTCATCTGAAGTCATATGTTGCAGTTAACAACGATTTTCAAATTAAACTTATGTTTAGTATATTTGTTATATTATTTTGCCAAGGTAATGTGAATAAACTATATTTGTAAAAACCTCTCAGTAAATAACAATGACTTGTAACAGTAAATTTGACAGTTGGTGTAGTTCCTCGCTCTCCGCAAGAGCGTGTTTCGTAAAATTACAAGATGACGCAGGTGCTGACGTCACAAGCAAAAAATTTGATAGAAGGATGCCAATTTAAAAAAATCGTATTTAAATAACTAAATTCCTTTTAATATTAAAATTAGTATCTATATTTATAATTTTACTCAAACTTACAGAAAAAAAAAATGGAAAAAGATTTATGACCCCATTATTTTCTGAGATATTCCAAATTATTTAAGTAAACTAGCAATATCAATCTATCCTGGATTGCTACTCTAAAATCTAATTATCTCGTTACTTGAGCATTCAAATTCTTACCCCAAAATTTACGATAGTTAGTTTTCAACAGATAAGTGCATTTTGGAGTTCCTAAAATACAATTTCAGTATTTTTATTATGACATCTGTTTGTATATCTGGTGTCTAATTTTTTAAAGGACATAGAAAATACAATGTTAAAATTTTGAATATGAGGTAGTTCCTTCCCTATGGATTTTAGAACAAAATGTTCAGCAACAGAAACTGCACCAAATGAGCCTAAATTTATTGATGTAATACATTTCTGTCATGAGATAAATTTATATTATATTATATATTTATATATATTATATTATAAATAAAATTTATAATTTTTAGCTATTTCCAGAGTGCCATGGCAAACAAAACATTCAAACAGTCGTATTGTTTGAGTTTGACAGATGACATTTGGCATAGTTTTAATTATTATTGAGTTGTTTCATCATTTGGATTTATCTCTGTTTTAATTGAGTACTTCATACAATGAGGAATGTATAAATATTTATTATAAACAAATGACTTGAAATCTGTAGAGATAAACTCAAAGACAGATTGTATTTAAATTATTCAGGTAAATATATTATTAATGATAATAATACGTTAGTTTTGTTGTTTAAATATGAGGTTATCTAAGTCAGGTACAACAAACTTTTAAGAAAAGTTATCTGATATATCGATTCGATCCCAATCCCAACCATACTCAATGCTTAAACCTAAACCATGCGCTTAAGATACGGGTAGATGTCAATATTTAGATTGTCACTGCACAAAATATTCTATAAGAGATAAAGATGTCTGTTTATGATAACTGGGATGTTTTAACGCATTTGATAATATATGAGACATCGGAGTTGAAATTTAAAATAAATATACTTAAGTATCGTCACGATTTAAATGCAGATGTGTAAAGATGATGCATAGTGTTTTCTAACAATATGTTGATTGATATGTTTTGTTTTTTATTTGATACTATTATAAAAACAATTGAGGAGAGCTCAAAATTAATTATTGATACTTTACTCTTCTACTCGTGATTTTAATTTTTATAACAAACTTGATAAGATTTAAATTGTTTAAAAAACAATTGACGATCGTCTCAAATTTATTTGACTTTTGAGTTCTAGTCTTTTCTGAAAGTCCTTTAATTTAATACCCAACTCAATAGGGTTTTATTATTAATTACGTCATATATCCAAGTTATTATTATTTATTTCATTTATATCCAAATGTATAATTAAAATTGTATAAAATATATTACTAACATTTTTTATTAGAAACTTCTTTTTCAGATATATTGAATTAATTATTTTGTATGTCAAGTAAACTTCTACTTCCGGTTTCGTAATTGTTACCAAAATCGACTCAGTTATTCGCATTTTCATGAAACTTATAATTGTGATATCCATCCATCCATCCATCCACACAAACGTCATTAAGAAAATGGTGAAAACGGAATCAACACATCTCATAACATGGATTTTCGTGAAATCTCACAATCGATTTTTTCATGATTGTTATATTTCATTATAGTGAAAAGAAATAAATGAAATTATCATACAATTATAATAAAAATGATACCTTAACAAACTAATATTTAATTTTAAAAAGTTAATCCGTATTACAATTATTAGCCATACCAAAAGCACATTTAAATATTTGGATCCCACAATTTCACAGACCATTTTGGATTACACTTATGTCTCGTAAACTTCAGCATTATTAAGAGAGAAAAAAAAGGAACATAAATTTAATTTAACCACGGATCCAAGACTCCGTTGCAAAAACTAGAAAACAAAAGAGGCTCGGATATACCTACCGTCATCTGGGAAATAGATACTTTACATCCTGTGTCACCGAAACAATTTAAGATGCATCCCTTTTGGTACAGAGCTCGATTCCATTGTTTATTAGGCCCATAACGGATTTGCTCCTATTTGGAAAAATATACCTGCTCCAGATATTTGCATACTGACAAACTAAAATCACCCTTACGCACGAGCCTGTAAAGAGTACAATATTGTTGAATTTTTTATTGTGAATGCTATTTGCGTATTAAATTTTAATGCTTTAATCTGCATAAGTATGTGCAGTTTACCTTTTGGTCGCGGTGGAAAGGTGCGATTTCCATGGATAATGAGATGTAATTTTTTGGGATGTTTACGCTAGGATGATTCAGTGATTGTTGCTATGGTTTTGGCCAGGGGTTGCTCTGATTTGTATTGTAATTTATTCGACTCTCTTGTGAGATTAATTGAAATATTTAAATTGTGCACCGTTTCGAATTGTAACTGTTACAGTTATTAATTTTTTGCAAGATGCAGGGACTGAAACTCAATACGAATGAATACATCTCAGCTTATACTTGAAAGAAAGCTTTACCGTGATCTTAAATGCTGAACAATAGAACATTAAATCGTACCTAAACTTCCCGCGGTTTGAGATCTATTTACTTTTTTATAAACAATTATTTTCTGATTCGGTGTTTCTAGAAGGATACAAACGTATTGCAAACTCGGTGTTAAGAAGATCTATAAGTGCAATTTTTGTGGCGCTTTTCATTTTCTAGGGGTGGTATGAATGCTAAAACTGACAGATAAATGACATATAACCTCAAAATAGTAAGTTAGTGGTGTCAAGTCGCATTTTTTTAAATCTCACAGAATTATAAAATTATCTCAATAGTAAATTTTATATGAAACACGTTTCATAAGGCCTATTACCGCACTCGTCCTTTGTATAACTTTCGAGCTTTCTTCTCTTCATTGTTATTCTTACTTTTATGTTTCATATCTTCATAGGCCTGTCCCCTGTCTCTTCTTTTTTCTCAATGGATATAGCTTCATATATTCATTTTGTTTTTTGTTGTTCTTTCAGTCTAAGGCTATGTCCTCTCTATCTTAGCTCTCCTTCTTATATTTCCTATATCTGTTAATGATTTTGTAATTAAATTTTTCCTTTACACTTTAATTCTGATATTGTCCAACTTTGTTCTTCCTTCCACTTACCTAAGAATTAATGTAATTTCAATTATTGCTAGTAAGAACGCTGATTAAGGGCGTCTAACTAGCAGTTGACTATCTGTGTTTTCAGCTGTCAAACCTTCTTACATGATTATTGTAAATATTTGAAATAGAAGTGGTAGAATATTTAATTCTGAATGTCTTTTATTTGAAGCTTATATCTCTAAAATAATTTAGGAACGCTTGACAGCGTAAAATAAAGTTAATCAACTGTTTGTTAATCACTCTTAATCGGTTGTTCTTACTAGCAGTCAATGTTTTTTAATTATCTCTGATGAATCTCTATCAACGTTTCGTTTCTGTAAGTTAAATTTCTTCGGTATTCACTCATCCGTGTTTTGTAAAAATAATTGGTATCATTAATTGAAAGTAATAAAAATGTTATATTTCAGCATATGACATCTCATTAGCATCCATATTATTTTATTATTATAAATTCCCAAAATAAATAAATAGATTTGCATATGTGAATATCAATATTTATTTCACATCAGATTACTTCTACATTTACAAGTATAACATTTAATATGCTTTTATATTATTTTATACGTAGGGATATAGCAAGCATTTACAGGAAAATTATTGGACTTGCTGGAACATAGAGGGCTGTGCTGTGCTCACGTAGTAGTCGACAGTCGCTTGTTTGTTTTTGACGTTTAATAAAATGGACACGTATTTTTCATGGTGTTCATTATTAATAAAACTGGTGATAATGAAGTGAACTTCAGTGGGTTAAGATGTAACAGTGACAATTACTTTACATGAAATCGCTTTCATACTTTTATATTTCATGTTTCATGCATTGAATGTGGACTACAGTGAACATTACGATAGGAATGTGTGTGAACATTGTATGTACCTGCAACCTGAGAAAAACTAATAACTGCAGTGAAAATAAGGTAGGAATATATTGTAATATTATTGTCTAAAGAGTCATATAAAACTTCAGCATAATTCTTCGAAATCTTAGCCCTTCTTTCTGTTTGTATTTATGCATATTGATATACAAATCCAAACATTGATAACGAATTCCAA